>CM031589.1:3016863-3257058 GCA_018467065.1 Ephestia elutella
CTACTTCCATGATCGTGCCCCAGAATACGAAATATAGGAAACGTACGAACTTTATAGTAGAAACGATATCTTCGAATAGAAATTACCACACGGAAAAGTTCTATTACTTGAGAATCGGCCCCCTGGGACTGTGAACTGACCCGTAGAAAATTCGTCATAAAATCCGTTCAGTAGATTTTGCGTGATTGAGTAACAAACATCCACACATACTATCATATTAAATTGTATTCAGTAGTTTATGCATGATATGCTTACTAATAAACAGAATTAAACTTAAAAAGAACATCATTTTGGTTTCTTTTAGCCCTATAAAAACCCGTTCATACTTTTTCTTAAAAATCTCTCATATAAATAACATAGACTTAAATACATTTTAATCAAAAAAAAAATTTATATGGTAAAATGAGACAAGGATGTTTTTGCATGTAAGTGAGGGCGCCACCTACGTTTTAAATAAGAAATTTTAATAGTTTAGACATTCGTTCCGTTTTCTACCACATGCAAAAAGATCCTTGTCGCACTGTACACAGAAGGTAAAAAACAGACCATAGACATAGACTTTATGACACAAACATTATAGAGATTTCCAAAATTTAATTTATAATGTTTAAATCAAACATCAGCTTTCGTGAATATTATAATAAGTGACTCTCTCCTTAATGAAAACAGGTATTAGGGCATTCGATTTAATGAGTTGATTATACTAATTGAAACATTTGTCTAAAACTCTCAAGGGCACCTTTCGACTGAAAATGTAAATGTTATTGCTACGGTTTTGGAAATTATCTCTTCAATTTAGTTTTAGGGTCAAAAGATTTGGTTTAAAACACAGAAATCACAATCTGTATTTCTGTATATATAAACTAGGATGCAGACTGACTGATTGGACCCAGAAGGGGGTGAAATGGAAAAAAAACAAAATTCAAAACTTCAAATCCGAATGAAAATGAAGAAAAGAATAAGCTGATCTTCAGCTTCCTTTATGGCTTATGTCAGGCGTAGACAAATAACGCTTCTATGATACATCTATTACATACATATACAGGGTTACTTGTAAAACATCAATAACCTCTCTAGGGGTGAAAGTACTCATGAATATGAGCAACTTTTTGTATGGGACCGACTCTGAAATTTAAAAAAAAAATCAGCTGTTCCATACATTTTGGCCGAGTAGGTATTGTAAAATGTATGGAACAGCTGATTTTTTTTTTGAGATTTCAGAGTCGGTCCCATACAAAAAGTTGCTCATATTCATGAGTACTTTCACCTCTAGAGAGGTTATTGATGTTTTACAAGTAACCCTGTATAATATCACGCCTTTTCCCGTGGGGGTAGGCAGAGACTAGCGATTTCCACTTGCTACGATCCTTACAGATCTCTCTCGCTTCCTCTACACTCATCACTCTCTTCATACAAGCTCTCCGGTTATGGGTGCTTCTAATATCTCCCTTTTTAAGGAGGTCCGCAATCTGGTCGGAGTACGTTCTTCGAGGTCGACCCTGACCAACTCTTCTATTCACCTACTTCTATTAAACTTATATTATTCCAATTTCCTTGGTAAATATCCATTATTTTGATTGAAATTTCTTGCAAACGTACACTTTTGTTTTTTAGTGAACATCAGAGCGATATTTGATCTTTGTTCTAACTTCTTTGGCCATCGAATCTCTCATTCTGGCCAAAGAAGTTACGAACACTTGCTATGAAAGTTCAAGGCTAGTGTCAGTTGCATTGTGCACTTGCAGTTTGGCCACGGTTCAACAATTTAACAACCGAGTTGGCCATCAAAAACAGTTCTTCAACTGTTCACTTAGATAATAGCCTTTCCTTTATGTTGTAGGGTACGTATGGACTCGGTAAATTTAGGGAAGTCAGGTAAAGTGTAAATTACCCGACTTACCTAACTCGAATGAGCGTTACATAGCCGAGCGTTTCATCTCAGTCTCAGTCAATATGTACCCAAAAAATAAAGTGCTCTTTTTCATTCAAAATAACGTGTACCAATGATTTCAATAATATATAAGTCTATGACGTGTACTAATACGTAATAGAAATTTAATTCGAGATTTTTCCCAAAAAAAAAATATATATAATCAATGATTAGCATAAGATCCTAATTGCTAAATTTGCTGTTGTGTTGTGAATGTTTTCTTAAAATATCCCGCGTATTTTCGCGAAATGTACCTACTTAGAAGGGATTAGGACGACCAAGCAAGAGTTATAATATGAGCCACCTGGATGAGAAGCAACATCTCGTGCGTCGTGTCGCATCAAGACCTTCATCGAAATCCGTCCAGAACCTTTAGACAAAGATAGAATTTACATAGACAAAGAAGACAAGCAGAAGTTTGCTTTCGCTTTGATACAGATACAGAATCACGTCTTTATCCCTTACGGGGTAGACAGAGCTAAGAGTCTTGAGACCCGAAGGCCACACGGAGTGACTTCCAACGGCCTCGATAGGCCGGCCCCGGTGACGGGGCCGTTGGAAAAAAAAATACCAACAGCCCCGGCGTGTTTTTTAAATGGCCGTCCCATTTAAAAACCACGCCGGGGCCGTTGTTACATACAAACTCTTTTTTTAATTTCATTTCATATTTAATGTCTACAAAATAATACACAATTTCCCCCCTTTTAAACACTACCGGAGCATATGCTATGATTTTTTTAAGCTATCCGTCCCATTTAAAAAACACGCTGGGGCCGTTGTAAAATTTTTTTTACCAACGACCCCGTCAACGCAAAAGCCGGGCCCGCCGGGGCCGTTGGAATTTTTTTTTCCAACGGGGCCGTTGAAAGTCACTAGAATAGTGGGGTTAGTGATGGAATGGAGGATTTATGGATGGACTTCGCTTTGATGATGGAAAAATTGTTTTTGTTTTTAAAAAAAACGATTACGAAGTTAGATATCGTTTCGCTACGAATCAATGTAATTTTTGCTAAGCCTGCAGTAGTTTTTGCGTGAATTAGTTACAAGGGTCCAAACGAAAAAAAAATACAACCTTTTACGTATATAATATTAACAGGATCATCCTTCTAGTTCTGCGTAAATCTAATTTATTTACGACACGCAACTTTGTCATTATTCACCCCGTTTTTCCCGTAAATCCCAATACATCCGATAAGGTCGGTCGCTCAGGTGACTGCGAATGTAATTTACGATAGCAATGTCCGGGAGAATTCCCACATCAATCCCTGATACTTTGCACGGCGATTGTCAATCTATTTCTAAACCCAACACAATAGAAGTCTACAGTGTTCGTCAAAATTAAAAATTGTACTTATATTTTTCGATTTATTGTAGGAGACCTTATGTATAGACCCAAGTTCCCTGTGTAATAGCACTGCATATGTATCTCTCACATTAATTGACCGATTTTGATCCAAAGTCAAAGTCAATTTTTTTTATTAAAACTTGGCCTTCAAAGAAGGCTCTTTTTCACGTCGAAAACTAAGAATCATAATATATTATGTCTGAATGCTACAAACTACTAGCATTTCGGACGACCACTGCTGAGAAGAAATACCGAAAGAAACTCATGAAACAGTCTTGGTCGCCTAACATGCCATTTATTAACTTTATACATTCACTAGATTGTGTACAGTCAAAATTAAAATATAAGAAAAAAATATAATATAATAAAACATGTTATGTTTGTGATCGAGTAACCACAATGAAATGGTTAAGAACAAAAAATAAAAATAAAATTCGAATCAGAATCGAGCAGACCCGTTCCCCCTGGCAACACCCGTTCGGTTCGATCCGGTGAATTATTGTGAAACTAAAGCGGTGGTGTTGGTAGAGTGGTCGCGCCCGCCTGTGGCTGCAAAGGTCCCAGGTTCAAATCCTGCCCGTGCTATAATATGAGTTATTTTGTATACCAATCTGACTCATGTAGGTAGTTTTCATAGAACACCACTTGCTTCCGGTGAAAACATCGTGAGGAAACCTGCACTCTGGTTGATGATTATCAGCTAGTGTGTGAAATGGAAAAGGCAATGCAAACCACTCCATTAACATTGCCAAGATAGTCGTTGCGTGTGTTTCATTCCATATAATGACCACGGCTCTCAGGCATGAGGAATACGACTAATGGAGGAGGATCTGGTTATTATAAGTATTTGATATCTAGGTTTGAAAATGTGAATCTTAGTTATGTTAAATGAAAATCGGTTAAGCCGCTAAAGAGTAATAATCTTCATGAAAGTAAAATAGGTACCTCTTAAAAATCCTACATACATACATACATAGAATCGCGTCTTTGTCCCTTACGGGGTAGACACAGCCAAAAGTCGTGAGACTCGAATGCCACGCTTAGCTGAATAGTGGGCTCTCTGATGGAATGGAGATTCGGGTATAGTGACAGGTTGCTAGCCCATCGCCTATTCAAAGTCAACGTCAAAATCAATTATTTTAATTTATAGGCTTAAAAAAAGAACTTATAAATCGTCGCATTCTTGTTTTTTAGTTAGTTGACGTCATAAAATTACTTACAGCTAAGGTTACCACCGCCTCCAAAGCGCAAGTGGAGAAGAGGAGGCCCAACAAACTCCACTGCTGTATTTTCTCCAAAGACGTCACATTACATTAGTTCTATGTTTACCCCAAAGGTCGACTGTTAGATAATGCTTCTGCATTAAGTCCACCTATTGTGCCATACATTGTGTTTGTACAATAAAGGTTAAATAAATAAATAAATTACAATACAATTAAATGACTGTGAGGGGAGGAATCCCCAGTTTAAAGCCCTTTCCCGCGATTGACTTTAACAATCTGCGCGGGAAGAGAAGCAGCTGGCACATTCTATGTTTTTTTTTCGCTCCCAGACCAGCATGGAAGCAACCAGCTTAAAATCCTAATTGTTATTATTACTTTATTTATCTTTTAAAAAAAGCAAGAGCCGGGAATATGGAAAATGTGAAATACGACTGTTGTTTCAAAATTTAATTAAAACTTAACTTCAACAGCGATCTTTTGTTTTGAAATTTTAATAACTTAGGTAACTTTATGATATAAGGGCAATAGCTGTGCGCTTAACCGTCGGTTTTCTTACACGACTGGGCCAAAAATGATTGTTATGTTTTTCAGGATTCAGTAAGTATGTGCCTGTCTATACATCTAGGTATGTCTATTAGGGTGGATCGCTTTAGTATGGGAAAATTTTTTTTTTCGAATTTCGATTTCGCGGTTTTTGCAAAAGATGCCTTTTGGTCGTACAATAATACATGTTCAATATTATTTACATAACATATTAAGAAGTACTGCCGCAATGCTGGCAAAGTTTTAAAAAAAGACCAAAATAAGACACTTATAGGACCTGCTCCAAAAAATATTTTTAAGCTTATGTGTTACTTAAACATTATTTTATTTGTTTAGTTACATACTTTATAGTAGAATTACGTGACAATTAATTTTATTTATCTTATTTTCGGACGTTTTATTAGCGCGCGAAATGCACTTAAAATATTGCAAATTCGCGCGTACAAAGTTTGGCGGAAGAGCCAGGTTTACAATATATTGAAATGCATCCCAGTAAAAAAGGGTAATGCCAAGACTATTTCCAGTAAGATATACCTCTATTTATCGGCTTCATGCAATCTGACCCGTATTATAGCTATTGGATGTGATGTGGCAGCAGTGAATACTGGAAATAAGGTAGGCATTATAAGTCTACTTAAAAAAAAATTCAACGGCCACTTTAATGGTTCATATTATGTCAGCTGCATGCCAATGAACTATCACTGAGATCTATTTAAGCATCTCCACATGATCTCCACGGTACCACCACAGGTCCTAGAAGTGTCGTTTATAAGGAAAACTTTGAAATATTGCGAGTGTCTTCCCGTCACAAACTTCTATGCGATAACGCATATGAGTTACCCGATATTACTAAATCGTTCAGTGACCTTAGTACAGTACAGATCATCTATATTTATTTGAAATCTGTAATGCAATATGATTATAACTTGGAAAAGCAAAACCATGGAAAAAATGTTTATTCTCCATGGCTTACCACCGCTAAGCTAACAGGATCCTTACTCTATGTGCCCACCACCAGGATCCATTGACAAATTTGCTAATATTGACTGAATTTGTCCATAAAAGTATATGCTCCAATTGGTTTGCAACCTCACGTTTGTCAACGACGTAAAAAATTTGAAAGCCCATGGAACTCTCAAGATACTTCACTTAAAATTTGAAGCATATCTTGGACTCATATCATTCAGCGCAATGGATATTTTAGTCACTGCGAGAATATTTTGATTGGAATGCTGGCTGATAAACGAATCCATATAAAAGAATAAGCGCTCAGACGCATAATAAAAATTAAAGAACAAAATTGAGATTTAGCTCCAATAAGAGTGTTCGAACTGCCAAAATTTAATTGCAATGCCCCCGAAAATTTATTTTAATTGACAGGAACCACGTCTCAGAGCCACCTCTACTAAAGAAAATAGACAATGATTAGATTTTTGAAGCTAATAAAAACCCAGAGTTGGTGCAAATTTTTATTTTACCGTATAATTCCTCCATAATCCATGTTACACTCAAGCTACTGAAAAGTGTATTAAATTAGTCACTGAATTCGTCTTTCTGGTCCGCAGATAGCAGTGTTCTGCTGTTTGTGGACCAGAAAGACGGAAAGGATTTATCAGAAATATATTGGAGTCTTGTCGCATCATACCAATCAATCAAGTTATAAGGCGCTTTGAAACAGATTTTATCATAGTTTTTAACAAACTATTAATAGAAAGATTGTTTTTATTTGCGATTTTCATGTTTCCTTCTATATAGGCTGCTATGTAAAAAGTGATATTATCACAGAAAACACACATTTTTTGTATGTTATAGTGCTTTTATTAATTGTGGTCCGAACGCTATATTTAAGATATTTTTGGTATATTACATGGGGTGGCGGCAGTAGTTGCAATAATATTTTCACATTGCCGTCATAGTAACTTTTAATTGTAATCCTATTTGGCACCTTTCCCGCACCCCGCCATTTTAAAAATTAAAAAAATTAAAAAACGATCCACCTAATGTATATTCAATATATATAATACTAGCTTTTGCCCGCGGCTTCGCCCGCGTGAATTTCCCACGGGAACAGTGCTTTTTCCCGGGATAAAAAGTAGCCTATGTGCTATTCCAGTAGTAAGTAGTAACAAACATCCTCACAAACTCACAAACTCACATCCAAACTTTCGCATTTATAATATTAGTATGGATATTCTACCTAACATTTTCTCTGGTTACAAACACTATGTGACGTAAAAATAATAATAATAATCCATAAAAAATAATTGTTATTTTCCATGATCACATGCGAAGAAAAAATACATTATTTTACGCAAATCACAAGTGCGTAAGTGTGAGTCATGTAGTAAGTACTTTAAGGTACTTATTACTTCCATGGTCATACGACAGTTGTTCGACAAATGGCATTTATGGTAGGTAAGGATCTTTTTGCACGTGAGTGAGGGCGCCACCTACGTCTTGAATAAGAAATTTTAATAGTTTAGACATTAGTTCCGTTTTCTACCACGTGCAAAATCCTTGTCGCACTGTACTTGAAAAGGCAAGACCATAGGCAAGACAGATATTCTTAATCATAGACATAAAATATCAGGATTTTTTTCTAAAAAGGTTATATGAATACACATAAAGCATGGCGATAAGGTTAACTTATACCGCCAATTTCCGAACACTATCTTTGCCCTTAGACCGGTGACATTTCAGATACCCTTCGTGCATTTTATATAAACATACATTTTATATGAACGTACATTTTCGAGATTGTGGGTCGAAATGGCAAAATCAGGCAGCTGTCACATTTTATTTTCTTAAGAAGTACACTCTTGTCAGAGTGGTCGTGGTTGTGCAGATGGTGCTGGCCTGGGATCTTCTGTACTGCCCGTCCCCTGGGCGAAGGTTGCTGCTTTTGCAATTTTTTTTGCAATGGTTTTACAGGAATTTATTTTTCTTATCTAAACTCTAACGATAAATAGCTTCTTCCTCCTTTCTTTCCTTTTTTATTGATCTTTGCTTCCCATCGGGCATAAACGCACTATAATTTAAAAAAAAAAAAACCTGCCAACTGCGAATCAAACTCGCGCACTGCGGGTCCCGTACACACAAATCATCTCACATTATAGATCTAACTAAAAGACTTAACTTTGCAGTTCGATCCCTAAGATTAATACTGAATCCAGCGGCAAAATAAGTTTGTAACACTTTTTTAGACTTCCAACAACATATTTACAATTTTTAGATTTATTCCTGTATGAGTACTATAGACCTTGCTTTTTGCCAAATTTCATAATTTTAGGTCAACGGGAACTGTTGATTGCTGTCAGAAATCGCAAAATATGCAAAAAACCGCAACATTTACGGGAATATCTCCTATTTATTTATTTTTTTTATTTCATTCATATAACAATTAAATATAAATAAACCAGTTTTGGTCCTGTCCTGATCGGGTTGAAGTAATTTTTTGATTATTTTTTTGCTGAAAGAGACTGTAGATCCGAGTATTCGATATTAATTTAAACTTGATAACTTTAAGCGTTCCTGAGAAAAAAAAGTTTGACATACAGACGGACAACAAAGTGATCTTATATTTGCCTTTTGAGGTACGGAACCCGAAAAAGTAATTGGCTGCGGCAATTAGTTATTGATATCTAGATATTTAATTGGATCCAATGCACGCCATACGATATGATGTACATTGTACACTCAAGAGTCAAAAGTGCAGTTAGAATCTACAAGGCAATATGATCTCTAACACCTCACTGGACAGTAAACTGCTATAGCAGTTACAACAATTAAACTTATTTTGTGTCTCGTTTACTGTCCGGTAAAGTGTTAAGGCTACGCAATAAGGTCTTCAGGGTATAAACGAACTTATAACCCTTGACTGTACTTTTACGTAATAATAACTTGATTTTGTTGAAATTTGGTAACATCGGCGGTTGAAGTAGTTGTCTGGTTTTCCACCAGCCTTAAGAAGAACAGGCAAGTAGTTTGTATCCCAAAAGCCTCTAAAGGCACGAAGGTCAAAGCAGTCTCTACAACAGAACATCAAAATAACCGTCAGCCATTGGAATGATTGCATGCAAATTGGAGGTGGCGGGAGGTCGTTCTGATGAGGAGGTGGCGCGAGGCAGAAGATTATGGCGGTTAGAGGATATTCTTCTTTCATTTTTTTCCATATTGATTATATTCAAATTGATACAGTATAAAAAAACAGCCAAGTGCGAGTCAAACTCGCGCACCGAGGGTTCCGTACACGCAAAGCATATCACATTATAGCTCTAACTAAAAGACCAAAAACAAACACAAACTTAACGTTTCAAAACAAACTTAACTTTGTAGTTCGATCTAGGGATCGATCTATAGGGATTCATACCGCAACGAGCGCAAAAATAAGTTTGTATCACTTTTTTTAGACTTCCAACAACATATTTACAACTTTCAGATTTATTCCTGTACAAATACTATTAGACATTACTTTTTGCCAAATTTCATAATTTTAGGTAAACGAACATGTTTTGATTGCTGTCTGAAATCGCAAAATATGCAAAAATTCGCATCATTTACGGTAATATCTCCTGATCGCGTTGACATATAATTTTGATTATTATTTTTTTCTGAAAGAAACTTAGGATCCGAGTATTCGATATTAATTTCAACTTGATACCTTTAAGCGTTCCTGAAATAAGTTTGACTTACAGACGGACAACAAAGTGATCTTATAAGGGTTTCGTTTTTGCCTTTTGAGGTACGGAACCCTAAAAACAAATCAGTGCTTTGCTAATCACAGCTGACAGCAAAGATTTTACAAAGCTGTAGCCTTTTGGAATTGCTGCAGTGCACACTGGCCGTATCTATGTGTATAAAATAGTTTTAGATTTAAGTTGTACCTACCTACAAGCATGTGCATTTCAATAAACATTTTCATTAATTAATCACGTCTTATCCCTTACGGGGTAGTCAGAGCCAAGAGTCGTAGGGAAGTCCACGCTTAGCTAAATAGTGGGCTTATTGGTGGAATGGAAATTCAGATGTATTGGTAGGTTGCTAGCCCATCGCCTAATTACAATACTCGTAATCCCTAGTTTAAAACCCATTCCTTTTATTGCCTTTAACAATCTAAAGGAGAATTGGATGAGAAACAGATGGTATCTGACATGCCATGACAACTGCCCAACTGCCACTAGAAGACGGTAGTTGTCAACTCATGTCAGATTCCTTAGGAGACAGATGCCTTGAAAAAATCTGACACAAGTGTTAGATATCTTATTGTCTATGATGTCTTATTGTCATTATCTTAATACTGTGTTATAACCCTTTAATCCACACTTAATATTACGTAGAATAAAGCAGCAGTCCAGCACCACTTAATGAAAATATGATAATTTTTTTATTTACTAATTAATTAAAAACGAACCTTATGTATGGTTGTATAAGAGTAATTTTTAGGTTCCGTAGTCCGACAAGGAACCCTTATAAGATCGTTCAGTCCGTCCGTCCTAGTCTGTTACAGCAGAATATCTTCTACGTCTATGGACTAATTTGCATGTAACTTGGTTCGAGGATACTTCACATATAGATCTCATTTTAAAAAATACAAAAAATTAAATTTACCCTTTTTTAAGGGTACCTCGCCATACATGTAAAGGGGGGAGGTGAATTATTTTTTTTAAGTGCACCCCCTTGTGTGGGGTACCTATCGTTGAAAAGGACTATAAAAATAAGGTAGAGTTTCCATACAACAGTTATTTATCAGCTTTACCATTTGCGAGATATAGCCCTCCAAAGTCGTTTACACGGTGTCCATCCCCCCCCCCCTTTAATTTCTAAAGTCTTGGACCTATAAACTTCAAATCACTCACGTAAAGAAACAGGCGCTGAAACTCTTATTTAAAATTGTTTCGGGTATCCTGTGATGAATACTTTTGAAATTATAAATATAATAAAAAAATTGGTAAAAACTATAGTAATATATAAAAGTATAGTATAGGTAGCCGACCCCGTGAGATACGGGAAAAGGCTAGGGAGATGATGATGATGCAAAAAATGCGGTGCGGTGCAGCGCGGTGCCAAAAATTACTACGGAACCCTACTTTATGCGTGGTCCGACACGCACTTGGCCGGTTTTTAAATATTTAGAAAATGAGAAATGCATTATATTCCTATTCATAAAAGTTGCCGTTTTACTCCCCTGCTCCTATTGAGCATTCTCGCTATATCTCATGACTTGCCGCACGTCTCCCCAAATATCGTAGGTACCGAAACGAGGGCCAAACTGGTCTGCAATCTCCGGGTCCTCATCAATCATCTGGGTCCAGAACATGTTATGTTCGCGACACGAAAGTGATGGCTTCACCCAAATTAAAACACTGATTAAACTTGGTTTAATTAATAATTGGTTAGTTTAAATTTCCAAAGAGCCGACTGGCAGGAAGTAGCGCAGAACAGGAAGGAATGGAAGCTTCTAGCATCGGAGGCCAAGATCCTCTTTGGGTCGTCGAGCCATCGAAGTAAGTAAGTAGTTTAAATCTCTTTTTGCGAAACATAAGCCCTCACCCAGAAACTAGGTGAAAAAAACATATATAGGTAACACAGGATTTTACAGTTAAGCGTCAGAAGTGCAGCCATTCCTCGAAGACTTTATTGCCTAGCCTTAATGATCATAATGCCTTGTAGATTCTGACAGCACTTTAAAACTAATTGCTGGAGCCGCCTTTAAGCAAAAAATCAAGCAATTTTTTCAGGCGACTCCGCTATTCTTATCACTAAGTTACATTGATGTTACCAAATATATACATAATGTAATACAATGCTAGGGAAAAAAAAAATATACCTAACAATATAATATGACACTGTGGCAGTGGGCGGGGCACATAGCTCGTAGAACAGATAGCCGTTGGGGCAGAAAAGTTTTGAAGTGGCGACCACGAACCGGAAAACGTAGTGTTGGCAGGCCTCCCACTCGGTGGACCGACGACCTGATGAAGGTCGCAGGTTGCGCATGGATGCGGGCAGCGCAGGACCGGTCGTTATGGAAATCCTTGGGGGAGGCCTTTGTCCAGCAGTGGACGTCTTTCGGCTGAGAGAGAGAGATAATATGACAAGCTAGCAAGATGTCAAAGAGCAATGGAAAGAAGTATTACATGCACAAGAAGACAAGATAGAATAAGAAACACCGATATCAGAGAAATGACTAAGCTCACAGACATTCTAACTCGTGTAGATCAACAAAAATGGCGGCGGACAGGCCACATGATGCGTAACTCAAATGGGAAGTGGAGTAAAGCAGTTACAGAATGTCAAAGTCAAAGTCAAATTTTTTTATTGAAACTTGGCCTTCAAAGAAGGCTCTTTTTTCACGTCGATAACTAATTATTTAATCATAATATATTATGTTTCAAAGCTACAAACTACTAGCATTTCGGAACGACCACTGCTGAGAAGAATGGTATCCAAGAGACGGCAAGAGAAAGAGAGGAACACAAATCACACGGTCCTCAAGCTGACCGCTGATGCAACTGGAGAAGTGACTGGCGATAGAAGACAGTGGAAGTTGCTAGAGGAGGCCTATGCCAAGAGGCTCTCTGCATCGAGAGATATTCTACACAACAACAGGAATTGTTTCAGTATAGGAGGGCTTATTATTATTATTAAATCTCTTTTTGTGTACTCTATGTAATAGGGGACCGGCCATAAAAATATATTATTTTATGATAGAATACATATAATAAAACACATTTTGCGACTATTCAACACGAGTTAATTCTCCAGAGCTAATTTATTAGAGTTCAAACTTTTTGGGAAACTCCATTTTCTACCCGTGACGTCATATGTATGCACGTTTAGTTAGGGGCGTTTTGGTATCGCCCAAACATCGCTTAAAAATGTGAATTGTTTTTGACTATATCTTGGGAAATACTTTGGTTATTGATGTAATTCTTTTAAGGATGATTCTATTATTAATTGGCATCTGTTATGTTTGTGTGTTTGTATCACTCAAACACGTCTCAACCACTGGGATTGACAAATTTGGCAGGCAAGTATAAGCTGAAAAGCAAATAGACTAAAGGCCATTTTTTCCTAATTGTCCTATTATGTAAACAATGTTAATATGTCTTTTTATGATTTAACAACAATATAAATTTAAATAGACTTTTTAGGAAATTACTTTCGTTATTAATAAATGTTTAACTTTCGAACGGTTAGGTTTGAACTAATATTTGATATATTTTCAACAAAATTTAAAAAAGTACTGTGAAGATTGTTTACATTATAGGACAAGTAAAAAAAAACTGTTTCACTCAACTGTTGAAAAAAATTCTTTTATCCTGATTTTACCACTGTCAGCGGGAAAATCCGCGAAAAGCTAGTTAAATAAGATTTATTTTTCTCGTCTCAATCCGAATTTTCGAAGGATTATTATAATACGGCGCCATCAAACAGGGCTTAGTGAAACGATTTAATAGCTTTTCATTAAACAGCCCAAATTAATCGCCAACGATTAATGAAAATTATCTTGAGTTAAAATTATACTTTTACTAAAGACGATTCTGTATAAGACTCGATTCACTTTTGTCGTCGATAGATGAAAACATTTCAAACAAAATTAGAAGCCAATTTCACCCGAACAAGCGTTACATAGTCGAGCTTTTCAACTCATTCAAGACCCATATTGCAAACTCTTTTCAGTTATTTTAGGTTCTTTAAACGAATTTTTTTTATCACTCTGTAAAAAAATCTTTTTAAAGGCTCAAACAATGTACTTACTTGTTTAAGCCTTTAAAGAATAAATGTTTCTCTTTCGTCATTGTTTAAGCCCAATTCGACTTTGTAACGAAATGATTATTTTATCTGTGGTCATTATTTTGTTTAAATACAGTCTACATTCATTCCATCACAACCCACAAATTGGAAGAGCGCAGTACATAAAAAAATAACTATTTCATCTTTGACTGTCCTTTCAAAGGTTATTTTTAAATTCTGTGTAATTTTTATTTCTTTCCTTTAGGTTGGTTTGTGTAACCGTTCACAGACGAACTGTCAAAGGGTTGGTCAAAGGGCTAGTAAAAAAGTTCCTTCCTGAACGCTAAATGGCATCATTCGATTGAATCATAGCTACAGCTCGTTGAGTGGTACCTTGCCAGCCGTTTTGCCCTTTATTCGAGTCGAAAATCGATACGGTCGAACCGATTTTTACTCGTTTTTGTTTATTTTCGCGTCTGATTCGCTACATGCATCGGCACCTGCAGTAACAAACATCCTCACAAACTCACAAACTCACAAATTCACAAACTCACATCCAAACTTTCGCATTTATAATATTAGTATGGATATTATTTTTACTCTTGCACAAAAATCTATACCCATATACCTATATGACACTGTCTTACTATAAGCCGAGGATCGCCGGCATTACACAATAAGGTAATTTTATATGAGAGCGTGATTAATAATTACATTGCGCGCTTTGAAAATATATTATTCAATATGCTGGACACAAAATACGCAATGTATTTGAAACCCCACAAACTCACACATATACGATTTCACTATCGTAGGACGCATGCCGCGGTACCGCGGCGGCTGGGGAACCCGCTCATAATATTGGGAATTCGAATTTTAAAAATGTATGCAATTCACGCACACATACACATTACTACTACATACAACCACACGTCGATATGTCAGCGATTTTAAGCCGATCTCAGATAGCTTACCAAAAGTTTTCGTCCAATCAGAGCAATTTATTCGCGCTGCCGATTGCCTCTGTCAGGTCAGTCACCCTACCTTGCTATCGTTTCGCGCGCATTCGTATCCTAATTTATAATTGTGATAAGTGATTAGCTTGATTGTGGTATATTACCTATATTGTTTAGTGTTTGTTTGATTCTTGTCGTCACGTAGGCTGTTAGGTGAGAAATTGCGGCATTATTAGATACAAATAGGTTGTAGTCTACCTACACACTTAATTTATGGTAGGTATGTAATTTATTGCATGTTTTTTTTACACGTTACAAATTAAGATAGATATGACCCGGCTTTACCTTTATTTTTATTCACCCTACGCCACTGCGCTATTATTATTTAAAAAATATGCGTATATCTCAAAAACGGCTGAACCGATTTTGTTGCGCAACGAACTTAAAAATTCTATGGATAGTTGCTACATGTATTCTTAATATTATCGAAATAAATTCAAACATACATATATACAAACAATGTGTTTTCGCCCCAACTTGAATTATAGCCCTCACTCGCTTTGCTCGCTCGGTCAATAAATTAATAATAAATTCTGAAGTCACAGATGCACAAAACTTGTTTTTTAGAGTGTTCATACATTGCTCTAATAAAAGAGAAATAAAAAGAATTATCTTTTCCATTAATTTCTCCACTGCTAGCAATTAAGTGTAACATTTTGGGTTTTTCGTAAAAAAATTAAAAAAAATCCAAATAAAATCGGTAACACTATGCTAAAGAAACCTTTCTCTTAAATGACTCTAAATGATCTATACTAGCTTCACTTTAAGGCTTTGTATCGAACTAAACACCCTGTATATGTAATCGCTGAAAATTTTAAGTTTCATGAGTTGAAAGCTGAAATTATCTTTAAATTTTAGGTGTCTTTATGAATTAATTAATCCGAAAATATGTATTTTTATTATAAAGAACATGGTTAAAACCTCAATTTAGATCATAATCTATATCCTGTATTTGTTTCCACTTCGTAATTAAACTCTAATTAGGTAAACTTAATGAAAAATAACAATTATTTCGAATGTGGGGTACAAGCTCGCCTTAAGTCCGCCTTTTATACCATTGTATTATTTTAGTCGAATAAAGTTTTAAATAAATAAATTATTAATAGGATTATCAAAAATGCCTATAGGATTATCAAAAATGCCAATTATGCCTAGGTTTTGTCATTGTTATTTTTATTTTGACATTCAAAATCACTCAACTGGCCTATGATAATAAAAAATTAAATTGGACTTTACTAGAATTTCCGGATAGACATTAGTGAGTTCCAACAAAATAAAAATACTTACAATATTAGTACAGATTAGTATAGATAATACCGAACCAAATAACAAACAAATTTGAACTTTCCAGCTTTATTATTAAAGTATACAATTAAACTTAGTACAAGAAGATGGTTCCGTCAGAATGGTTTTCCACCTTCAGGGTTGGCGGTGGCGGGTCCCTTTCCAGAAGGTAGGACCTGAGTTGGATGAGGGCCACGCTGGCAATGGACGAGGCCACGGATACTATCAGCAACCTGGATGGGAAAACAAACAGATACCACGTCTTTATCTCTTACGGGGTAGACAGAGCCAAAAGAGCGAGGCTCAAAGGCCACGCACGAGTGAGTTTGTATACCAATCTGACTCATGTAAGTTAGTTTTGCATCACCACCTTCTTCCGGTGAAGGAAAACATCGTAAGGAAACCTGCACGATAGCTCACAGTTCAATTTACTAGTGTGTATAAAAGTAGTGCCACCAGATGTCAAGGGCGGATCCAGGATCTTTTTTTTGGGGGGCACAATGACAGTGGCGGACAATGCATGTTGGGGGGGGGGGGTGCAACAATCGATTGATGCTGTTTAAACGAATCCCATTCTAAAATCAAAAAATAATCCAGATGGGCAGAAAAAATTCACTAAATTCTGTTATTCTTAATTTGATATGCACTGTTATGAAATTTCCCTCCACAGTAGATACACCAAAAAGCACGTGCCCCTACCTAAATCCGCTACTGCCAGATGTAGTCGTAATAAATGACGGATGCCTTCAGGTGACTTCAAAAAAGTCTGACAGAGAAAGACCATAGTGTATTTCTTTGCCATAGAGCAACACGGTCTCCTTCCGTTCCGCGCGCGGAAGTCCTTGTTGCTCCAAGACCCAAGTGTTCTATTGTGAGGTGTTTTGCAAAACAGTCAATTTAATCGAATCAAAACGAATCGATACCATACTCCACCGAAAAGAGCACAGCTCTTAAATTCGAAGAAGACGAAGTCAAATTACACAATTTTCATTGCTCGATGCTTACTTCTTCTTATCGAGTGTGTGACTAAAGATTTTTATTCAAGTCGCCTAAAGGCATCTGACATGAATTTTACGACTACCGCTATCTAGTGGCAGTAGCCGTAAACACACTAGTAAACTAAACAGTCAGCCAATGTGCAGGTTTCTTCACGATGTTTTCCTTTACCGGAAGCAGGTGGTAGTCTATGAGAAAAATACATGAGTCAGATTGGTCTACAAACTCATGTGACAGAGGTAGGATTTGAACCCGGGTCCTACCCAACCTTAGGCGGGTGTCATTACCACTTGGCCATCGCTTCACCGCTTTCGCTCGATGCTTACCAACGGCGGATCCAGGATTTTCTTGGGGAGGGCACGTGCCCCCGTGCCCACTTTAATCCGCTACTGATGCTTACCAATAAGAATAACCGAGTCCAGGGTCTGGCTCGTAGAACTCCAAGGCTATGAAAGAGAAGGCAAGATGACCCTGTAGTCCCGACGTGGCCCAGTAGATGCCGAACATCAGTAGGACTATCACACCCAGGATAGAAGCTACTATGTTGGCCAATCGACAACCTAGAAATCAAAATTAATCTATATTATATATAACTCAAAGGTACTGACTGACTTACATAGTGATTCTATCAACGCACACCACTGGACGGATCGGGCTGACATTTGGCATGCAGGTAGATGTTATGACGTAGGCATCCGCTAAGAAAGGATTAACGCGAGCGAAGCCGCGGGCAAAAGTTAGTTATATATATATATAAGTCACTAGTTTTTAATTTGATTGAAACTAACGTGAGAAATAGTCATAATGATTAATTATACGGATACTCACGTGTGTTGTTAGCCGGAACCGCCGACTAGAAGTCGAAACTAGTCGGCGGTTCCGGCTACAAACACGCGCGATTATCCTTATTGAAAAATCATTATCGCTAACTTTGCCCGCGGCGTCTCCTGTGTGAATTTCCCACGGGAACAGTGCTTTTTCCCGGGATGAAAGATACCCTATGTCCTCAGTACTTCTATGTGTGTGTAAGCGAAATTTCAGGAAGATTGTAGTAGATAAAGCGTGAAGTGGTAACAAACTCACTTTCGCATTTATAATATTACGATTAGATGCGGGCTTCGCTCCCATGGGAATTTTTGGTATAAAAAGTACCTTATTAGCTATTTCCGGATTTATTATAACCGTGTACGAAATTTCATCTCATTCCGTTGAGAAGTTTTGCGAGATAGAGTAACACAATTTAGCCACAAATTCTTTCGCTAAATATATACGTGTATACTAGCCGCGCCCCGGGGCTTCGCTTCCCAGGGATAAGAAGTACCCTATGTGCTAGTCCAAGTATTTTTCTGCCCGCGTAAAAATTTCAACGAAATCTATGAAGTAGGTTTTGCGTGATTGAGTAACAAACATCCACAAACTTGTTGGAGGTTAGGGCAAAAAAAGTATTATTATTCAGTTTTAAATGTCCAAACTATATTTTATATTTGGTTCGCTTGGAAGCAAAGTACACGTCCAACACACACTCGTGATGTAATATAAGTTGAACGAAAATTAGTGAGAGCAAAAAAAAATGAATAAGGGTCGCGTTGAAGTGTGACATCATCCGTAGAGTTCTTTACATTAATTTTTGTATAATAAATCCAACAAAACTCACATCCAAACTTTCGCATTTATAATATTAGTAAGAAGTAGGATAGTAGAATTATATGGGTGCTGTTCCTTAATGCAGAATTCCACATTCATTCCATAGACGATAAATAATATATCTAATAGAGAAACGTCTCCACAAATTATCCGAACTATCTATTCACTAGATAGTTGCAAACTGTCTGAATTCAATGAAATATGGAAATTGACTTTCAACCCGAACTATGCGGTTTTCTCGGTTTTCTACTACGTAGGTACTGCCAGCTGCATATCCAGTTATCCAACATGGACTTTTATGCAGCGGTAATAAAGATCAATTTGCAGTGAAATTGGGTTAGTCATTGTACGATAAAGTTATGGAATCGATTCTGACTGAGTATTGAGATATCTTAAAGTAGTCGTATTTCGATAATTTTAAAGAATAGGAGCAAAATCCATGGTTAAAGCTCTGAAGCGGTTTTGATGAAAGTTAGTATGGACATAGTTTAGGACTCGAGGTCAAACATAAAATCAACAATACAACTGTAAAAACTGCATCAAATTTCGTCCAGTGGATTTTGCGTGATGTGCGTACAAACATACAGACAGACAAAAATTTAAAAAAATTCTTTTGGCTTCTATAGACACAGTTAGACAAGTAAAGTTTTATATGTATACCTAAACAGAAGATAAATTCCTCACCAGGCAACCCAAACATGGGTTCAGTAGGATTCTTCGTGGCGTTGATGACGGTCAGCAGGGCTGAGATGGCAGCGAATGTGAGTTGCAGACATAGCGTGAGCACGACGAACACATAGAATATGAACGATATCACTGGCGGTGTTGGTACTGTAATTAAAAAAAACTTAGATTTGAAATGAAATGAATATGATTTTATTTAAATGGACTAAAAAAATTGCACTTTTAAATCGTCGTATAGGTACTTGTTTTTAGGGTTCCGAAGTAAACAAGAAACCCTTATAGTTTCGTCATGTCTGTCCGTAGTGTCCGTCCGTCCGTCCATCGTCCGGCTGTTCGCGGCTTAGCTCAGAGACTACTAGTGCTAGAAAACTGTAATTTGGTACATATATACATATTTATTACGCAGAGCGAACTGTAGAATAAAATTACGAAAAAACATTTTTTAGGGGGCCTCCCCTACAATTAAAGAGGGAATGGTTTTTTTTTTTCTTTCAGTTCTCCACAGCAGATTAATTTGTAGGTGTGTATGTACACTGTACAAAACTTAATTTTATTTTAGATAAATGTAAATGTTGTGGAGAAAAATAAAGTTATTTATTATTTAAAAAAAGATTATACCATAGTGTGGGGTATCATTTGATAAGTTTGTCTTTTAAAAATTTTATGAGTATGTGAAGACCATTTTTTGTTTTAGGAATCCGTTTACGAAATATTTAACTTTACTTACTTTAGTGCGAAAAATATTCGTAGGAACAATTTTCATTCTATATGATGGTATATACTTAGATTATATTTCATTAGTTATATAAAACTGGAAGTAAATATAAGTTCATGTGTCCGCATTTCAACAGGATACCTTCGGAACCCTACATTGCGCTTGGGCCGACACTTGAACAATTTATTTAGCTAGTTGACGTCAGAAAATTACTTAAAGCTAAGGTTACTACCGCCTTCAAAGCGCAAGTGGAGAAGAGGCGGTGCAACAAACTCCACTGCTGCATTTTCTCCAGAGAGACGTCACTTTACAACATATGATCTATGTGGACGAATATACATTGAATTTAAGTTTTTAATTATATAGTTATATATACTGTTAGTTTCCCAAATAAAATAAAATTAATAAAAATAAAGTTATATAGAAATACTACAGTATAAGTTGAACTCGCACACCGAAGTAATAATAACTGCTTAGTCTTCCATACGATATAATACATTCATGGATCATAAACATAGGAAAATAAAATGCTTTTTTTTTATTAAAAATAATTGATA
Organism: Ephestia elutella; assembly: GCA_018467065.1. Classification (NCBI taxonomy): domain Eukaryota; kingdom Metazoa; phylum Arthropoda; class Insecta; order Lepidoptera; family Pyralidae; genus Ephestia; species Ephestia elutella. The sequence goes on from CM031589.1 coordinate 3,037,537, forward strand.
ATAATATCAATAATAAATAATAAATATTGAATAATATCAATGATTGGTTTGACTTGAGCAAATCATTGATATATATCAAAAATAGCAACGGACCAAGTACGCTTCCTTGTGGAACACCAGAAGTATTTAGCATAAAGTCAGATCTATAGGCTACAAGTTCTCTGTTTATATTGGTCTTATTAATTTTAACGCATTGTACACGATCAGCAAGATAACTAGCAATCCACTTCAATTTCTGCCCCCTTATTCCATATTTTTCACATTTTGATAAGAGATTTTCATGTTGAATAAAATCGAAAGCATTACTTATGTCAAAAAAAAATGATACCACAGGATTTTTTTTATCTATGTACTCCGTCACTGTTTTTATTAAAGAGAATGCAGCAAGTGTTGTAGACTTATGTTTTTGGAAACCATTTTGTTCTTCCACTATAACTTTGTGTTTGTCGAAAAATTTCAATATGCGATTTGCCATAGCCTTTTCAAACATTTTTGCTAAAACCGAACCCAAAGTAATAGGACGATATTATTCAAGTCTTGTTTATAATTTTTCTTATGTAGTGGAAGGACCGGTCGTTGTGGAAATCTTTGGGGGAGGCCTTTGTCCAGCAATGGACGTCTTTTGGCTGAGAGAGAGAGAGAGAGAGAGAGAGTGGTTTTACTATTGACTTCTTTAATGACTCTGGGAAGGTGGACCTTGGGTAGGACCTTGTGTAAATGAGTGGTTTACAAGAAAAGCTAGGACTGGAGCAATTATATCCACACATCTCTTTATGACAAAAGTAGGCAACGAATCTATTCCGACAGATCTGGTATTATTTAATGCCATGATGATTTTTTTTTATTACTGTCTCTGTGCATGGTGATAAAAAAATACAATCTTTCAAAGAATGTATTCTAGAATTATTATTTGAATAAGGTTTATTTGTCAAAATAAAAAAGTCATTAAAAAGCTTCGCTATTTCATAAGGATTACGTATTATATTGTTATTTGAAATAATACTATCGATGTCATTTTGTGGCTGTACCCTATCCCGTTTATCATTACATAATTTTGTCCCATGTAGCCTTTCCTTTATTTTTTGCGCTTGTTATATACCTATTGTTGCATATTGGGATTTGTTTATACATTTTCTAAGCAACTTATTGTATATTTTAAAGTTTCAACCGTTTTATTAGTTTGATATTGTGATCTTAGTTTTCTTTTTTAATGCTAGCAATTTTAATTCCTTTGAAGATTCATTTTGGCTTAGAGTTATTAAGGGATACCTTAACTCTCTTAAGTGGAAAGCATAATTCAAAAAATAAGCATATATCCGTTTCATTTCTATAAAAATTCAGTGCATTTCAGCGTAAAATGCGTTTCAGCTTTAGGCTAAAGATCGTATATGTATAAGTCGTTCCGATAAAAATCAACCTGTCTAATAAAACTATAATGTCAGGCAGATGCAGATAGAAACCTGTCGCCCCCTAAGATAAGATTCGGTGAGATAAGATAAGATCGGGGGGTCAGGTTTCTGCAGTTGACTGTACTTGCATGGGTTCGAAGTGTCGACTGTCGTAACCGAAGTGCATGTAGGGGTGGGCCTGAAACCATCAGCCAATGCTGCAACCTGGAATCAGAATAGTGTGGAATACTATAGATTAGCACAAAAAAAGGAATTTTTGAAATACCAGCTCTAAGGGGGTAAAATATTTTACCCCCTTATAAATTTAAATTATTATAAATGCGAAAGTGAGTTTGTTTATTTATTGTTTGTTACCTCTTCACGCTTTAACTTCTGAACCAATCTTCCTGAAACGCTACACATAGTTAGAAGTACTGAGAAGGACATAGGGTACCTTTCATCCCGGAAAAAAGCCCAGGTCCCGTGGGAAATTAACGCGGGCGAAGCCACGGGCAAAAGCCTGTTGATAGTAAACTTCTTCTTTTTCTACTTTTGCAGCTTAATTAATCTACTGCAGGACATAAGCCTCTTCTAATGCACGCCAAGCTTCTCGGTCTTGTGCAATCCTTTTCCATAATGGGCCTCCAACTTTGGCGATGTCGTCACTCCAACGGGCAGCTGGTTTGCCTTGTTTTCTGCGGCCCATCCACGGTCTCCAGTTCAGTAACGTTCGGCCCTATCTTCCGTCATCCCTACGGCATATGTGACCTGCACATTTCCACCTTAGAGTAGTTAATAGTAATAATAAAATTAAAACATGCCTCTTGTTCTCTCGCTTCCCTGTTCGTCTTGCAGCTCATTGCGCAAGCGCCTGTACCGGGTAGACATGTCACTGAAAAATATTAGTTTTTATTAATACTTTAAAATAATGGACACCACTCATCGCTCGCATCAACAACACGCATCGCTACTCAGCTCAGCTTTCTGAGTTTCAGGATTTCCATACATTTTTGTTTTTTTAAACAAATCCAAACAGCTCTTAGTATGCTGATCTGATCAGTTGGGTGTGTATAGCGATCTGGATGTCCTCCATTCTATCCCTGAATGGCCATCATCAGATCACAGCTCAGGTCAAACCTGGCGTTGAACCAAAGCTTCAAAGTAACCTCGTTTGTATGAAAATCGACTGGTGTCCCTAATTAGCTGGCCACCACTATATAAACTTGATTGTCAAATAAAGCCCAAAAACGGTCATAATAGTGTGCTTCAAATACGCTTTTTTTTACAGATTGTTCACAAATTTTATGGAACCAAAACACACCAAAAATGTCAAACTAGACAAAAATGAGCTTCACATAATATATTACCTGTCCTTCACCAACATAGGCAAAACCCATATCTGACATCCCGCTTCCTCAGCTGTCTGCGTCTCTAAGTAATTTTTTTTTTTAATCTAGCCCTATGATACAAACACAGGGCAGGGGTATAAACGGTCACTTTGATGAATTGCGATTCATTTCTCAATTCCTAAATATTTAAAAATGAGCCTTATAAGTGGGTTCATTTTTAAGGATTAAGGAATTGAGAAATGAACCACATTCCGACTCATCAAAGTGACCGTTTGACCCCCAGAAACTAGCACAACACAACACACCCAGAACTGTGAAAACAACCGAGCCGTGCCAAAGAAAAAATACAGCCATGGTCCAACCGCTGTAATTTACGAAATGTCACTCGTATTTGACCATTCTTTCCCATACGCGTCTTTTTTTCTTTTGCTCGTCCAGTAAAATTAAAAGGGTTAACGTAAACTCCGCTTTTTCCTACTTGTCCTATTATGTAAACAATCTTACCATGCCGTTTTATGGTTTTTCACAATATAAATTGAAATAGACTTTTTAGAAAATTGTTTTCGTGGTTAATAAATGTTTTAATTTAACATGTTTAGGTTTGAACTAATATTTGATTTATTTTCAACAAAATTCAACTAACAGTACTGTGAAGATTGTTTACATAATAAGTCAAGTAAGAAAAAACGAAGTATAGGTAACGCACACAGGCGCTACCAAGAAAACCGCAAAAAGTTGAGCTTTTCTGACCAGTGTGCAACTGTGGTGCGATTCAGACAATGGATCACCTTCTGACATGTCCCAACTGCCTCATTTCGTGCACCATGGAGGACCTCAATGAGGCCAACGACAATGCAATTGCCGTGGCCACATACTGGTCTCGTCTGATATAGCCATTCCGACTCGAAAAGAAGAAGATAGCTGCCGGGGTCGGCTTGGCCCATAGACGAAATATAAAAAGGACACATTGTATCTAATGGTGCACTGTTACAATGGTGCACCGACGTCACCTAAAGGGGACCTTAGGGTCACCTTATGTCATTAACGATTGTCACGGGGACCAAAGGGTCACCTTATGTCATTTCTCGCTCAACTGTGTGCTTTATGACGGTCAGCTATTCAGTATGAGCAGAGCCAAGTACCCGCGCCGACTGCCTTCCTCCCCGCGTATCGTCGTCGCACAAATTTTCTCAGGGAAATGTCATTAGGGCATGTCCTCTTTATATATTGTCCGTGGCTTGGCCCTGCTAAGTTACTTACTGTACATAGTACTGGTGACGGTAGTAGCAAAGGCTCGATCGTCGAATACCCCACGAAACAGGCCATATCGTATATTGCTGTCCTGGGCCTGCCCTTCCACTCGGGCACTTGACACTATCTGGAACCCATCGCCATGTTTTGAATATAGATAGATAGATAAAAAAACCTTATTTGCAGCCACAAAAACACATACATTTTCATACAACAAATTAAAAGAAAATAGATAACAAATAACGAAAAATAAACGACAAAATAAGTGTGTTTTAGCAATAAAAAAGGTAAATCAACGATACGGTGCTACAATCGAATAAAACGAAATCACAAGCCAAATTAATAAACTGATTATCATCATTTATGTGTGAGTGGGACTCGCTGGCTAACAAGCGGCTGGCCCTCTTTGGAACTGCGTATCCGGAAATGGAGGACTACAGGCACTTCGCAGCCGGTGATATCCTGAATCTTATGCAGTCCTTCTTCAGGAATCCCGCTGTGTGTGAGTAAGGCTTGGGGGCAAGTACAAAAGGGTCCAAGACTCGACGTGCTACCGTAAACACGGACCCCGCAGTAAGATAAGATCATTAGTATCTCACACACAGATTCAGAGGTTATTTCAGGGGTCTTAAACGACCACCGATTAATAGGAATATGACACATTTCTAATTTTCTAAATATTTAAAAATGAACCTTATAAGTAGTTATATAAGGATCATATTACGATTAATGAAAGTGGCCGTTCTAGGCCCCTCAGCTGTCCCGCGACACGACATTTTTTTTAAGTCTTGCTCTTGCACACTGTTTAAGAAATTAGCTTTCTAGTACGCGGCAACGCTACTTTTATTGATTACCTAGTATAATATTATCTGTTCTACTAAATAGTAGAATTAAAAAGTAAACTTACCCAACTATCACTGGATATAGACACAATAGTTAACAACAAACTAAGCACACTTAACAAAAATGCACAGAAAATGTAACCTCTACGCGTTTGAGCCATTTTGAGTTCCCAATCAAACTGATAATAATTAGTTACCTGTTAATAATTATTGTGATTAGATTATCTATTGATAAGTTTAGTCATCGTTTGAGGTATTAGCATTATTGCTAGTTTCGGCATTGTTTAATAGATTAGGTACGTAGATAATCATTTTATAAATGGCTTTGTGCTATACACACTGAAATAGAATTAATGTGAAGGACTTATGGTATAGGTCTATCAGGATCTGATGGCAAAATAACATGAAAAAATGGTATATTTTTTTTTATTTGTTCGTAATACGCGCACGTATACATCTTCACGCTTCATCTATTGAACCAATCTTCCTAAAATTTCGCATATTTAGAAGTACTGAGAAGTATATAGGGTACTTTTCATTCCGGAAAAAGCACTGTTTCTGTGGGAAATTCACGGGGTAAAAGTTACGGTAAGACATTCATTTTCACTTAAAAATAAATGCATAGATGCCTGTGCCTTCGTTTTATTTAGTTTCCCGCGCTTTTAGAGTAGAATCACCAAAATTCCATTCTTAGTGCACACTTGCGCTATACATATTACTTATCTGTACTTAACTGGCCTTTGCCCGCAAACTTCGTCCGCGCGTGATATAGATATTGTTAATATCTCAGGTTCTATTTCAGCTGAAACCTCATCAAATTTCGTCTAGTAGTTTTTGCGTGATGCGCGTATTATTTTGCGCGATACAGACAGAGAAAAATTCTAAAAAAATAGTTTTGGCTTCTATAAAGACCTCCCAATTTTTTTTTTTTAATATCTCCTATGTACAGACACAGACCACAGTTTACATACAGCTACAGTTTTATTATACCTATGTATTATATTATATTACACGTAAGTATTGATATTGAATTGATTGATTATGATATTGATTTTTCAAGTTTTTACCTCCAGAGGTTCCGTAATTCTTAAATAAGAATTTAGGTAAGTGTGGAAGTAAAATAAAACGCATTAGTAATAATTAAAGTAATGACTATATTTACTTCGCGAAGCGTAGCGTTAAAAATATATAATTTCATCATTCTCATAAAATATACAATTGTACAACATTCTTATAGGTAATTAATTAAAACACAACTGCATACATATAGTGCTAATAGCTAAATCTTCATCTTATGAGCGCATTTTTTATATTTATAAATACAAAAAATGGCTTAGGACTGTAAAAATAAAATCGCTTGAAAGGAATGGATGGAATACATGATTTTTCAAAAAAATTCTTTAAAAATTATGATTCCAGATCGAGATCAATACCTATTTATTCTTAGTTACAATTCTCAAAAAAAAATTACCAAAAATTTCTAAATAATCAGGGATCATGTCATGTTTAATCAATCAAAATACAAATAGTCTTTCATCATAATCTTCAATCAAATCATCAAATCTTCTAGTTGGTACTAGAAGATTTAAATAAAGTTATATACGTATTTCTAACATATTTTTTCATTCAACAATCAAATTCTCTATATTGATTAATATTTGCTATAAAAATAGAATAGTTATATCGTGCTAAAGTGTTAGTATATATCCATTAAAAATTAAGTGCAAATAATACAATGTGTTGTGTGTGTTCAATCCTTAATACTCAATAACTTTTAATGTGCATAAGCAGTTTTTTATATGAAAAATGAGCTCTTTGTTCGCTGTAACTACCAGTCAGATTTAAGATTTATAAAAAAAAACATGTTTTTCGATCCAACTCGTAGGAAACATAGGATTAGGGAGCCAAACCCCGGTACACAACTAGTTTTGAAAATGTAGATAAACGCAAAGACAACTATGTATATTGGTGACCTTAAAAAAATATTTTTTGTTCCTTAAATTTATTAAAAATATTTTTTAATACTTACCGAAATAAAATCAAAATTAAGGGCTTATTCTATTATTATTACTTGCATAATCCCAGTGTATAATACAAAACTGTTGAGTTTATTAAGCTCCCAAATAGTTCACATAGTGGGAGCATATTGAACTCAAAAGGTTTGTATAATCCTGGGAGCTTAATGGAATAAGTCGTATTAATTTTTTAATTAATTTATTACAAATTGGATGATTACAAAATAGTTACAAGTTAAATTAAAATTGTAACTGATTATGGTGAGAAAATAAACGTTTTTTAATTATTATTTGTTCAACAAAAGCGCTCTAAATCACAAATTACTTAAGACTTCTAAACGCTACTAAACGATTTTTAAGCAATGGCGTCTATAAAGCCGTGTATTCATTTGTCATCGACGCGAATCTTATTCGCTCTTTCTATTTCAGTACATTTCACATGGGCAAGAAACCCGATATGCTATTTCACTTAAGTTAGTAGAAGCAAATACTATATAAAGTCTAGCGAGTGAATACACGCAGCTCCGGCTAGAAAATGGCAACTTATGCGACACTAGCGCCTCTTCCCGGACGAAGCGGTTGTTTGATGTAACTGTCAAATTTCTTTCCGCGCGAATTTATTTTGTTGTAACACAGTGTATTTCACAAAATTAAATGGAATTACACATAAATAAGTTGTATTGTATTATTTATATATTAAAGGACAACATTTAACATGTTAAAGTGCAAATAAATGCCTCCTGCCACAAGATGGCTCTGCCAAGCCGATGTATGGGAAATGTCAAAAGCTGTGCGTATTAACTCGCTAGAGTTTATAGTATTTGGTAGAAGTGAGTGAGATAACAGGTTCGCTGCATAATCAAATCGAGATTACTTAAACTTACTTTTGAACAAGTCTACTTTGTACCATTAGGAATTTAAGCACTGCATCAGCTCACCTAAACAGCGATTTTTATCACACAATTCCACCAATCTTTCTAACTGAGATCCACTAAAACCAGAATGCTTAGCAACAACACATAACAACCTTTCTATCATTAAAAGACATACTATCAACATTATCCAAATAATCCTTGAAAATACCCCACATATAATCCACGTCAGCTGATTTTTTAAAACCATCGTTTAATATCGTAAAACATAAAGGATATATATTTCGTATGAACTGGTTTGAACTGGCTGAAACCAGTAATGTCAGGACGCAGTAGGGAAGGAGTTTGTGTGATATTTTCCCACTCAATAAGTGACAGAGAGCTTCGAATATCCATCCGCTTAGTACCGGCAGTTGTTCTTGGGATATGGCCGTTTCGAATACCTAAAAATAAAAATTCAATTACCTATATGTCTATTATATTTTAAAAGTTATAATATATTACATAATAATAAAGGGCTTTAAACTGGGGATTCCTCCATTTATAGGCGATGGGCTAGCAACCTGTCACTATACCTGAATCTCCTTTCCATCAGAGAGCCCACTATTCAGCTAAGCGTGGCCTTCGAGTCTCACGACTCTTGGCTCTGTCTACCCCGTAAGGGATAAAGACGGGATTCTATGTATGTACAATAATAAATATTAATTGAAAATTTTATTTCACTACCTACTTATTTTTTTTTTTTTCTTTGAAGCCAGTTTTAGTTCATTGGCTTATTTATTATTCAATAAGTAACAAAAGAACTGATTTTGAGAAAAATAATTACAAATACATATCAATTAAATTAAAGTATTCTAAAATACCACCACCACCTTGATGGCTGGTGTTCAACCACAACCACCGCTCGTTTTTCGCGCAGCTTTTTACTTCGCTGCCTATCGCTTTCTCAAAAAGTCGGCAACGCATCAGTGACTTTTTAGGGTCGTTAGTGTCTATGGACTGCGGTGATTGCTTACCATCAGGCAACCCGCATGCTCGTTTGCCTACTATTCTATAAAAAAAGTCTTAGAAAAATTATACACTTAAAATTGAGTCTAACTTGCTGTGTCTTGCGGATTCACTCTTTCCCATATTTGACACTTAAAAAAACGAGACAAAACATTTTAACTAAAATGAGCTTAAAAACTACTAACCTCAAAAACCACTTTCGCATTCAACACGGCACAGACCGAATCCCTTTTCCTATCATTGACCACCCCCATTCTAATTCTCTCTGCCTGCTTGCAACTCTCTATAAACTCTATGACCACTCTGCTCAACGTCGCCGCGGGAGGTAATGTTTCTCTAAGGAAGTATTTCATAGCTGAGGTTAGGACCCGTTTGCTTTCTATATGTTTGGTTTGACGTAAAGCCTTGTATAGTAATGTGAGGCGTTCCATTGAACTCATTAGTATATCTGGGTCCATGTTAGACACGTCTGTGGCAAGTTTTGGACTTAAAAGTTTGTTGTCGGCTGAAAAAGAATTTAAAGTTTTAAAATCTAACAATGGGTGATTTTCTGACAGCTCAAATTAAGAAAAAATCGATATAAACAAATCTTAATAGATGGCGTTTTATGAAAGCCGAGCCGTAACAAAAGCCTGTACCTATATTGTGCGCTTTTTCCTTGTCAACCAGAGGCAGAAAAAAATAACCTTACAATTTGACAGTTGCATTAATCACAATATTGATATTTTTTAGATGTTTGTTATAATCTCAAAGAAATGCTAATCCCGTGCATTGTTGTTTTTTCACCAAAGTCAAAGATCAATTACTTTTTATTCATATAGGCTTAAAAATAGCACTTATAATCGTCACATTCTTGTTTTTTAGTCAGTTGACGTCATAAAATTACTTAAAGCTAAGGTTACCACCGCCTCCAAAGCGCAAGTGGAGAAGAGGCGGCACCTTTTTATATGGACTCGCCTTTTTTTTACTAAGCGCCATCTATGAAGTCATCTGGAACTATTATTTTGTTTTAATTTGGGTCTCGGGAAATCGCCCATTGTATTGTAAGAAAATCTTTAAAAATATTTTGGTTTCTATTGGCATGCATTCTTTTCTTATCTCCTATTTCAGACATAGACCAGTTAAATTTTTACTTTATGTGTATGGAAATTTAAAATAATTTATTGCTACCATTGGGAACATAATGACAAAGTGTAAAGTAAAGCTTTATACTTTCACTTGCTTATTTTGTATATATCACTATCACTACATATCATAAAATTAAGTCTCCCGCCTAGTCTGTCTGTTCATGATAAACTCAAAGGACGGTTTTTCATGCGGTTTCACCAATTAACTGGTAAGGCAGTGAGGAAGGTTTTGGTGTATAATTTCTGTATAAGTTATAGTTACCTGAGAATAAATGCACCATAAGGATCTGAACCGCATGCCTCTCGGAATAGTTCTTCATATTATCGAGGAGTCTCTCAATTATTGAGTTCTTCAGTTCTTTTGGTAGTATTTGCTGACGTATGGTGTTCGTTATGCCCTGAAGTAAAAAAGTTGACTATTTCAAAATTATTTTTTAAAACTTTGATAGAAAATTGACGAGTCACAAAAGATGTTTTATTGTTATACTAGCTTTCGCACGCGGCTTCGCTCGCGTGAATTTCCCACGGGAACAGTGCTTTTTCCCGGGATGAAAGGTACCCTATGTCCTTCTCCGTACTTCCAGCTATGTGTATGCGAAATTTCAGGAAGATTGGTTCAGTAGATAAAGCTTGAAGAGGTAACAAACAAACAAACTCACTTTCGCATTTATAATATTAGTTAGGATGTAGTCGTCTTGTGTTACTCAATAAAAATTCTACCGTTACTGACTAGGTGACTGACAGACACAACAAACAAACAAACTCACTTTCGCATTTATGATATTAGTTAGGATGCGAAAGGTGTTTTTTTTGTTACCTCTTCACGCTTTATCTACTGAACCAATCTTCCTGAAATTTCGCATACACATAGTTAGAAGTACTGAGAAGGACATAGGGTACCTTTTATCCCGGGAAAAAGCACTGTTCCCATAGGAAATTCACGCGGGCGAAGCCGCGGGCAAATGCTAGTACTTTTATCTAATTTACCTTTTTTTATTTAAAAAATAGTTTACCTTAACGACCAAATCGGTGCAGTAATGGTTAGGCTGCGCTAACACGAAATCCACTGCCGTACTGATCAACTCTGGGTGGCCTAATTCTATCAGGGTGAACAACACAGTCCAATATAGACTTTGTTCGTAGAGAGATATCCTGAAAAGTTTCATCCATTATATAATGTGTTCCGTCATCAGTGTCTTTAATGGTATGTTATATGGCATTTTTCATGAACAAATCACCACTCATAACTTTTTTTCTTCTACTATAGGAAAACGACAGCCATTTTGTTTTTTTTCTGGCTCTTATACTAAATCAATCGTAACTACTCGTGTAAAGGTGCTATCGACATAAAATAGGTCTCACTTAAAAGCTAATCATGTAGACAACAATAAAATAAGAAAGACGTTCAATATACAAGGCAAAAAAAAAGAAAAAACGTAAAAGCAAAAAAAATATATATTTGTATTTTTTTGGAATAAACTAGTCCATTAAACTGTTTATTTTTTATTTTAAAACGAAAGTTAAAGAAAAAAAATTAAAAAGTTTCGAGCGGTGATTTGTCCATAAAAATGCCATATAACATACCATTAACCACCATACCATTATTTTACCATATCTTGTTAAAGTCATAGGAAAAAACTGGCACCTAATTTACAGGCTAGGCCTAGTTTAGATGCCAGTGACAATACTTCTGGTGGTGGTCATACAGGTATTATACCTAAGTAAAATATTTAAGTTAATTAAGTGAAGTAAGGCAAAGTTTGTTGTTGGAAATTAATAAAGAAATAATAAAATATAATGAATGTTATTTTAGTCCGTTTTCTAGATGTGAGGACCTGTAAATGACTATATGTTTTTTAAGTTGTTATCTATAGAATCTATAAGAAAGTTGTTGGTGGCCCATGTAAATAAAAAAATAAAATAAAATATTAATAAAGAATATATATTAAAGGCTCCGACTTTCTATGCTCCGACTATATTTCTATGCTCCGACTGATGACAGAACACATTGTATAAAGAGGCTTATCGTTTCTTCGCTTACTAGTTGGCGCTACTGTCGAGTGAGGTCTGTCAGATGGTACTATATTGTCATTTGAATTTGACAATAAATGACAGTTTTATACTATCTGACAGATCTCATTCGCTGAGTGAGTGAGCGGAATAATGATAACGCTCATTTGAAACGAATAGTGATATTTATTTTGTTTCTTCTTATTTAAGAGCCGCGCTCTTGTCGGTGGAGTATACGCCACACTTCTCTTCGGCTTTACGTTTAAGGTCTTGATACGACACGATGCCTGCCTTCTAATTTTGTTTATACGTAAAAAAATAATTATATGTCGATCGACGAAGCTGTGGTGATGAAGTGGTTTATAGGTTGGTAGGAATGTCCTAGGTTCGAATCCCACTCTTGCTTCAAGAGTTTGTATAACCAATCTGAGCTATGTATGTGACATATGTTTTTATATACACCATAGTGGCTTCCGGTGAAGGAAAACATAGTGAGGAAGCCTGCGCTCTAGTTGCCGATCTATCAACAAGTGAATAAAATGGAGAAGGCAATGCCTAACCACTCCTAACATTGTCTAGAAAGTCGTTGAGTATGTTTCATTCCACGTAATTATCACAACCCTCAGCCAAATGAATACGACTATAGAGAAATAACGATATTAAATAGGCACTTACTTGCAGTTATTATTAGCGTATTGGCCAACAGCGACAGTTAGATGCGCCACAAGCTCTTGACACGGGTTCTGGGAATTTTGGGAATTCTGGGAATTCAGCCAAGAGCGAGCGCTCAGTTGCAGTAAACACCCCTGCAGAGCCGCTTGACGGAGCGGCGCGTACGACGATGAGAGGGATTTGACTAGTTTTTGATGGACTGTTGATAGTTCCTGCAACAAAAATAGGGTTTCTCATATTTCGTGACTAGTTTCTCTCCTGTAGCTCCTCAGATCCAAGCACACATAAACAATGTGACAGAGAAAACAAAAAACTTGGGCATATAACACAAGTATCACCTGCAATCCTTCGAAACCATGTAACATGCTGTTACGACAGCGCCATCTAGTTGTCTTAAACATAACTAGATAGCTTGATTGACAGCTATACTGAGTTATCTGAGAACATACAGTCTCTAAAACGTCTCTCCTTATAGTGTGTTAGTAACTTGACCTGAAGTTTCTCATATTTTATGACTAGTTTCTCACCTGTAGCCCTTCAAATCCATGTAGCACAGGCAATGCAACAACGAGAACAGTAACGCTCTTCCACAAGCACTGTACTGAGTTAGTTGGCTGTGGGTTGGTCCAGTGATAGATATAAGTTATGAAGCGGCCCTAGTACCACTGGCCAGTCTCAGTGAAACTGTAGCTAATGTTTGGATGGATGAAAGAAGGGCTAGTATAATTAGTTTCTCACCAGTAGACCTTCGAATCCATAAAGCACAACGTGACAGCGGAGAATGGTCCGGTTCACTTCAAACTTGACTTAGGGTTTCTCATATTTTGACTAATTTCTCACCTGTAGTCCCTCAAATCCATGTAGCACACACAGGCAATGCGACAACGAGAACAATAACGCCCTTCCACAAGCACTGTACTGAGTTAGTTGGCTGTGGGCCGGTCCAGTGATAGATATAAGTTGTGAAGCGGCCCAGCACCACTGGCCAGTCTCAATTAAACTGTAGCTAATGTTTGGATGGATGAAAGAAGGGCTAGTATAATTAGTTTCTCACCAGTAGACCTTCGAATCCATAAAGCACAACGTGACAGCGGAGAATGGTCCGGTTCACTTCAAACTTAACCTAGGATTTCTCATATTTTATGACTAGTTTCTCACCTGTAGTCCCTCAAATCCATGTAGCACACACAGGCAATGCGACAACGAGAACAATAACGCCCTTCCACAAGCACTGTACTGAGTTAGTTGGCTGTGGGCCGGTCCAGTGATAGATATAAGTTGTGAAGCGGCCCAGCACCACTGGCCAGTCTCAGTGAAACTGTAGCTGGCGTGTGTGACGCAGCTCAGCAGGGCCAGCCGCGCCGCCAGCCCCGTCGGTGCCTGGGAAGGTAAAAATAATCCATACTTCCTGCAGCGGATTCAGGGGTACGTTTATTTCTAACAGTTATTATTGTTGATCACCACCGTCTTTAGCGTTAGTACCTATGTCTGACGAAATACATAAATGATTGATTTGACACTTTCACGGCTAAATCTTGATGAAATATGGTATGGTTAGAAGACCCGGAGTCAAACATAAGATACCTTATAAAAAAAATCAACCCCCAAGGGGCTGAAATGGTGGGTAAAAGTTTGTACGTAAAAAAACACTGTTAGTCGCCAACTGGTGGCTTAATTAGGAGGCCCACAGGCTGTACAGCCAAAGAGCAGCAAGTCACCATCTGCCTAAATTAAATTGTTGTGAGAGATTTAAAGGTAGATGTCCGTATCTCACTCCATAACCCAGCAATCCGGTCCACTAGCATTCCATCCACATAACCCAAACCTTGTTAATCCCTACCTGGTAATAGTTCGGCAGCTGTGGAGGACTGTCGTTAGTATATCCCTATGGTACACTAAGGGACAGATCTCCGCAGATGCAGCCATTTTTGATTAAAAAGGTACAAAAGGCCTCTTCATGTTGGCTTTGGCCCCATAAACGCTCAAAGGACCGAGTCCCAATGGAACTGAAAAGCGTACCAACATAATAATAATAAAAAATTACTTAATGGAATACAATAAACCATTTTGTAAAATAATTTACAAAATGGTTTATTGTATTCCAATAAGTAAATTGATACAATATTTACCTTAGGCTCTAACATCTGTGAGGTGACATCCATAAGTATCTGCAGACAACTATTCACGTCTACATCTCTATTTTTGACGCGCTTGCGCTCTTGACGGATTCTGAATGACGCGTCGTCTGTTATATCTGAAAACAATAAATTAAATAAAAATCATTATTTCAGGCAAAGAACCCATATTTACATTTTACATATGTTACATCATTACAAAAAAAAATGTAGAATAAAGTAAAATAATCATCATCATCGTCCATGTAAGCCACAATTAAGTGATCGAAATTTCATGTAACCCAACAAAATCTTTGTACCTGTCCTGACGTAAAAAAAAAGCCTTTATTCTACCAAAAGATTTTACAATTTAGAATAAACATAATTACACTTTGTTTTAAGTTTACATACAAAATGTATGCCAGTGGGGTTAAAGGTATCTTCATTTACATAGATATTATCAATGTAATTTTTTTCAAAACAATCACTCATGCATCGTTTGAGAGATGGATGTAAACTATAAAAACAAGATTAAGATGTCAAAAGGTTGAGAGCCTCAGTTGTAGCTACTTTTGGAAGTCGCCTCTCTGGCGTAGGACTATCGATATATGTTACACGTTATAGGTATATATTGTCCTAAAGTAGTGAATATATGAGAAGAAACGGCATCTAATAATAATTTTAGATAATTTTTGTCTCTTATTGCGTGCCGGTTTTAGGTCAATCAGACATTTTATATCGACTGTCTCTTCTCTGACCCGTTTTTCCTCGTATATTCGTCTCTTTCTTTTTCTATCTCATGTGGCCACGAGAAGCCACTAATAATTTTAATTATAGAAATAGAAGATTTGTATAATAGAATTTATTTACACCCATATGAACTCTCTGCTCAACCCTAAGGTTTGACTGTCAGACAATGCTTTTAGCATTAAGTCCACCTTTTACTTAGTCGTACTTTTATATGTGTGTACAATAAAGTTTAAATAAATAAATAAGCCTGCCGCTATTGGATACTTGTTCTGAGTGTCCAATTGAGGTTTTTATCCAACGAGGTTTAAGGCCTATTTGGACGATGCAAGTTTCCTTGTACGTAACAAGAGCAATAATTGCATTCAATACTTGCAGTGCAACAATTGACTATGAATAATTGCAAGCAACTCTTGTTTAAACCATACAAGTATTTACTTGCTTATAATTTAATCTGTATGCAACAGTTGCACAGATAATTTTGCACAGTCTAAATGGGCCGTCTATTTCCATGCCGGGTTTTATTTCACACCTTCTCCCCAAGAGCTTTTCTGGATTTTCACTTTAAGACACCTATTCAGTACATACGTTCTGAATAGATGTCTTAAAGTTATTTGCTCCAAGTTTGCTTTACGAATTACAACTCTATGCACTCTGTAATAAAGAGGATTTACCTGCAGCCAACTTTAGGTACTCAGTATTGTACTGAGCGTAATGGTATCCATCGAAGTCGTCGGTATCCAAAGGTATCCGCTCCAAGTTGACGTCATCAAACAGTTTGCTGTATGAAGTACCTACTAAAAGGTTACGGAGGCGAGCCATTCTAAAACAAAAATTAAAAATATTATACCCTAACTAATATTATAAATGCGAAAGTGAGTTTTTGTTTGTTTGTTACCTCTTCACGCTTTATGTACTGTACCAATCTTTCTGAAATTTCGCATACACATAGTTAGAAGTACGGAAAAGGACATAGGGTACCTTTCATCCCGGGAAAAAGCACTGTTCCCGCTTGAACTTCCTACGGAAACAGTGTAGTAAGTAATAAAATGAAAATTAATCACTAGCTTTTGCCCGCGGCTTACCTCCTCCTCCACCTCCTGAGCGAAGTCGGGGCGGGGCGCTAGTATTTTTATATTTTTGTAGATACTTCTGTACTTACTTTTGTAGTGAGGTCCGTTGCCTTGCAAGGCCCCTAACCCAGACCCACCCACCCCACATCTCTTGGAATTGCTTCTTAGAGACATTCTTACCCATCAGTAACATGCAGTATTTGTGAAGTGAGGCCTGTTGTACCTTGCAAGGTCTTCCTAGCAGACCCACCCACATCTCTTGGAATAGCTTCTTAGAGACACTTACCCATCAGTAACATACAGTATTTGTAGTGAGGCCCGTTGCCTTGTAAGGCCCCTAGCAGACCCACCCACATCTCTTGGAATTGCTTCTTAGAGACACTTACCCATCAGTAACATACAGTATTTGTAGTGAGGCCTGTTGCCTTGCAAGGCTCCTAGCAGACCCACCCCACATCTCTTTGGAATTGGCTTCTTCAGAGACACTTCACCCATCAGTAACATGCAGTATTTGTAGTGAGGCCCGTTGCCTTGTAAGGCCTCCCTAGCAAAGACCTACCCACATCCTCTTTGGAATTGCTTCTTAGAGACACTTACCCATCAATGTAACATACAGTATTTTGTAGTGAGGCCCGTTGCCTTGCCAGGCCCCTAGCAGACCCAATTCCACCCCACATCTCTTGGAATTGCTTCTTAGAGACACTTACCCATCAGTAACATACAGTATTTGTAGTGAGGCCCGTTGCCTTGCAAAGCTCCTAGCAGACCCACCCACATCTCTTGGAATTGCTTCTTAGAGACACTTACCCATCAGTAACATACAGTATTTGTAGTGAGGCCCGTTGCCTTGCAAGGCTCTAGCAGACCCACCCACATCTCTTGGAATTGCTTCTTAGAGACACTTACCCATCAGTAACATACAGTATTTGTAGTGAGGCCCGTTGCCTTGTAAGGCCCCTAGCAGACCCACCCACATCTCTTGGAATTGCTTCTTAGAGACACTTACCCATCAGTAACATGCAGTATTTGTAGTGAGGTCCGTTGCCTTGCAAGGCCCCTAGCAGACCCACCCACCCCACATCTCTTGGAATTGCTTCTTAGAGACACTTACCCATCAGTAACATACAGTATTTGTAGTGAGGCCCGTTGCCTTGCAAAGCTCCTAGCAGACCCACCCACATCTCTTGGAATTGCTTCTTAGAGACACTTACCCATCAGTAACATACAGTATTTGTAGTGAGGCCCGTTGCCCCTTGCAAGGCTCCTAGCAGACCCACCCACATCTCTTGGAATTGCTTCTTAGAGACACTTACCCATCAGTAACATACAGTATTTGTAGTGAGGCCCGTTGCCTTGCAAGGCTCCTAGCAGACCCACCCACATCTCTTGGAATTGCTTCTTAGAGACACTTACCCATCAGTAACATACAGTATTTGTAGTGAGGCCTGTTGCCTTGCAAGGCTCCTAGCAGACCCACCCACATCTCTTGGAATTGCTTCTTAGAGACACTTACCCATCAGTAACATACAGTATTTGTAGTGAGGCCCGTTGCCTTGCAAGGCTCCTAGCAGACCCACCCACATCTCTTGGAATTGCTTCTTAGAGACACTTACCCATCAGTAACATACAGTATTTGTAGTGAGGCCCGTTGCCTTGCAAGGCTCCTAGCAGACCCACCCACATCTCTTGGAATTGCTTCTTAGAGACACTTACCCATCAGTAACATACAGTATTTGTAGTGAGGCCCGTTGCCTTGTAAGGCCCCTAGCAGACCCACCCACATCTCTTGGAATTGCTTCTTAGAGACACTTACCCATCAGTAACATACAGTATTTGTAGTGAGGCCCGTTGCCTTGCAAGGCTCCTAGCAGACCCACCCACATCTCTTGGAATTGCTTCTTAGAGACACTTACCCATCAGTAACATACAGTATTTGTAGTGAGGCCCGTTGCCTTGCAAGGCCCCCTAGCAGACCCACCCACATCTCTTGGAATTGCTTCTTAGAGACACTTACCCATCAGTAACATGCAGTATTTGTAGTGAGGCCCGTTGCCTTGTAAGGCCCCTAGCAGACCTACCCACATCTCTTGGAATTGCTTCTCAGAGACACTTACCTATCAGTAACATGCAGTATTTGTAATGAGGCCCGTTGCTTTGTGAGGCCCCTAGCAGACCCACCCACATCTCTTGGAATAGCTTCTTAGAGACACTTACCCATCAGTAACATGCAGTACCCGCCTCGGCACGTGCCTCGTGCCTCGCCTCGAGGCGCCCGTGCTGAGCAGCAGCTGCGTGATGCCTCGGATGGCCCAGTGAGGCCCGTTGCCTTGCAAGGCCCCTAGTAGACCCACCCACATCTCTTCGAATTGCTTCTTTGATGACCAACCTATTAGGTTTACTCTGTAAGGACACATTTTATTTATTGGGACACCCATGTATGTGTAGCATCGACGTATTTTTTTAATAGTACTTAAAAAGTATTAGTACTTAAAAAACACGAGTGCAATTAAAAGTCACTTTTGCGAGATTCATAATCTGCTTTTCTTTCAACTACCGGTCCTAAGGTCCTTAATTCGCGTCAATTTTCTTTTTTTTCGGCAATGGTCGCACATTTTTAATTTATATAATCAGCCTTTGTTCGCGGGAATAAAAATAAGTCTGATTGGCTGATACAAATCTAGTAGGTCATGCTTACAGCCTGTGATTGGTCTATTCTTATAGGAATAGCGCTGATTGGCTGACATACCAGGCCTGCGACTGGTCAGTCGCTTGGGATATGCGGCCTTAGGACAAAAACAATGCAGTAACGGATTTTCATACTACTTTTCTCAGAGATGGTTGGCGTAGACAGAAGAAGGCATATACCCAGCAGTGGGGCTGTGGATGATGATGATTATAAAGGTAGGAGGTAGGAAAGGTAGACATAAACATAGCTTACTTTTCTTATATTCGTAGTGCTAGTTTTTAAATGTTATACGAAATACTTTAAAAAATCAATATTTTATGTTGACAGAACATTTCTGTGGGCCATAACAATGGGAAAAGTGTAAAGATTTATGGCTTTGAGCATAGAAGTAGGAAGGGCAGCGCGGCGGCGATAGAATTGGAATATGGCAATGTTTGTATGCAAACCGCCGTGACACGAGAGGGGGGCAGTGATGCGCAATGGCGTTTTTAACATACTAGTGGTTCGCCCCAAACTTAGATCTTAAAAAAACGGCTGAACCTATTTTGTTGCGCAACGAACTTAAAAATTCTATGGATAGTTACTACACGTATTCTTAATATCATCGAAATTAATTCAACGGTTCGAGAGTTATCGCTGAACAAACATACATATATTACAATGTGTTTTCGCCCTAACTTGAATTATAGCCCGATAAGAAATCAGATAGACTTATTACCTACACACTATTTCTTTTAGTGTGTTGAAAGTAGTTTTGAATCCAAACTTGCATACCAGTTCAAGAATGTTACGTGTTGTTTAGACTATGCAAGTAAATTATTGCTTTAATTTAATTGTACGCAACAGGCAATAAACTGGCTCCGTCTAAATGGCCCTTTAGAGCGGCCAGCTCGTTATTGTAGTTCTAGAAGGGGGCGCGCGCTTCCTACTTTTACGGCTTTGAGGAAAAAATAAAAAAGAAATGGGTTCACCTGAACAAAAACGCCTCCAAAACGTCCATATCTTGCAATGCTTGTAGTGGTAAATCGATCTTTAACGGTTGATCCTTCTTCAACCCCACTTCGACTGACGACCACGCGATAGGGGGTATTAGCGCTATGTTGCTTACTATATCTAACCTGAAAGTATTTAAAAATTAAACATCTTTATTATTGTACCATTTACATTAACTTATTTGTGATCGCGATCTCCATTTAAGTAAATTAAATGTTAGGAGACCCAGCTCTTGAATAACAACAGTGTGTACAAAAGACATTGTTCATCGCCGGCTTACTGCGGACAGTTCGTTCAATAAATAATAGTATTATCATTCATCATAATTAATGTCAAATAGATTTTCCGAATATATATTGGAGTATGAATATCTATAATTAAAGTATACAATTTAGTTAGTATTTTTTGCGTTTCCGATACTCAAATCAAAGATGTCGGCCTTCACGAGTGTTCTGGGATGCCATTATCTAAAATAATATTACATTTAAGTAGTATATTTTTTATTCTTTGATGAAAGATTGGATTAATTAGGTAATTTTTTAGCATAATATATTAGTTTTATTTATTAAGTACATTCATATCATTTCATATTTATATTTTTGAATGCAAAATTATGTATTTATTTTAAATTTTTACTTGAATAAATCAATATTGCGTTTTCTTTACCTGGTAACACTAGATTCTTCAGCGTGGCTTGATTTTGACGTTTACCGGTTGTCGTCGGTCGACATTGACACTTGGATACTTGTCAACAACTGTCAACGTCAAAATCAAGCCGCATCCAAGAATCAAGTGTTACCAATATTGAATTATTTAAGTAAAAATTAAAATAAATACATAATTCTTCATTCTAAAATATAAATATGATGTGATATGAGTGTACGTAATAAATAAAACTAATATATTATGCCAAAAAATACCTAATTAATCCAATCTTTCATCAAAGAATAAAAAATATACTACTTAAATGTAATATTATTTTAGATAATGGCATCCCAGATTACTCGTGAAGGCCGACATCTTTGATTTGAGTATCAGAAACGCAAAAAATACTAACTAAATTGTATACTTTAATTATAGATATTCATACTCCAATATATATTCGGAAAATCTATTTGACATTAATTATGATGAATGATAATACTATTATTTATTGAACGAACTGTCCGCAGTAATATTACCCCGTACATTTTGAACAAAGTCCTTTAGGAACTTATACAATGTGTTCCGGCATCAGTGTCGGAGCCTTTAATGGTATGTTATATGGCATTTATTATGGACAAATCACCACTCTAAACTCTTTTTTATTTTTTAACGTTCGTTTTAAAATAAAAATAACATTTTAATGGGCTAGTTTATTCACAAGAAGCTAATAATAATTAAAAAAAACACAAAAAGATTTTTTTTCCTTTTACGTTTTTCTTTTTTTTTTTTTGTCTTTCATATTGAAATATCTTTCTCATTTTATTGTTGTCTACATGATTAGCTTTTAAATGAGACCCTATTTTATGTGGTGATATGTTCATAAAAAATTATATATAACATACCATTAAAGGCTCCGACACTGATGACGGGACACATTGTATAACTATTATTGTATTAGTTGTATATGTAACTAAGTATGAATCGAATTATATCACACTTCACAATAATATACAGGTTGATTTGTATACCACCAGAAACCATTCTAGGTGATAGCGTACTCATAATTATGAACTCGCTGATATCTTTAAAAAAACAAGCTGTTTTGGAGAGTATATATTATTATTGTACATAAAATAGCATATAGGATAGCAGCAATAGGTTAGCAGATTTTTTTTTTGACATATCAAAGTTCGCAAATTTGCGAAATGGCTCTTAACTCAGAAGAAAAATATTGATAGTTTTTAAAACATTATCACCACATACCTGGACAAACTGACAATCAAACTTTCAACAGGCTTCTTGTAACACTTTCCAAGCACACCCTCCCTCGAAACAAAGAAGTTCTGTTCCCAATACTCGATCAGGGTAACGAGCTTGTCACCAATTATCACCATGTCTGGCTTAGGACCCTCTTGGAGGTGCATATGGTGTTTCAGAATTAGGGGTTTGGTGTCCTGAAATAATAGTTATTTTAGAAGAAACCAACGAGTCTATGTCTTCTTGAAAGGCCGGCAACACTGCTGCAGGGCTTGAAACCGGTTGTTAATAAAAAACCTAAAAAATAAGTGTTTTGACCTGGTTACGCAGTAATGCTCGGGCCATTACGATCGGAGTGAAAACCCTTTTGAATCGGTCTCGCGAGCGGAAATTACCTGGTTAATCCCGCGCGGGCGAGTGACAAGGACGGGTATATCGCTCAGCGTTTTATCTCACTTACGCATTTGCAAGTCTCAACGTGTAGATTGGTTAGATTTAAATCGAGCGAGAGTGAGAAATAATCATAGTTAGAGCGAGATAGAACACGATCGTCGAAAAGAGCGAAATGTTTTGGGTCTTTCCGGTATTTTGAACAGGAACTGAAATGATATCGCGCTTTGAACATAACCAGAAATAATATATGGTTTTGCTCAACCGTAACTGATTTAAAACGCTCTTTTTTTAAATGTATGGCGCATCGAGTGAGCTGGTTTAGAATTTTAACCAGGTTAGCAAGCCCTGCACTGCTGTGATACCCCTGGCGTGCAGTTGTCCATGGGCAGCGGTGATCGCTAACTATCAGGTGACCCGCTTACACGTTTGCAGCCCTATGTTATAAAAAA
Source organism: Ephestia elutella (assembly GCA_018467065.1). Taxonomy (NCBI): domain Eukaryota; kingdom Metazoa; phylum Arthropoda; class Insecta; order Lepidoptera; family Pyralidae; genus Ephestia; species Ephestia elutella. The sequence goes on from CM031589.1 coordinate 3,060,428, forward strand.
AGTAACGAAAACAACCTATTATGTGATTGTGGAGCTGTCCAATCACAGAAATAAATCAAGACTGATTCTTGGTTTATTTCAGTGTGTCCAACCATTGGTTATCTTTTATCATGCCCCAACTGCCCTTCCTCTTGTACCATAGATTTTAAAACTAGGCCAACAGTAGGGGTAACGACATGGCCGAATATTGATCAAAAATAATCCGAATTAAATATAGACATTTCGCCACGAGAGTACTAATTAAAGAGAAACAACTTAGCAAAGAAGAGTACTCTCAATGGGACCGGGGGAGGATTCTTAATGGGGCGGAGCATCTAGCTCCGCCCCAAAATAAATTGTTTTTTTTTTACATATATATAAGTACAAAATTAAACCTAGAATATCACCATTAATTATGTAAAAAATATAAACTGTAATAACTATAAACATAATTCGAAGTTACGAGAATCTTATGTACAAATTCTGCCAATACAGTGGGTTTAGCCCAACAGTAGATTTTCAAAAGTTATAAGCAATTAGAGAAATAATACAAGAAATTCTTACCTTAACCAAGTACTTAACAACAGCGTACAAACAACTGATTGCGGACTGTGTCCTATTACTGTTGCTATCCAGATTTAATTCCGACCATATTTCTTTAAAACTCAACGCTTTAGCCACATTCTCTATTGTAATCAAAACAACATTCTCAATCACCAAATGGTCAGTCACTGGGGCGTTTACCCTAAACGAAACATCTCCGTGCACTGGACTCTCAACGATTTTCTTATTTTTAATCAAAAACGACAGATATTGCAAAGACATTACAGAAAATATCGCTATGTTTTTCGATAGCGAACTGGGTAATAAACTATCGATTATTTTCTCGACTAATTCGCAGTCGGAATCGTCGATAACGGTTATAATCCTGTCTAAAGAATCGAGATATCCAGCTAAAATCGTTTGTAAAGTAATAAATTCTTGATAGAATAATTTATCTTGAAAAACTTGGTGACACCTTCTTGTATACCTGTCTATAGATTGTTCAATATTTAAATTAAAATTCTCAGATTGGCTTAAAGGCCTGCTTTGTTTTGGAAACAGTTTAATTATATCCGATAAGGATTTCTCAAAACCTGTTACTGATACTAGGTATAACTGTGACAGGTCCGGCAATACTAGTTCCGATTGTTCGTCAGACAGTTCCAAATTGCCGAATTTCTCTTTAACTTCATTATCACTAATAGGTATAAAGAACTGTGATTTCGATTCCTTATTATCGCTCTTTTTGAATACGTGTAAAGTATTTACTACATTCAATTTATTACTATCAATGGATGCTGTCATCTCTTCTTTTAGTTTCAACTCTCTCTCTTCTCTTAGTCTATCTCTTTCTATCTCCCTCGCTTCGTAGACAGAGAAAACGTTCAGAAACTCTTTTGATGTACTCGTCACCGGCGACTTTGAAACATGACGATAGAATTCTTCTGTCAAATTCCGAACAGGATATAACGGTCGTCAGTTCTTCTCTCGTCAAGTTGGATAACAAATGTGCTAGTTCGTTGTGGTGAGATATTTTTGGGGGAGATGAGTCAGTCAGGCAACATCTGAAAAAAATCATACAAATCTGAGAAAGCTAATTACTAATTTTCCATTTTGACCTGACCGAAGATCGAACCCCGTAATTCAGAGACTTGTGACTAAGTTCAGGAGCTTGAAACGGCCAATTTCGCATTTCCTATATATTAAATAATGAACCTTATTAAACCGTTTACAAGATTCATTTTTAAATATTTAGAAATCCAATTGGCCGTTTTAACCCCCCCGAACCGACGACATTCTATAAGACAGTATTATACCTTGTCTAATTTAGGATGATCATTTTGACAGCAGGATGAACTAATACATTCGAAATGAGAGCGACAGAGACAGATGTATTAGACTTTTTATATCAAAATTATAATATATAAGCTTTTTATCAATCTATCAAAATTACATCTTAAATTAGAATATATAATTTTTACCTGTTTTTAGCTTGATTCACCAGCCAATTTGCGTCAACAGTCGTCGTGTTGATGTATTGCGGGTTTATAGCCCGGTCTTGAGATAAGTCTAGAGGCGACAAAGCGAATACTGTTGAAGCGAGCGAGTTTAGTTCCATCACTAACGCTGGATAACTGGAAGATAACTCAAAATTAAATTTATTATTCAGAGACCTTTAAAAAAGAGGGACACCTTTGCCCAACACACCTATTTTTTTTTACTAGCTATGTGTAGAAAAAAATTTAAGAGATGTTAACGACAGTGTTAAAATATGCAAACTCAAGCCAATATTTTTTCTGTAGTTTTTTATTTTTTCGCTAGATGGCACTTTGTAACTTATGAACACGATATGGTTTCGTTTGCGAAACTGAGTTTGTTAGTTTATTTATTTGTTTGTTTGTTCACGTTTTATCTACTGAACCAATCTTTCTCAAATTTCGCATACACATAGCTAGAAGTACTGAGAAGGACATAGGGTACCTTTCATCCCGGGAAAAAGCACTGTTCCCGTGGAAAATTCACGCTGGCAAAAGCTAGAGTTATAATAAAACCGACTCACCGAGTATGAACCTGGTCCCTCTGGAGCATTTCCAACGCGATTTGGACGTCTTCTTTGGTAAGCTGCTCGTTTATTTTGTCTTCAGGCATTTCTTTCAGTTGCCAACACCTTTCAACTGCTAGTTTCGCGAATCTGGCCAAATAATCTGTATATTTAGCTGGTAATATTTAAACTTAATGCAAAAAGCAAAAAAATTAGGAATATAACACGAATGAATGAATCGTTCATTTGTAAAACATAGGTAAGTACATGCACTTGGTAGTGGGTAAACAAATCTTGGACCACTATGTTTTGCCGTTACAATACAGCGTACAAATATAAAATAATTAAATTTAATCATGTGAATAATTCAGTTTTAAATAAAGGTTGTCAAATCAATATTATAATAGCAAAATTGAATAAATGAAAATGGCAAGAACGTCCGTCTGAACCAAGATTCATGGAAAATGCAAAGCAAAAAACAAAAGCATATCTATACATAGCAGCTGTTCGCTTCCCGCCAAAATCGACGTCACGCTTGAGACCTCTATGATTGTCTTTTAGCGGGCTGCCCATAGAGGACGTAGTGATTTCTACTCTATGCATAGAGGTTCGTCAGCTTACTGTGTAATTGGACGCCTTAGAGCATTTAACATCAACTACTACATAAATAGCTACTAACAGCCAATGTCAAAGTCCGTGTAAAGTGTCAGCTGAGAGGCGCTATAGTCGTGCAAACAGCGAAGAGAGCACTAAGACAGTAATTTTGGAAATTCCCCCCCTAAGGTAGGTACGTAGTAAAATGGGTAAAATATATTTTTTAACAATTTACAGCCTTATTATTAAAAGTTATTAATTAACTTTACCTACAATTCAAAATGATTATTCAAGTATATTACACAAAGCTCGACGCAGATAGAGGCACTAGCACACGCAGTAAACAAATGTCATTTGTCATTCTTGGAAAGACTTGTGTCAAAGTCATTGGCGTTAAGTCCACCATTTATACTTTTTGTAATTTTGTGCAATAAAATTTTAAATAAATAAATACTTTATTTACTCCATAAGCTAGCGCTGCCCCCTGGTGTAAAATCGCAGTAAGATCAAACCTGGCAGAAAGCGAGGGCTCCATCTTCCCAATAATCCTGCATATGAAGAATATCAAAGCGCCACATTCGCTCTCGTGACAAAGATCCAAAATCTTGTACGTGTTCAATGCAAATTCGTCCTAAAAATAAGATAGTAAACGTTGATTTTTACATGCTCTTGAGAAGGACATTAGATAAATAAATACACAGGGTGATATGTAAATTATTGGCATCCTTTCTACTAGTGAAAGTATTATTGATTATGAACAACTTATTGTATGAGATCGACTCAATTCGATCAAGAAAAAAATCGGCTTTTCCGTACATTTTGTCTTCGAGTGACATAGGCTATGCGAGTTGTCAATCGTGTTTTTATTTTTTAACTAGCTTTCGCCCGCAGCTTCGCCCTTGTGAATTTCCCACGGGAACAGTGCTTTTTCCCGGGATGAAAGGTACCCTATGACCTTCTCCGTACTTCCAGCTATGTGTATGCGAAATTTCAGAAAGATTGGTTCAGTAGATAAAGCGTGAAGAGGTAACAAACAAACAAACCAACCACCAAACCGACAAACAAACAAACTTACTTTCGCATTTATAATATTAGTTTGTTATTAATGAAGTTGAAAATTGGAATAAGTACTTATTTCAATAAAAAAAGGAAATAAGTTATCTGTGTGATTTGTCACCATACAGTGTCAATTAAAAATTATTGGCCAATCAAAATCAGCTGTTCCATACATTTTGGGCGAGTAGGTAAAATAGTATGGAACAGCTGATTTTTTCGGTCGGATTTTCATGAGTACTTTCACCAGAAGAAATTTGCAAATAATTTTTAATTGACACTGTATAGAGACAAATCACACAGATAACTTACTTATTTCATTTTACTCTTTTTATTGAGATAAGTATTCCGATTTTCAACTTCATTAACAACAAACTAATAAAAATAAAATAACACGACTGACAACTTACATAGCCTATGTCACTCGGAGGAATGTAAGGAATCTAAATATACCTCTCACATCAAAGGATATGGAGAAAGGAGAATGGTGAAAAAAAGAAACATACATACATGAAAACAACCCTGAAAACATAACACTCCTTTTTTGGTCAGTCGTGTAAAAATGTGAAGAAACGCACTCAAGTTGATATTTTAACTAGCGCATGAAATGGAAGGCCAGGACAAACAATAGGGAACCGGCTAAAGTTTCAGAATTGTTAAAAATATGTAATTTTATGATAGAATACATATAATTCAACACATTTTGCGACTTTTCAGCACGAGTTTATTCTCCTGAGTTAATTTATAAGAGTTCAAACTTTTTGGGAAAGTCCATTTTCTACGCGTGACGTCATATAAATGCACGGTGTTTTGGTATCGTCCAAACATCGCTTAAAAATGTGAATTGTTTTTTGCTATATCTTGGGAAATACTTTGGTTATTGATGTAATTCTTTTAAGGATGATTCTATTATTGTGAGATATTACAAAGAAGCATCAAAAAAAAGTTGTCCGGTCCCCAATATTAATGGAAATATTGCTAAGAAAAAAATCTTATTTTATTTACTTTATATTTACTTATTTTTAAAGTTAATTTATCTTTACCTTCAAATGGTTCTGACATCTTGCTGCGATCGCTTGCAAGAACAATCCCGATGCACTGTCCGTCTGTTGCACCTTAGCTACTAAACTTTGTACAATATCCTCTTTGTATTGACTGATCAGTATATGCACTCGATTGACTAGAAGCCAAGTTAAATGAACCACTTCGCTTAGGCCGTTTTCTACCTGTTTAAAACAAATAAAAATATATTTACATACATACATAGAATCTCGTCTTTATCCCTGACAGAGCCAAGAGTCGTAAAACTCGAAGGTCACGCTTAGCTGAATAGTGGGCTATCTGATGGAATGGAGATTCAGATATAGTGACAGGTTGCTAGCCCATCGCCTATGAGTGGAGGAATCCCCAGTTTAAAGCCCTTTCCCTCGACTGATAAAATTTTACAATCTGCGCGGGAAGAGAAGCAGCTGGCACATTCTATGTTTTTCTTCGCTCCCAGACCAGCGTGGAAGCAGTAAAACGAGTATACATCTTCTTGAAAGTCACTCCTGTAATACCCCTGGTGTTGCAGTTGACCATGGGCAGCGGTGATCGCTTACCATCAGGTGAACCGCTTGTTCGTTTGCCGCCCTATGTTATATAAAAAGTAAATACACTCACAAAATATTCGCAGTACGCCATGACGCACGCTATCTGCAAAATGTCCACTCCTAAGCAGCTGCTTGTCTGAGCTGTCATCTCTTAAAGGGAGGTTTCTGGCGAACCCGACTAATTTCTGCCAATACTTGTGCGTTAGGAAGTTTAGTCTGAAAACATAATGTTAACCCTTCATAAGGAAATAGCCGCACCCTAAGCGGGGAATTTAAGTATAAAGTACCCTATGTCCTTCTTAGTACTCCTAACTATGTGTATGCAAAATATCAGTAAGATTGCTTGAGTAGATAAAGCGTGAAGAGCTCAAGTGGCCGCTTGTCAGCCACTCTTCAAAGATGCTCAGGTGTTCGAGAGGAGACTGGATCTTGATTCAATCAAACAATTTGTTTCTTGATGACGTTATTTACTTTTTAATCCTACTAATATTATAAATGCGAAAGTTTGGATGTGAGTCTGTGAGTTTGTGAGGATGTTTGTTACTCAATCACGCAAAATCTACAAGACGGATTTCTAATTATTTAAAATTTGGTCTACGGGTAGAACTTATACCGGGAATAGCACTTTGTTTTCCGAAATTCCCGGGAGCTAACATTAGCAGAATTTAAATAAAAAAACAGTGGAAGATAGTCGTCCTTAAAAATTGGGCAGTTGATAGAATATTCAAAATTTGTAAATCATCGTACTGACATCTGTCACTGCGCGTACGTTCCAAGCAACGTACTGTAAAGTTAAGTAAGTGCGTGAACAGGTAACAAATAAATATATGTATGTACAAACTCATTTCCGCATTTATAATATTAGTTGTGGTTGGTATGTTGAAATGAACCGTCCAGCGAAAAAATATGTTTTAAAGACAGACGGAGTCATAGTATCATAAGGGTTCTTTTTTTACCTTTTGATGAACGAAACCCTAAAAACAACGTTTTAAATCTTAACACCGATATAATAAGGTTTAATATTTGATGAGACTATAGCTACGACTGCCTAATAAAAAGATATAAATTAAAAACACTATTGAAACTAACCGACTCGACTACTAAATTAAAACAATGACTATCTAAGAATCACCGCTCATAAATGGCAATTTAAATTATTAAAAAATAAAAAACACGACTGACAACCCACAAAGCCTATGCACTCGCAGGAATGCAAGGAATCTAAAAATACCTTCCGGACTTATGGTGGAATAAAAGAAACTTACATACATACTTGTATACATGAACCCTCTTTTTTTGGTCAGTCATGTAAAAAGAAAATCTCATCTTAATATATCCAGCCGTTTTGGAAATAAGTTTGATTTCTGAATAAATGGGTACATACATACATATATGTCGGAGTGTTAAAATACCTAGCACCAAAAATCAAAAACAAAAATCTTTACCTGATCAGCAAGTGCGACCAATGTACAGTCAGCTCCAAAGACCTCAAGCACAGTACATTCAACCTGTCCAGTGGTATGTTCTCGTCGGGACTGTACAAACCAGTGTTGAGCCCACTCTGTTCGTTGTGTAGGATGGTCTGAGCTGTTTTTGCTGTCAGGGGGAATAAACAGCCGGCTGAAAGAAAAAAATAAATTAATAGTAATTTAAAAAAAAAAGCTTTTATTGATACTCTCAACAAACCCCTTCATTTGATACCCATATTGTAGAAATGCGTTACAAATAACTATTCTGCCATCTTGGATGGTCCGCCATATTGGATTTAGAATGACGTCACATACCATATCATGCATTGTCGTCCAAACACAAATTTCAACTCAATCGGTTGAAGAAATCTACTTCAAAATTGAGTTCCACCCGAACGAACATACATACATACATTGCAAGTTAAATATTAGCTTTTAATAAATATTTTTTTACTTAAATTCCAATTTTGACACCCTCAAAACGCTCTTACTTTCACCAGAGAGATCTTGGGGCATTAAATGCATGACAATAAATTGCATATGTCTGTATAATATACTAGCTTTTGCCTGCAGCTTCGCCTGCCTGAATTTCCCACCGGAACAATGCTTTTTACCGGGATGAAAGGTACCCTATGTCCTTCTCAGTACTTCTAACTATGTGTATGCAAAATTTCAGGAAGATTGGTTCAGTAGATAAAGCGTGAAGAGGTAACAAACATACAAATAAACAAACTCACTTTCGCATTTATAATATTACTAGCTTTTGCCCGCGGCTTCGCCCGCGTGAATTTCCCACGGGAACAGTGCTTTTCCCGGGTTGAAAGGTACCCTATGAGTACTTCTAACTATATGTATGCGAAATTTCAGGAAGATTAGTTTTTAATAGATAAAGCATGAAGAGGTAATAAACAAATTGATAATTAAACAAACTCACTTTCGCATTTATAATATTAGTTAGCGCGCAATTTAAAGAAAGACTAAACAATTTAATTTTGACAAATGCTGTTATTCGTATTTTATCCAGAGAAGATAAGCGTGAAGAGGTAACAAACATACATATAAACAAACAAACTCACTAATATCAGTTAGCGCGAAAGTTAAAGAAAAGACTGAACATTTAAATTTTTTTGACACAAGTTGCTACTCGTACTTTATCAGAGAAAATGGGACATTAAATGCGTAACAGTACAAACATACATACATAGAATAACGTCTTTATCCCTTAGCCACTCTTAGCGGAATAGTGGGCTCTCTGATGGAATGGCGATTCAGGTATAGTGACAGGTTGCTAGCCCATCGCCTATGAGTGGAGGAATCCCCAGTTTAAAGCCCTTTAAATGCATGACAAAAATTTACATATATCCGTACAGTTAACCGTATTATATGTTCTTAATAATATGTCCTTTACACTATTAAAAGATGAACATAGTAATTAAAAAAAACATACTCACTCGTCAAATGCAGCATATGTTTCACTTGTATCACAATATTAACGCACACAGAATACAACAACCTGTGATTTTGACCCTTAACGTCCCTGTCATCAAGGTCGAAATTCGAACAACCAGGTTCTCTACAGCCATCCACTTCCAAAATGGCGTAAGTCAAAGTTTTGAATAACAATCGAACTAAGATGACATCAGGCGACAGATTCGCGCAGTTTTCGTTCACATTCTGAACGTTCAAAGGGTCTATGTCTGGTTTTACGTTGAAAAATATACTCTGTGGTGACAGACTGGTTGCTTTTAGGTTGTTTATGGTTAGGAGGATTTCGCTCTCTGGTATTAGGACGAGAACTTTGCGGAGTAATACCATTATGATGGATAGGTAACGGAGTTTCAGCTTGTATGGTGTTGTAGCCTGAAAAATAATTTAAAATAATAATGTCATTTTTTTAGTTATCTACTAATTAGATAACTTGGATAAAAATCCGACCCTTATGGCTCTGTCTACCTCGTTAGGCATAAAGACGTGTACAGCTTTAAACAAAATCTTCATCAGAACCTCCACTCTTACTCTGTTCCAACAGCACATCCTTATACACGGAGTCTAGAAGCTTTTCCTAAAGAGGCAATGGCTCTCTACAGAGTACATCCACCAATAAGTCCACTTATGCCTTCGAGTCTCCGTGACCCTTGGCTCCTATCTACCTCGTTAGGGATAAAAGAATCCACATCCTTATACATGGAGACTAGAAGCTTTTCCAAAGAGGCTATGGCCCCTCTACAGAGTACACCAATAAGTCCCTTATGCCTTCCGAGTCTCGCGACCCTTGGCTCTGTCTACTTCGTTAGGCATAAAGACGCGTACAAAAGACACAAGTAATTAAAAAAAATACCTGATCCGGAGGAGCTTTAAAGCAAAATCTTCATTAAAATCTCCACTCTACTCTGTTCCAACAGCACATCCTTATACACGGAGCTCTAGAGAAGCTTTTCCAAAGAGGCTATGGCCTCTACAGAGTCCATCTCTATGGTCCGCTGCGATAGAGAAAGGTTGAGGAGTGTATCACAGGCCAGTTCTGACCAGCGGTAGTAGCTCTCTGGGTGCTCTTGCGATAGTGATAATACGCAGGGAGACTAGCTCTAACACCTTTTAAACAAAAATCACCCTATGTACACGGGTAGAAAATGCCGGGAATACCACATATATAAACTATTTGCCCCGAAATTTCCGAAAAAGTTAGATTTTTTTTTTATTTTATTTTTTACAAATCTCACAGATTGAGTTAGCCCCAAAGTAAGTTCGAGACTTGTGTTATGGGATACTAACTCAACGATACTATATTTTTATAGCAAACACATATATAGATAAACAAGACCGGGCCAATCTGAAAAAGATCAAATTTTCCATCTTGACCCGAGCCGGGGATCATCGAACCTGGGACCCCCGGTGTGGCAGTCCGGCGTGATGACCGTTGGGCCACGGAGGTAGTCAAATAAAAAAGGTAGTAAGTGGATATAGCTGGTCTCTGCCTACAGCCACGGGAAAAAGGCGTGATAATAATGTACCGTGGTGGCCAACTAATTAGGGACACGCAATGTGTATTAAAGTGTTTAATGCCCTTTCTAAGGACATAAAGTCACTTCCGACGAAAAAATTTGTAAAGAAAAACTAAAGAATGGCTTATAGAGGGTTGCTTCTCACACAGTCAAATAGTTTTTGGAAAGAAACGATATACGAAAATTATGATAATTATATGTATTGTATATATTTGCATGCTATTTTAAAAGCAGAACATGTATTAGCACCTACATAGTATTACTGTAACACCTCTTTTACTACCATGTTTTATGGCAAATAAATTAATTATAAATTTAAAAAAAACATCAGTCGATTTTTATACAAACGAGGTTAGCTTTGAAGCTTTGGTTCAATGCCGGGATTGATCTGAGCTGTGATCTGATGATGGCCATCCAGGAACAGAATGGAGGACATCCAGATCGCTATACACACATCCACGACCGGACCACTCACATAGCCTATATCACTCGAGGAGGAATGCAAGGAATTTAAAAATATCTTTCTCATCATAATCTGTTAACCCGTTTAAGACTTCTGGAGGAAACTAGCTTTTGCCTCGCGGCTTCCTGCTCTCCGCGTTAATCCTTTTCTTAGCGGATGCCTATATCATAACATCTCTACCTGCATGCCAAATTTTTAGCCCGATTCGTCCAGTTGTTTGGGCTGTGCGTTGAATGTTGATAGATCACTATGTCAGTCAGTCAGTAACCTTTGAGTTATATATGTCGGAGCCATTACATTAGTTAAATTAACTGTGGTTTATTTTGTTAGTTAATCAATGGTTAAAAACAGTTTTTAAGACGGTAGACGGTACGCGTCAGAAATGTGTCATTTGAGTTACCCCCTCACTTTGTAATAAAATCAACGTACGATCGATAGGACAGGATAGCGAAGGTAGTCTTCCTAATGGCGCGAGTACGGACATGTCGCCCGGTTGTGTAAAATTCTCTGTAGCTATGTAGTCAGTGATAGAATAGTGTTATTGTCGTGTTACTTAGTGCGTTAACGATGTGACTGTGTGTGATGGTGTTGTCAGCGCTGATATTGGAGATCTTCGTTGTTGGATACTTTTGATGGTTAAACTGTGTTTGGCTAGTTAGCACGGAAGAACATTCAGTAGAACTCACTGGTTGAAATGGATTGATCTGTGCGTGGTGGGGCACGATCCTATGCCGTGGGTAGGTTAGGGCACGGACCCTAGCTGTGACACGTGGACCAAAATGAGAGGTTAGTGCAAGATGATTTCTTAATCCGTTAATATCCGATGAATCCCTGGATGCTTTGGGACTGTACTTGAGATAGGGAGTTGTTTACCCTGTCTATTAAGAGCTGTGCATGTTATTTTGGAAATACCCTCATCCTGACAGTTAATATTTTGATCTGAGTTTTGTGCCCACATGAGATTCCGCGTGAACCTGTTGTTAAAGTACCTGTACTGTTGTGTTTACCGCTCTGGTCATCGATATCTGAGCTCGGCCCCCCTGAACCCATGATTATTCGATAATTCTGATGTTGTGATGTGTGCTCCATTCCGACATATATATATATAGATAAATAACTAACATACATAAATACATACAAACATACATATATACATGAACCTCTAAAACATAACACTCCTTTTTTGGTCAGTCGTGTAAAAACTTGTTATATTTTACCTTATGTTGATGCATAGTTTTCTGCAGCATATAAAATAACACTTCTCTCGTCGCTTGCGCTTCTTGCTGCTGCGCTCTGCCCAATACGCTTGTACCTAATTAGAGGGAGACAAACAAGCTAATTATTAAAAAAATAAAATCACGACTGACAACTTACATAGCCTATATCACTTGGAGTAATGCAAGGAATCTAAAAATACCTCTCACATCTAAATCTGTTAAGCCGTTCAGAACTTATGGTGGAATAAAGAAACTTACATACAATTAACACACATCATCAACATCAGAATAATCATCAGATCATCACGGGTTCAGGGCCGTGATTTTTACGTACTCGTAGGAAATGTGTCACTTTGACACATTTCCTACGAGAACCGTCTTTAAAACTGTTTTAAACCATTGATTAACTAACAAAATAAACCACAGTTAATTTAATTAATGTAAACGCTCCGACACATACATACATGAACCCTGAAAACATAACTCCTTTTTTGGTCAGTCGTGTAAAAAATACAGACCATTTCCAAGTTTCAATAAATGCCAGTAGTTACAAGTCTATTTATTTACTAGCCGCGCCCCGGGGCTTCGCTACTGTCGGAATTTCGGGATAAAAAGTACCCTATGTACTATTCCCGGTATTTTTCTACCCGTACACCAAATTTCATCAAAATCCGTCCTGTAGATTTTTCGTGATTGAGAAACAAACATACTTACAAACTCACATTCAAACTTTGGCATTTATAATATCAGTAGGATTTTAAACTTTATTGCAAAAAAAATTAAAAACGGTGGACTTAACGCCGTACAGCATTTTCTACCAGTCAACCATTAGACCAAACAGAGAGTAGTAAGTTTTTGTTGATTGTAACGATATCAAATCATGTAAGTTCACCTACCATTTTAATGTTCAGCCAATGCTGGGGCAATGGCCTTCCTTATAGTATAGATGCTAGTAGTTTGTAGCTTTGAGATTTATAATCCTATCCTAACTAATATTATAACTGCGAAAGGGAGCTTGTTTGTTTATTAATTTGTTTGTTTGTTACCTCTTCACACTTTATCTACTGAGCCAATCTTTCTGAAATTTCGCATACACATAGTTCGAAGTACTGAGAAGGATATAGCAAAAAAGCACTGTTCCCATAGGAAATTTACGCGGGCGAAGCCGCGGGCAAAAGCTAGTGCAATCAGTTTTTGACGTATCTGAAGAGACGATGACGAGTTTAGAAATCGTGTCGCTACGAAGTAACTTTGTCTAAACCTCCTGTATTTGAAGATTTGAAACATAAGGCCTAAAAAGATCACTTGACTTAATCACAATATGATCCGTTTCCAATACGAATCACAATAAGAATTCAATAAAGTATTTATGACTATGACTAGCTTTTGCCCGCGGCTTCGCCCGCGTGAATTTCCCACGGGAACAGTGCTTTTTCCCGGGATGAAAGGTACCCTATGTCCTTCTCCGTGCTTCTAACTATGTGTATGCGAAATTTCTGGAAGATTGGTTCAGTAGATAAAGCGTGAAGAGGTAACAAACAAACAAACTCACTTTCGCATTTATAATATTAGTTAGGACTAGGAAGACGAGCCATAGCAATGGCCAATCTGCATTGAAATTGCTGGTGACTCAACGCAAAAAAGACAAACAAATTACCTCCCATATTGCTGAAAACTTTGACGGCGACTGGCTCCAATCCTGCTATACATTCCAAATGGGCTCCAGAGGCCATGAGGCCGTCACATAGTTGAATTAACTGAAAAAGCAATAAATAAGAGGTTTGCTATATCTTGGGAAATACTTTGGTTATGGATGTGATTATTTTATGGATGATTCTATTATTGTGAGTTTTTTCAAAAAAGTTGTCCGGTCCCCTATTAACACACGATTGTTCAGATTTTTGTATAGATCTTTAACAAACTTATTCATACACATCATATATATATATATATATATTTATCATATGTATTTTTTAATTATTCATATTTAAGGCATCAGAAATTATTACTTAAATAATAATAATAATAATATTATTATGCTTATTATTGCAACGTTTGCATACTATTCTATAAAAAAAATACTAATGTGAAATGACGCCTTAACAAAAGTTCAGCTTGATGCATTTTCTGGAGGCTTGATCAAAGTCACAAGTTAACAAGCTAATTATTAAAGAATAAAGAAAAACCGGTCAAGTGCGAGTCAAGCTCGCGCACCGAGGGTTCTGTAGACGCAGAGCATCTCACATTATAGCTCTAACGAAAAGACCAACTAGTTACAAAAACAACCTTAACTTGGCAGTTCGATCCATAGGATTCATACTGTATCAAGCGCAAAAATAAATTTGTAACACTTTATGACTTCCAACAACATATTTACAACTTTCAGATTTAGTACTGTTAGAACTTGCTTTTTGCCCGATTTCATAATTTTAGGTCAACAGGAAGTACCCCATAGGTTTTAATGGCTGTCTGAAATCGCAAAATATGCAAAATATCTCCTGATTGCGTTGACGTATAATTTTGATTATACTTTTGCTGAAATAGACCATGGGTCCGAGTATTCGATATTAAAATCAACTTGATACTTTTAAGCGTTCCTGAGAAAAAAAAGTTTGACAGTCTGACGGACAACAAAGTGATCTTATAAGGGTTCCGTTTTTGCCTTTTGAGGTACGGAACCCTAAAAACACGACTGACAACTCAAAAGGAATGCAAGGAATCTAAAAATACCTCTCACATCACAATCTGTTAAGCCTTTCAGGACTTATAGTGTAATAACATTACATAAATACATACATGAAGCCTGAAAACAAAACACTAATTTTTTTAGGAGTGTATTTATAGCTCACCTTCGGTATCTCTATAATCTGTTTCGTATGATGCTTCGACGACGACAACTGGACCAAAAATAGTAGAATATTGTGGACTAGCTCGGAGCAATTCCTGGAACAAATATGACCAATGTGAACACACGAAATGTACAAACACAAACGAAAACATCGTCACAGAATTAATAGAAGTACTACGTACAGAAAAGGAAACTCCCTGCCCCTCCCGCAATATGGCACCCCCCGCACTTCTCCCCCGTTCTTATGTGTATTGGGACGCTATGACTATGAAAACGTACACATTGACGTGTTACTGACGTGTTCACGGATATACATACAGTTTCATTTGTAGTAGTAGTAGGTATATTTGACGCGTCGTTTCTATGAAGCGCCCGCCCTGTGACATCGTTTAAAGTCCTCTTTAAATAATGTTTCCATTTGTATATTTTCTATACTAATGGTATTTTAGCGAGATGCAGGAAATGAGATGAAGAATATCGTAATATTAGCATTTGCGTAGCGGGGTGCAAATCGATATGACTATAATCACTAAGAAAGGAATTTTTAAAATTATACTGTTAGCTGCCCCGAGTGTGGATTGACGGGAAAGCGATGACAGCGCTCTCTGGCGGTTGAATTTGAAGCGTGCGGACGTGTCGTTTCGTGCTCCCATTTTTCCGAGTTTATTTTTGCCAATCGATTTATTTTCGCTATTTGCTAGTAATTGTTAATTGTTTTGATTTAAAAATAATTATAATTGTTCTTATCGCCGTTGCACTTTTATTTTTAAAATTCAAATATATTTGAGTAGCTAAAATCAGAAGTGTGATATTACTTCATACCCACATTTCTGTTGTGAATTCAAATTGATTGGCATTGATATCTAAGCGTTATGTGATTTAATTTGCGTTCGGTCAATAATGTGTAAAAAAATAAGTCTCATAGTCGTAAGAGACATACTAGTGGTTCGGTCGGGTATAAAATTATTTACGTGTGTGTGAGTAAAGACAGTGACCGATGACGGCGATCGCGGTGACGGACGCCGCCGGGCGTTGAAGGGCTTGAGCGCGGGAGTCGCCGCCGTTAACATTCGCGACATCGTCGCCGCTCGCATTCCAATGACGGTAGTGTTAGCTGGTCCCGGAGCCGCTCGCTCAGGACACGTTCTGCTGAAGGCCGCGTTCGTCGCTCGCGGTCTCGTTCGTATTATTGTGATATGTGACAGCGTCATGTATCTCGTAGCTGCGAAGTTCGTACCCCAGTTTTATCGCGAAGCGGTATCGATCGAATCCTTAAATTCTAATGCGGAACGAGGGTACTTCGAAACAATTACACTTAGTATAGACTTAAGTAGAGGATATTTCGCTTTTAGTATCGGATGAATGCTCGATAAATGTATGAATGTTATCGTTATAATATGCACCGTTGTGCTGAATAGGGTTACTTATATAAGTACGTACGAAAATTCACAACGGTCAACCCATGTGTTACTGATGAGTTGCGGCAATTACAACTAATCTTTAATAACTAGGTATTACTAAGCAGAAGATAATACAGACTTCTGTTCTGAACCTACTCGTCGGGCACGAGAATACTATGCCAGCGACAACGGTGTTGGTGAGAGATGTGGCTCAGGAGTCTTCTGTACAAAGTCGTAAGTTAAAAAGAGGGGTTATTAGATAAAGGACAGCCGAACGGTTGTTGCGAAATCAAAAGCAGCAGGATGCTAAAGTAAATGAGAACAGGCGTGCCCCACGTACCTTCGGCGAAGGTGACATGGATTTTGTTATCAAGTACTTGCAGCCAAAAGGAAAATTAGATCCTGGGATGCGAGGACCCACAGAGGAGTTCACAGGGTCCTGGCTAATGACCGCTATGAGCTGAAGTTAATGGCTGGAGCTTACGGGAAGACGACGTACGCTGCCGCTGTTCATGGTCCCTTGAAGAGGTAAACCTGCACTTCCTTTTGAAGGTGAGTGCCAAGTCTGGGCAGTATGCCGAAATTCGTGCCTATGCTGACAGCCACCGGGAGGTATGCTCAAATTTATAGCCTATGCCTACGGTGTGAAATCTTGGGCGGTATGCCGAAATTAGTGCCTATGCCGACGAGTCGCCGGGAGGTATGCTCAAATCATAGCCTATGCCTACGGTGGGAAATCTTGGGCGGTATGCCGAAATTAGTGCCTATGCCGACGAGTCGCTGGGTGGTACGCTGAAACTAACGCCTATGCCAACAGTGTTCCCTGCATGAATTGGTCGACCAATGTATTTGTGTTGTAGTTAGAAACAATTTTTGCTTATTGTGCATGTTCTCTGTGACTGTTTTGTTGTTTTGATGTTGGTCAAATCATTAATATTGATTCCAATTTTCAGATAATAAACAATGATGTGTTGGGCCTAGAAAGTGATGAGGACACAGCCCTTGAAATGCTGCCGGGCCCTTCTACCTTGTTGGGTCCATCTCAATTGCTTGACAATGACCTGCCCATGATATCTAACACGGACCCTGTTGAGGACAACAGGATGTCAGGAGAGGCCGTGTTAGCTGCCCCGAGTGTGGATTGACGGGAAAGCGATGACAGCGCTCTCTGGCGGTTGAATTTGAAGCGTGCGGACGTGTCGTTTCGTGCTCCCATTTTTCCGAGTTTATTTTTGCCAATCGATTTATTTTCGCTATTTGCTAGTAATTGTTAATTGTTTTGATTTAAAAATAATTATAATTGTTCTTATCGCCGTTGCACTTTTATTTTTAAAATTCAAATATATTTGAGTAGCTAAAAATACTATTACTAATTAAATTCACGCGGGTGAAGCCGATGGCAAACTCTACCGACGAGGGAACTTCAATGAATAATGAATGATACAGAAAAGTATCTTATGCTGGGTCTCACGCAATACAATAGTTCAAGTTAATAGGTTAGAGAGTTTCTGTATTGGAGATTGTCGTTTAGCAAGAAAGACAAAGCTATACTAACGGTATCTCATGCTGCTCCAATTCAGTCCAGCTGCTTCATGAGGAACCCTATGAACACCTGGTCACTGTCCAGCATGCAATAGTTCACTCGCAATGTCAATAGTTGGTTCAACAGGCAGAGACCTTTGCATTGGAGATTGTCGTTTAGCAAGAAAGACAAAGCTATACTAACGGTATCTCATGCTGCTCCACCCAGTCCAGCTGCTTCATGAGGAACCCTATGAACACCTGGTCACTGTCCAGCATGCAATAGTTCACTCGCAATGTCAATAGTTGGTTCAACAGGCAGAGAACTTTACATTGGAGATTGTCGTTTAGCAAGAAAGACAAAGCTATACTAACGGTATCTCATGCTGCTCCACCCAGTCCAGCTGCTTCATGAGGAACCCTATGAACACCTGGTCACTGTCCAGCATGCAATAGTTCACTCGCAATGTCAATAGTTGGTTCAACAGGCAGAGACCTTTGCATTGGAGATTGTCGTTTAGCAAGAAAGACAAAGCTATACTAACGGTATCTCATGCTGCTCCACCCAGTCCAGCTGCTTCATGAGGAACCCTATGAACACCTGGTCACTGTCCAGCATGCAATAGTTCACTCGCAATGTCAATAGTTGGTTCAACAGGCAGAGAACTTTGCATTGCAGGGGTATGTCGTTTTGCATTGTGTAGCTCTGTAAAGATGAATAAAATTTCTTATTTTTAACTAGCCCGGGATTTCGTTCCCGTGGGAATCAGGAAAATCCATTAGTACTCCCCTACACTCCCTAAGGAATCTCGCCCAGTAATTTTGGTAGTGCGTTGTCACTCAAGATAATAAGGTTTCAGCTTCGTTATGTTAGACGCATTGAAATCTTTGGTGGAAGGTATTATGGTTTTTTCTACAATGACAAAACGTATGAAATTGAAATTTAATAACCTTTATAATGGCTTCCATCAGTCGTAGAATCGTTAACGTTTATAACTAAAAAAATCGAAGAAACGTCTTTTAAAGCAGAGAATTTTATTCTACAGGCAAACTAGACCAGATTTTTTTAATTAGAATAAACTATCGCCTTGCTCCGGGTACGCTCGGGAGTTACATAAGTATGTATATGCCTATGTCACTCAGGTATAATGTAGCTTTATATTGGTGAAATATTTTTGAAATCGATTCAGTAGTTCCGAAGTTTACCCCTACAAACAAACACTTCCTCTTTATTTATAACTAGCTTTCGCCCGCGGCTTCGCCCGCGTGAATTTCCCACGGGAACAGTGCTTTTTCCCGGGATGATAGGTACCCTATGTCCTTCTCCGTACTTCTAACTATGTGTTTGCGAAATTTCAGAAAGATTGGTTCAGTAGATGAAGCGTGAAGAGGTAACAAACAAACAATCAAACAAACCAACAAACAAACAAACTCACTTTCACTTTTATAATATTAGTTAGGATTAGGATTAGGATATTAGTGGGAAGTGTGATGTTAAAAGTTAATCATTTCTTACCTTCAACGCCTGTATAACAACTGGTTCAAACAGCCTTATATACCTTTCCAGTTCCTTCTTATTCGTTCCCCATTTCCTATCAATCTTATTCTTCATGAAGTTCTCCATTGCAATCAAAAGCTGCTTTTCCTCCATCATCCTAGGATTTTTTGTATCCAAAGACAACTTTTGACTAGCATTCGAACTGACACTGCTTCTTCTAGACTCTTTGTCTATGGTATTTAGTCTATTTATCAACATAACATCGTAGTAAAAACTTGGTTTCGATTTGGGTTCTTTTTTGTCAACAATGCTCATATAATCTGAATATTGATTGATCATATTTGTACCAAATAAGCATTTTAGCAGCTGCGTAACGCAGTATACTGTTGCGTCTGATTTAAAAGGCATAATAACTTTGAGGTAGTACAATATTTCTTCAGTGACAGGACCGAATTCCTCTCAGTAGATAATTCTAGTTGTATAGCAAGGCAGTTGAGTACGGTAGATAGGAATTCGTGGAATATACTGCTTTTTGGGTCGAGCGTTATCTGAGAACGAAATTATGAATGTAAGTATGATAATTTCACTTGTCGGACAGATTGTAATTCATCGAATAAAATATCTGATTTGAATGAATGAAATAATATTTATTCAAGTAACTTAAGGACTCATAATGTTTGTAAACTTTTGCCATGTTAGTAGGAATGATTTACAAAATTTATTGCAAAATTTATTGCGGATAAACCTGTATTATTTTTATAACGTTTGGCTACTATACCTATTTATGTGTACAGCTTTTTTGATATACTGACCACTTTGATATACCGCTGATTCTGATGAGCTTCATATGAAAATAATTATGTTTATTGGGAAAACTCAATACAGATATATAGTCAATTGCAATTCCGACAAGGATCTTTTTACGTGGTAGAAAATGGAACTAATGTCTAAACTATTAAAATTACTTATTTAAAACGTAGGTGGCGCACTCACTCACGTGCAAAAAGATCCTTGTCGCTCTGTAGATAGAATGCTAAAAAATATAATCTGTTATTATACAACGAACTAATATACCATAGAACTCTGACAACGCCAAAAAATGGTTCGGAAATAGGAACCAAGGTGGGCGGGGCGTAAAATAGAAACCTCACTTCGCCTCAGTTCGCCGTGGCGCAGCAGGTTCAACGGTTGTACTTAAAATTACCTAACGCGTAAGTGTCAATTGTACGTATCACTCGAGTAAGATAATATCGCAAGTTTAATTAGCTAAAATAGGCCATCGTGTGTCGTAAGTGGTGTAGAAATCACACAGATATGAAGAACAGCGAGATTACCTTTTCTTTCCTTTGCCGAGACTACGTAGTACCATATTAATTCTGTGCCGAGACTTCCAAACGCCAAGCGGCTTGGCCGTTTGTTTTGAGCGGTAGCCGGCTGCCGCGGTGTGTTGACCCCGCCCCGTGACCTTGACGCGCCCCAATCGTGTACTAGCTTTTTCTATGAGAATGTGAGTGTCTTGTTGTATTTAAGTACGTTTGTTTGCGTAAATGGAACCAAGATTTGAGCGTTCGTTGTATGAGAGTTACACTTCCATATTTATTTATAATTCAATGCTACTGTTTTAGCAGATGTTTAGAATACGTAGCTCTCAGATTATAAACAACTTCATATAGAACGGATTCACATAGCAGTGAAGTTATCTGATAGCTATCAGAGTACAGATTGATTGACTTTATCAATTGGTGTATAAATTGTTCTCTTTGTGTAATAATTATTTGCTTACAAAAAAAAGAAAACTGGGGACATATTTTATAGTTGATGTATTAGTTATTTCTTGATACATTACAAGTTTTACTACACAGTATATTATTTCTAATCCCAGCATGCAGTTATACGATTGGTTTAGACAGAAGTGAAAGTCCAAAGTTCGAAATTAATTAAGTTTTGTAACTAACCTTATGATTCGAGTATGTAGCTCTCAGACTATCGTAGAACTTCATATAAAACGGGTCCATATAAAAGTGCCCGGCGAAGTTAGCTCTCAGACTATTCGCAGGGGTGGGGGTTTCTTCCTTAATGATCCTTTATCGTCCCCTTCAGAAGCATTGCTTGATCTTTTTGGCATTGCATCTTTAAATAAGGAGATTATTTTTATGTTTATAAGAATTTAATAGCTTATTCGCATAAAAATATAAAAACTCATAAAGGTTATAGGTATCAACTCAAAATAAAAGTAAAAAAAAAAATCGGTAGAAACAATTCTTATAACACGGAAAATATTTTTTTATGATGAAATCAGTCTGAAATAGAACAGACAACAGTACAGAATACAATAGAAATCATTTATTCCAAAGAATGTGAATAGGGTTATATTTCCAATATTCCATTTTCTTTCAAAAATTATCCACGTAGGTAGTGTCGTATGTATTATTAACAGAAATACTCGTTAAAATCTGTTACTTTCTTTCCTCGGTATACACTGTACTATTCTTAGTCGACATACCTTGAGTTTTCCTCCTCACAGGACTACCAGGCAAGGCAATCCCGCTCTTATTCAAATGGACATTAGGATTAACTTCCTCTATCAAATGCACCAGCACGTTCAACATTTTCAACGTGACTTGCAAGAACTTCTCCGCTAGGTTGGCAACCCTGTCGTTTTCCAAGTGTTGCCATTTGTCTTTGTTATTTTGCGGGTCACGCTCGAAAATGTCCCTGTTGGCTGTCTTATGGCGCATTACTTCGTGTATTTCCACTGAAAAATAAAAATAGTTTCTATTCTACTAATATAGAAAACGCGAAAAATTGTATGTTTTGTTATCAGACAGCATAACATTGAATTTAACAACAACAAACATAGAGCAGGTGGTCGCAACTTCAAAGGAAAAAACTTATCTATAAAACGGAGTAGCGATTTAATGGCCGACTATTTCCATCTCATTCGTACCTGCAGTTCCTCGCATAAATGCATCTCTATCGGTACCTCCATTTGGACATTTGTATCGGGCACTTTTTTGTATGGAAGTCCCGTCTCTTATAACGTAGTGATTACATTCTCTTTGACATAGCGTTGGATCTACGTCATATTGCAATCAAATACAAAATTATTGAGAGCGCCATCTCTCGGCGAGTTTTTGAGGTGAATAGACACATACCTGGGTACAGCCTTGCAGAAATGTCCAACAAAATGGTCCTAACAGCGACTGTGGAGCTGCAGTAATGCAAGCTGTCCAGACAATAGCTTAGGAGCCCTTGAGAGCTGTACGCTTCTATGTGTTTTCCATGGCGACCATTTGCGGCATATGGCTTGGAGCGTTTCTAGTAGACCTTGCTGGAATAATGAGGATTATCTTATTTATCCTAATCCTAACTAATATTATAAATGCGAAAGTGACTTTGTTTATTTGTTTGTTTGTTACCTCTTCACGCTTCATCTACTAAACCAATAGTTAGAAGTACGGAGAAGGACATATAGTAACTTTCATCCTCGGAAAAAGCACTGTTCCCGTGGGGAATTTCACGCGGGCGAAGCCGCGGGCAGAAGCTAGTTAATTCTATAATTCTACTAGCTTTTGCCCGCGGCTTCGTCTCCGTGTATATCCCACGGGAACAGTGCTTTTTCCCGGGATGAAAGGTACCCCATGTCCTTCTCAGTACTTTTAACTATGTATATGCTAAATTTCAGGAAGGTTTGTTCAGTAGATAAAGCCTTAAGAGGTAACAAACAACCAAACTCACTGGGATTCATAGTTTTAGACGGTGTAGTGTCGGAAAATAGCGAAGTGAGTAATTTCAATAACTTTTAAACTTTTCATAGAAAAAAAAATTTACTTACAAAACAATCCTAATAACCATCAATGTCTGTGTAATAACCCAAATTTTGGTCTTTTCTCTCTAAATAAACATTATAAAGAAACTAAATAACTTACACAATTACTCCTGCAATCAGGCGTAATCTTCGCCCTCAGCTCAGCCACGACACTCCTCAAGGCGTCCAGTGCGTCACACTCATCCCCACCCCTCATTATCTCTGGCAGTTCGCTCACAAAGTACATGTCTCGCACTAACGACAGCGACAGTGTCCCGCGATCGAATGTAACGTGGCGACTGTGTTGTGTGGCTATGGATGTGACTGTAGTGATTGGCGTGGCGCGTTTTGGTGGGTACACTTTTGGGATTATGCTGTAAAGATATTTGAATTTTGAACCGGACATTTTTTTATGCTTTGAAATATCTCACAATAATAGAATCATCAGTGGAAGAGTCACATCAGTAACCAAAGTATTTCCCAAGATATAACGAAATACAATTCACATGTTTCAGCGATCTTTGGACGATACCAACACGCCCCTTACTTAACGTATATTCATATGACGTCACGCGTAGAAAATGTACTTTCCCGAAAAGTTTGAGCTCTAATAAAAAAAGTATCATAAAATTACATATTTTTAACAATTCTCATAGATTGTCTAGTCCGCTATTTTATTTTATTTTTATTTTGTTTTATTTGGAAAACCATACAGTTTAATAACTATAAACAAACTAAATTACATAATAAACTTAAATATCTACAAACACATTTAATGGGTTTTCGCATATATATAGATATCAGAAATTTTTGTTTACATTCGAAGTGAAATGCTTATTAAAATTTTTCGAAATCACTTGTTTTTTTAAATTCAAATCTTCACCCTCAGAAAGATGAAAAACACGCAAAACTGACAATGGAAAAGTAGCATTATCCTTAACTAACTTTGTATACTTCTTATCGAGTGTGTTATTACTAACACTGGTGTCAGATTTTATTCAAGTCGCCTAAAGGCATCTGACATGACTTTTACGACTACCGCCATCTAGTGGCAGTAGCCGTATACATACTAGTAAACTAATTAGTCAGCCGTATTTACCTTGTAATAGTTTGCGACGCGGCGTTCCTTACTTTTTGGTCCGGATCGTTCAGCAAGCGAATAAGAGTGTCCATAATGAGTTTGCTCTTAGTGTTATATCCAGAATATAGGGTAAATAATCTGAAAAGATACATACATGCATAGAATCACGTCTTTATCCCTTACGGGGTAGACAGAGCCAAGAGTCGTGAGACTCCAAAGGCCACGCTTAGCTGAATAGTGGGCTCTTTGATGGAATGGAGAATGATAAGATAGCCACTAATATTATAAAAGCAAAAGTTTGGAAGTGCGTATGTTTGTTACACAATTATGCAAAATCTACTGGACAGATTTCGACGAAATTTGGTACACTAATAAATCTGGATGTATGTTTGCACGTGCTAATCTCTAGAATTACTGGTCCGAATTAAACATTCTATGTATATTGTGTATGGTATTTTGAAGGCTATCCAAAATCTCGAAAAACCCATGGCAGCAAAGCCATGAGACGTAACTAAAATCTAAAAGTCAAGATAAAAAAATTGGTTAGCCGTCACTGTAGACGCACACAGGCCCGGCAGATGTAAAACAGATGCGCATCGCAGCATGACGTATCATGCCATTTTCCGTCACGGCATTCGAGTCGATTTTACTGCCAAGCGCCAGACGTTTTACATCAAAGAAGTAAAACATTTATTAACCACGAAAGTCATTTCCTAAAAAGTCTATTTTAATTTATATTGTTGTTAAATCATAAATAGACATGGTAAGATTGTTTACATAATAGGACAATCCTAACTAATATTATAAATGTAAAAGTGAGTTTGTTTGTTTGTTTATTTTTTTATTTTTTTGTCTGTTGTTACCTCTTCACGCTTTATCTACTAAACTAATCTTCCTGAAATTTCGCATACACATAGTTAGAAGTACGGAGAAGGACATAGGGTACCTTTCATCCCGGGAAAAGGCACAGTTCCTATAGGAAATTCACGCGGGCGAAAGCTTGTTATGAATAAATGGACTTTATGTACATACCTCTTATAAGGCAGTTTTTCATACAGCCTGCATAAAGTAACTCTGACCAGCCAATAGCCGTTCGTTTCAGTTTGTCTCAAAGCACTCAACGCGTCGATCAATAAAGGCCAGTGAGTGCTGTGCGCCAACGCATGTGATACGTTGGTCAGTGCGGTCAGTGTGTGGATCACTGTGGAGTGTATGTCGTCTGATACTCCCTGGAAGATCATTATTTTTCACTTCTCATGCTCTGAAAGTGCTTATTTGTGCAGGATATAGGCTGCACAAAATCGAATTTTGTGCACAAGGGCATTAACATATCTACTCATAAATGTATCTATATTAAGGAAAAGAAAATGAGCCATACAACCAAACACAATAAGAAGTTAATAAACAGAATGAGTTATATCATCATCATAAAATTTACTTTAATTTATTTACCTTATATGTTTTATAAGACATAAATATATTTTAATTTTAATTCAAGTACGGTAGGTTATTTAATTAATTAAAGAAAATTATTATTACAAAAATTAATTTTATAGTAGGCTGTATAGGTCTGCAGCCCAAGCCTAATGTCGTAAGATTTAAATAAAACCGGCCAAGTGCGTGTCGGACCACGCATAAAGTAAGGTTCCGTAGTCATTTTTGGCACCGCGCGGTTTTGCATTTCTTGCAAGAAAAAAGTATATATTTTTATTTTTTATTTATAATTTCAAAAGTATTCATCACAGGATACCCGAAATAATTTTAAATAAGAGTTTCCACGCCTGTTTCTTTACGTGAGTGATTTTAAGTTTATAGGTCCAAGACTTTACAAATTACAGGGGGGTGGACACCGTGTAAACGACTTTGGCGGGCTATATTTCGCCAATGGTAAAGCTGATAAACAGTGTTGTATGGAAACCCTACCTTATTTTCAGTCCTTTTCAACGATACCCCACACAAGTGGGTGCACTCAAAAAAAATTTTCACCCCCCCCCCCCCCCTTTACATGTATGGGGAGGTACCCTTAAAAAGGGGTAATTTTATTTATTTGTATGTTTAAAAATGAGATCTATATGTGAAGTATCATCAAACCATAATTACATGCAAATCAGTCCATAAACGTAGAAGATATTCTGCTGTGACAGACTAGGACGGACGGACGGACTGAACGATCTTATAAGGGTTCCTTGTCGGACTACGGAACCCTAAAAAAGTAAAGCGGCGGGAAACAGCTCATGTTTTTTCGTGCGTTTAGTATCTTTTTTTTTTAATTTTTAATTTCCTCGCAATCGAAGTGAAAAGCAGAGTTTATAACTAGTCCACAAAACCATTTTTATCCGAGACTTTTAGCAGCCCGAGCCGAAGGCGAGGGCTGATAACAATGTCGAGGGTTCGAATGAGTAATACGAGTATTACTACAGTCATTTGGTAGTTTTGCTTATAAAGCCGGAAAGTTTGAAAATGGGTGATTTGTATGGATTTCGATGTAATCCTTTTCTTTAAGGTTGCCGCCATTTTGGGAAAATGGCGGAAAAAAAGCAGTTTTTTTTCTTTTAATATTTCTTTTTCCGTCTTAAACTTCGATCAGCTGACTTATTGACTTTAGTAGGATATATTTAGAATTGTAGGGTTTTTTTAGTTTCATTTTGTTATAGATGTTTTTGTCGTTAAATTGGTCGAAAAAGAGATATTTTCAAAACACTCTTTTCCTACCTTGGGTTCTTTTTTACGGAACCCTAAAAATAGAATAGAAACATACATTTCATGGAAAAAAAAGCTTACGAGCTATGTATTTTACCAATTATGACAAGTTGCAAGTCTCAGCTTACCTTCACCAAAATAGCCATCAACTTCTCCATACTAATTCCTTCACCGACATCTTTAGGCAGCACCGCGTATCTTCTCCACCTATCATAATCGCCATGACACAAATTCAATGCAGACTTCAAATAGTTCCCAACACATACCCTAACCAACCCCCTAATTTGCGGATCATTATGCCCTTCCAACAACAAAAATATATCTGACATATGCTGAAAAATAAAGTCCTTCTCAATCTCATATTTTTTCTCTTCTTTCGTTACATCACAAGTCCTTCTTAAAGCAATTTTCGGTCTCTCTTTTTTTTCCTTCAAAGCGTCCAAATTCTCCATAGGAGAATCACCGAAATGGTCAAATTTCATATCCAAATCTATACTCGAAGATAAAACGTCCCCACTACTCGTCATAGGATAAAACGTGCTGCCAGTCATATTAGAATTTGTGGTGAAATTGCTTGTGCTCATGTTCTGGTTGGAATCTGCACTTAATCCGCTCGCCATAAGGTCGCTTTTCCCGTATCTGCTGTCTAAAATCGCGCTTGGGATATCTTTAGACGTTTTTTCGACGCTGTCCATAGATTTTTCTAAGGATTTGCTGTCCTTTTTCGATATTTGTTGGGAGGAGGTTTGTTGGCTGTCGACGCTTCGGTTTAGTAAGTCTTGGCTCATTGAATCGCTCAAAGAATCTTGGTAGCAAAACGTTCCGTTCTAATATAAAATCGTTTCCGCTGTCTTTATGCATTTCTATGCCTTCTGACGACCCTTGAAAATATTGACAAAGTTGTGATATCATACATGTGACCAATATGAATGGTCATATCTATCCAATATTTATTAGATAAATATTTAATTGATTTGACCATTAAATATTTATTAGATAAATATTTGATTGATGTGATCATTCATTTTGGTCCTTTTTCAAAAATTTTACCCTTCACTGACAATTTTTCACTTCATTTAAAAATGAAACAATATTATAAATCTAAAGAAAAATCAGGTGTTTCATACAATTTTTTTAAAATACTCGCCCAAAATGAATACTTATGTATGTATGATATGAAATGGCTGACTTTTTTAGATATCCTTGTCGGTCCCATAAAAACGTTACCTATTCATGTTCATGAGTTCTTTCACCAATGATTTTGAATTCACCCTGTATAGAAAACGGGCGCGTATTTTGCCGCCACCTGACATAAGCCGCACAGGACTCTAAAGCTCACTAATTTACATGAAGAATCTTACCAGAATTATTATGGTTCTTGAAATCAGCATCTTTATCCAGGTACATGGTAGCGGCTTGCGGGTACAACTGCAGTATTTCAGACAGGCAGTTAAGGGCAGACGCCTTGACAGACACTCTCACAGATCTGAAACAACACATTTTAATAATAAGACAGTAAAAATAATTTGTCTGTACATTTTGTATTTTTGACTGAGATGGATAGAGGGACACTTAAAAAGAATAATAGAAAGCAATTTTTTTTTTAATTTTTTGTCTGTCTGACTGTACTACGAGTACATAATATATTTCCGCGGGACACGGGATAACCAAATAGCTGAAATTTTGAGTACTTGAGTTTAGGTTACAGTCCGCGAGGCCTAAGCTGAGCTTTGCACTTGTGTGAGTGATTCCGAATAGTAAGTGCGCAGCAGATTGCGCAGGACAAGTGACATCTCACACATCACGCTGGTTGTCAAAATGTTGTACAAACACTGCCTTTTTACACTAACTGTGTGAACTCACACAAATGCAAAGGCCTAAGCCTCGCGGACTGTACTACAGTCTGGAACACCAAAAGATTTTTCATCTAAGCGAAACTCACGCGGGCGAAGCCGCGGGCTAGTGAATGAATAAATTGAATATTTTTCTAGCTATTTATGTCCCACTGCTGGACAAAAGCCTCCCCTAATTCTCTCCACTCATCTCTGTCCTTCGTCTTTTCCTTCCAGTTCTTATCGAATCCCTTTAAATCATCAGACCATCTCACTCTTGGCACAAGGCGGGCGCTTCATAGAAACGAGGCGTCAAATATACCTACTACTACTATAAATGAACCTGTATATCCGTGAACACGTCAGTAACACGTCAATGTGTGCGTTTTCATAGTCATAGCGTCCCAATACACACAAGAACGGGGGAGAAGTGCGGAGGGTGCCATATTGCGGGAGGGGCAGGGAGTTCCCTTTCTGTACGTAGTACTTATATTAATTCTGTGCTCTGTCTCCCTCTCTTCATATAACCACCAGGTAGAAACCGGTGAGTTAGATTTTGAGTCCATCTGTATTTGCGTATATGACAATAGTTACAATAGACGGAGTAATAGTAAATTTTAATAGTACACGTTAGTAATAGCTGCCATGCTGGTCTGGGAGCGAAGAAAAACATAGAATGTGCCAGCTGCTTCTCTTCCCGTGCAGATGGTAAAAGTCAATCAAGGAAAAGGGCTTTAAACTGGAGATTCCTCCACTCATAGGCGATGGGCTAGCAACTTGTCACTATACCTGTATCTCCATTCCATCAGAGAGCCCACTATTCAGCTAAGCGTGGCCTTCGAGTCTCACGACTCTTGGCTCTGTCTACCCCATAAGGGATAAAGACGTGATTATGTTTGTATGTTAGTAATTCCTGGCATGCAATTTTAATTTTAACTAGCTTATGCCCGCGACTTCGTCCGCGCGTAATTTAATATTGCTAATTTCGCCGGTTCTAAGCTGTGTATCAAGATGAGACCTACGCCAGATTTTAGGTTAGACCTTCTATAATACAACAGTGAACCGCATCAAATTTGGTCGAGTAGTTTTTGCGTGCTGCGCGTACAAACATACAGACAGTAAGACAGACAAAAAATCTAAAACAAAATTGTTTTGGCTTGTTTTAGCCTTATAAAGAACTTTTATGTTTTTTCTTAGATATCTCTTATGTTTGGACACAAACCAGTTTTATTATATGTATTGATGACCAAGATCATTGGTCACATCGTCGTAGAATGACCATAATGGCGTTTGCACATTCGTTTTAATGGGGGATTTTTGGAGACCCAAGTTAAAAAAAATAGTTTCAGATGACTTCATAGACAGCGCTTAGTAAAAGGCGAGTCCATATAAAGAACAAAAATGTACGGGATTGGCATTTTTTTAAATACAAACTTAATAAAAAAAATCATGTAAAAGTATCAATAATGTGATTTGTGCAATTGTCAATCTGTTAGGTGATTTTTTTTCTGCCTCTGGTTGACAAGAAAAAGCGCACAATACAGGTACAGCCATTATTACGACTTGGCTTTTTATAAAACGCCACCTGTTGAAACTTTTTTTTTTCTTAATTTAGCTGTCAGAAAATCGCTCATTGTAACAACTCACAATAGGTGGCATTTATGCTACTTTACCGACCCATACAGTTTTGTGATATGAACTGTTTTATCAACAATACCTACTATAAAAGTTACAAAATAAACACGTAATTAATTTAAATAAAGTAAACGCTACGAAAATCTACTACTTACTAATTAAAATAAAATTTTAATGAGCGATTTTTCTGACAGCTAATTAAGAAAAAAATAGTATTAAAAAGTCTCAACAGATAGCGTTTTATGAAAGCCGAATCGTAATAATGGCTGAACCTATATGGTGCGCTTTTTCCTGTCGACCAGAGGCATAAAAAAATCACCAACAGTTTGACAGTTGCACAAATTACAATATTGATACTTTTTAGATGTTTTTTTACTAAGTTTTATTTTTTTAAAAAGCCAATCCCGTGAATTAATGCTTTTTGTATGGAACTTTTTCTCTCGCCTTTACTTAACTATCCCTCCATCCAGCCATCTATAAAGTCATATGGAACTATTTTTTTTTTTTTATTTGGGTCTCGGAAAATCCCTCATTGCGAAAGTTTGAACGTGAGTTTGTTAGTGAAGATGTTTGTTACTCAATCACGCAAAATATACTGGACGGATTTCGATAAAATTTGGTACCGAGATAGATTATAACCTGGAATAGCACATAGGCTATTTTTATCCCGAAATTCTTACGGGAGCAAAGCTCAGGGGCGCAGCTAATATACATATGTAAAACATAGGTAAAACTGTAATGGTAGGGTAAGTAAATGAATAAATAAATATAAATATATGTATAACTTTACCTGTCATGTATGATCTCTCCTTTATTGCCAGTCAACAAATACTTGGAGGCGATCAATCTCGCACAATACTTCAATAGGACATCTTCATCTGAACTGGCACCGATGTTTACCTAAAACAATCTTCCAAATTAAGGTGACGCATCGCTAAACAATAATTTCCCCAGCTTATTACATAAAATACACGTACAATAAGCGTAATACAAAAAGACAGCTCCCCGCAACCCGCACCTATCTAAATCGGTTTTTTCGTACCATAATTTGTATTTTGGTTAAAATTAAAAGAAAATCTAGTAAACTGAATGAACACGTGCGTATTAGAAAAAGTGTTCTTCTCCTGATCGTTTTGGGTTTTTCAAAGATGGTTTTGCTCTTGACCACAATCTTGTCAGAGGACAGAGATGAGGTCTACGATGTAGCGAGCTTACCCAGAAGCAGCCTATTCACTCTGGTTTTGAAGAAAGTCAGGTTTAGGTTGAGTTTTTGAATTTCAAACACCTTTCCCACCTCGGCTCACCTCCGAGACGCGGGGACTTTTAGTATGTTTACTCCCTAAGCACCCTAAACAAGTTTCCGAAGGAATCGCAAAGTTACCAGCTCGTGCACTCTACTACTACTTTTTTGACTGAACTACTTTTTTTAAATAGTAGCACAGTATTAATATTAGTACTACGTACAGAAAGGAAACTCCCTGCCCCTCCCGCAATATGGCACCCCCCCGCTCCTTCCGCACTTCTCCCCCGTTCTTGTGTAACTGTGGGACGTTCGACTATGAAAACGCACACATTGACGTGTTACTGACGTGTTCACGGATATACAATTTTATTTGTAGTAGTAGTAGGCATATTTGACGCGCCGTTTCTATGAAGCGCCCGCCCTGTGATAGTAGTAACAAACATGGGTTGAAGTGATACAACCCATATTTGTTTGTACTATTAAAAATAAATAAAAACAAATTAATTATCAAAAAATAAAAAACACAACTGACAACTCACATAGCCTATGTCACTCGGAGGAATGCAAGGAATCTAAAAATACCTCTCACATCAAAATCTGTTAAGCCGTTCAGGACTTACAGTGAAATAAAGAAACTTACATACATGAACCCTAAAACATAACACTCCCTTTTTTGATCAGTCGTGTAACAAGCTAATTATTAAAAAATAAAGAACCTAACTGACAACGCACATAGCCTATGTCATTTGGAGGAATGCAAGAAATCTAAAAATATCTCTCACATCAAAATCTGGGAAAACAAAGAAACTTACATACATAAAGTCCATTTATTCATATTGTCCTATCATGTAAACAATCTTACCATGTCTTTTTATGATTTTACAACATTATAAATTAAAATAGACTTTTTAGGAAATTACTTTCATGATTAATAAATGTTTTACTTCATAATGTTTAAATTTGAACTAATATTTGATTTATTTTCAACAAAAAGTACTATGAAGATTGTTTACATAATAGGACAAATATGAATAAATGACTTTACATGAACCCTGAAAACATAATACTCCTTTTTTGGTCAGTCGTGTAAAAACATACCTTGAATCCGATATCCTGCGCACAATCCATCACATCTATCTCGCTATCTTTCTCTTCTGTATCCCCGTACTCTTGCAACTTTTCCGACAAATCCATAGTCAGTTCTTCTGGCTGCATTTGTAGGTCTGTCTCGCTTCCGTGCGAGTCTGGAGTCTACAATATTACTTAATATTAATTTCACACTTTCTGATTATTACCTAGAATGCTGATCTGATCAGTTGGGTGTGTATAGCGATCTGGATGTCCTCCATTCTATCCCTGGATGGCCATCATCAGATCACAGCTCAGATCTATCCTGGCGTTGAACCAAGGCTTCAAAGTCACCTCGTTTGTATGAAAATCGACTGGTGTTTCTTTTTATCTGACCACCACTATACATACATGAACTCTGAAAACGCAACACTCCTTTTTTGGTTAGTCGTGTAAAAATGAAACTTTATCTACCATACATAAGGTTCATTTTAAAATACGTAGGAAATGAGAAATGCATCATATTCCGATTCATCAAAGCGGCCGATTTAACCCCCCAAGTTTTAATAAAGTCCGTTTATTCATAATTGTCCTATTATGTAAACAATCTTACCATGTCTTTTTATGATTTTACAACAATATAAATTAAAATAGACTTTTTAGGAAATTACTTTCGTGGTTAATAAATGTTTTTCTTTAGAATGTTTAGGTTTGAACTGATATTTGATTTATTTTCAACAAAATTTAACAAAAAGTATTGTGAAGATTGTTTACATAATAGGACAATTAAGAAAAAATTGAGTTTAGAGCATTTTGGATTTCGATTTTTTTTGTGGAAGATCTGAAAAAGATCGACCGACCCGTAAGCTCAAATCCTCGACGCTCAAGATCGGCGTGTGAAGCTGCAGCAAGCTTCCCAGCTGAAGCTCGCCGCTGAACGAAAGCTCCAGCTCCCTATGTTCCGACTGCGACACCGGACTTGGGATGTAGCGGGCGGATATGCCGCTTAGGGAGCCTGGAAAGATATATAAAGTATTATTTATTATTTAAAACTAGCCACGCCCCGGGGCTTCGTTCCCGTGGGAAATCCGGGATAAAAAGTACCCTATGTCATAGAATTAATATAAGTACCTACTACGTACAGAAAGGAAACTCCCTGCCCCTCCCGCAATATGGCATCCCCCCCCGCACCTCCCGCTCTTCTCCCCCGATCTTGTGTGTATTGGGACGCTATGACTATGAAAACGCACACACTGACGTGTTCACGGATATACAGTTTCATTTGTAGTAGTAGTAGTAGGTATATTTGACGCGCCGTTTCTATGAAGCGCCCGCCCTGTTCCTATGTGCTATTCCCGGTATTTTTCTACCCGTGTACCAAATTTCATGGAAATCCGTGTAATAGATTTTGCGTGATTGAGTAACAAACATCCTTACAAACTCACATCCAAACTTTCGCATTTATAATATTAGTGGGATTTAAAACTAGTGTAACCACAACAAAGTGACTTCTCCTTAATAGAAACATAAAGAAAAGTGTAAAACTTATTCAATTTATTTATCAATTTATTTATTAAATAGTTTATAAAACTATGTTAAAGTAAAATTACTCATAGCTTAAAACTGGGCTACATTGTGATAATTTTAGCATACTTACTTATTAGTATGTTATCTAAACAAAAAAAAAATGTAGTTCTGTGAGAACAGTAGACTTCGCGAGCCCTTACAACCACGAAATAACAATGAGATTTTTAAGTTTCAAACCCCCATATTTCCGACATTTCTTAAAATTTCGAAAAACTGGCTCGACAAAAAAAAATATATTTAATTACCGAACCTGCTCATAAAATTTCATGAGAATCGGTTCAGAAATACGACCTGTAGGCGAGAACATCCGGAAGGACAAAAGAATTTTTGGCTAGTCGAAACTGAGACGATTCGCTCGCTCAGTCAACTAGCTGTTCCCCAGGGCTCGGCTGCCGTTGGAATTTTGTATTTTTTTTTTAAACATAGCCCTATGTTTAAAAAAAAAAATACAAAATTCCCAAACGAGCAAGCGGGTCATTTGATGGTAAGTGGACCACTGCAACAAGTTCTGTGTGTTATGATTAGAGATGCGCCGAATAGTGATTTTGCCGAATAACCGAATACCGAATATTATTCGGTTTAACCTTTACCGAATCGAATATTCGGCCGAATTATTCGGTTTACCATTACCTACTTTGTTTTCGAAATTGAACCGAATATATTCGGCAACAAAGCCGAATAATTCGGCCAAATACGAATAGTGGAAAAGAAGCCGAATACGCCGAATACCGAATACTAAACGAATATTCGGCGCATCTCTGGTTATTATACAAACAGACAGACAGAAAATTACTCACTGATATTCCGGCTATGCTTGCCAGTCCGGGAGTGCAAGCACACACAATGCTTGTCCAACAGAGCCTTGCTATAGTCTGCACTGGCCTGGCAGAGCAACGCACACAGACATTCTAATACCATGTTCATGTGTTATGATACAAACAAACAGACACACAAATACTCACTGATATTCCGGCTATGCTTGCCAGTCCGGGAGTGCAAGCACACACAATGCTTGTCCAACAGAGCCTTGCTATAGTCTGCACTGGCCTGGCAGAGCAACGCACACAGACATTCTAATACTATGTTCATGTGTTATGATACAAACAGACAGACACACAAATACTCACTGATATTCCGGCTATGCTTGCCAGTCCGGGAGTGCAAGCACACACAATGCTTATCCAACAGAGCCTTGCTGTAGTCCGCACTGGCCTGGCAGAGCAACGCACACAGACATTCTAATACTATGTTCATGTGTTATGATACAAACAAACAGACACACAAATACTCACTGATATTCCGGCTATGCTTGCCAGTCCGGTAGTGCAAGCACACACAATGCTTATCCAACAGAGCCTTGCTGTAGTCCGCACTGGCCTGGCAGAGCAACACACACAGACATTCTAATACCATGTTCATGTGTTATGATCCTAACAGACACACAAATACTCACTGATATTCCGGCTATGCTTGCCAGTCCGGGAGTGCAAGCACACACAATGCTTATCCAACAGAGCCTTGCTGTAGTCCGCACTGGCCTGGCAGAGCAACGCACACAGACATTCTAATACCATGTTCATGTGTTATGATACAAACAGACAGACACACAAATACTCACTGATATTCCGGCTATGCTTGCCAGTCCGGGAGTGCAAGCACACACAATGCTTATCCAACAGAGCCTTGCTGTAGTCCGCACTGGCCTGGCAGAGCAACGCACACAGACATTCTAATACCATGTTCATGTGTTATGATCCTAACAGACACACAAATACTCACTGATATTCCGGCTATGCTTGCCAGTCCGGGAGTGCAAGCACACACAATGCTTATCCAACAGAGCCTTGCTGTAGTCCGCACTGGCCTGGCAGAGCAACGCACACAGACATTCTAATACCATGTTCAAGTGTTACGATACAAACAGACAGACACACAAATACTCACTGATATTCCGGCTATGCTTGCCAGTCCGGGAGTGCAAGCACACACAGTGCTTGTCCAACAGAGCCTTGCTGTAGTCCGCACTGGCTTGGCAAAGCAAGGCACACAGGCATTCTAATACCATATTTTGTGTGTTAGGATACAAACAGACAGATACACAATTACTCACTGATATTACGGCTATGCTTGCCAGTCCGGGAGTGCAAGCAGACACAATTCTTGTACAACAGAGCCTTGCTGTAGTCCGCACTGGCTTGGCAGAGCAACACACACAGACATTCTAATACCATGTTCAAGTGTTATGATACAAACAGACAGACACACAAATACTCACTGATATTCCGGCTATGCTTGCCAGTCCGGTAGTGCAAGCACACACAATGCTTATCCAACAGAGCCTTGCTGTAGTCCGCACTGGCCTGGCAGAGCAACGCACACAGACATTCTAATACTATGTTCATGTGTTATGATACAAACAAACAGACACACAAATACTCACTGATATTCCGGCTATGCTTGCCAGTCCGGTAGTGCAAGCACACACAATGCTTATCCAACAGAGCCTTGCTGTAGTCCGCACTGGCCTGGCAGAGCAACGCACACAGACATTCTAATACTATGTTCATGTGTTATGATCCTAACAGACACACAAATACTCACTGATATTCCGGCTATGCTTGCCAGTCCGGTAGTGCAAGCACACACAATGCTTATCCAACAGAGCCTTGCTGTAGTCCGCACTGGCCTGGCAGAGCAACGCACACAGACATTCTAATACTATGTTCATGTGTTATGATCCTAACAGACACACAAATACTCACTGATATTCCGGCTATGCTTGCCAGTCCGGTAGTGCAAGCACACACAATGCTTATCCAACAGAGCCTTGCTGTAGTCCGCACTGGCCTGGCAGAGCAACGCACACAGACATTCTAATACTATGTTCATGTGTTATGATCCTAACAGACACACAAATACTCACTGATATTCCGGCTATGCTTGCCAGTCCGGTAGTGCAAGCACACACAATGCTTATCCAACAGAGCCTTGCTGTAGTCCGCACTGGCCTGGCAGAGCAACGCACACAGACATTCTAATACTATGTTCATGTGTTATGATCCTAACAGACACACAAATACTCACTGATATTCCGGCTATGCTTGCCAGTCCGGTAGTGCAAGCACACACAATGCTTATCCAACAGAGCCTTGCTGTAGTCCGCACTGGCTTGGCAGAGCAACACACACAGACATTCTAATACCATGTTCAAGTGTTATGATACAAACAGACAGACACACAAATACTCACTGATATTCCGGCTATGCTTGCCAGTCCGGGAGTGCAAGCACACACAATGCTTATCCAACAGAGCCTTGCTGTAGTCCGCACTGGCCTGGCAGAGCAACACACACAGACATTCTAATACCATGTTCTGTGTGTTATGATACAAACAGACAGACACACAAATACTCACTGATATTCCGGCTATGCTTGCCAGTCCGGGAGTGCAAGCAAACACAATGCTTATCCAACAGAGCCTTGCTGTAGTCCGCACTGGCCTGGCAGAGCAACGCACACAGACATTCTAATACCATGTTCAAGTGTTATGATACAAACAGACAGACACACAAATACTCACTGATATTCCGGCTATGCTTGCCAGTCCGGTAGTGCAAGCACACACAATGCTTATCCAACAGAGCCTTGCTGTAGTCCGCACTGGCCTGGCAGAGCAACGCACACAGAGATTCTAATACCATGTTTTGTGAGTTATGCTCGGTAGATTGTTCGATGTAGTGAATGCATAGTTGGTATAGCTGCAAATAGAAATTAAATATCTTTAGAATTACATTAGTTTTTTGTCCTGCTTCACGCGGAATACTGGCGTGTTGGGGGGGGGGGGGGGGGTGCAACAAATCGACATCCGTCCTGATGCTGTTGCCGCCCGCCTTGAAACGAATCTCTCACTACGCCACTGTAGGACCAGATTTGCAAAAAATCAAGAAATAAACTGTGGTGGGAACTGGGGTGGGAAAAACTTAGTGCTATACACTCCCTAAGGAAACAACATTCCTACACCCAGTGGTTTTAACCGACTTCCCAAAAAAAGAGGAGGTTATATGTTTCGATGTATGAATTTTTTTTTAATGCTAAATTATAGTTACATTTGTTTTATTATAAAAGCTGAATTTAATGTTACTTTGAGAGGTCCCCAAGGGTGCTTTTTATACCTATAAAAATCACTTTTGCTATCCATTTTATTTGGCACCGACTTCACCTCAATCAGTAGGTGGCATGCCAATACATTTTTCTTTTTGATAAATCTGCCTATATGTTATTTCATGATTTTAAGTTTTATAATGGAAGTCGGTTCATTTTTTTGGGAAAAAATTTTAGTCAGTCACAATAAGCCCAATATTGAGCTAAGCGTTGCCTTCAAATCTTACGACTCTTGGCTCTGTCAACACCGTAAGAGATAAAGACGTGATACTGCATCTGTCACAGGCAGACTTACCTCTAAATAATCCTGAACGCTAAAGAGATCGTTTTCATGGAATTTCCATAAGTCGTTGACTTGTAATATTGCTTTGAGCAAGCAAAACCAGCCCATTACGGTCACGCTGTCTGTCGATATTGGCCATAATTTATCTGTAATTTAGTTAATAATTAAATAAATAAATCCTAATCCTAACTAATATTATAAATGCGAAACTGAGTTTGTTTGTTTATTTGTTTGTGTGTTACCTCTTCACGCTTTATCTACTGAACCGATCTTTCTGAAATTTCGCATACACATAGTTAGAAGTACGGAGAAGGACATAGGGTACCTTTCACCCCACAAAAGCATTGTTCCCGTGGGAAATTCACGCGGGCGGAGCCGCGAGCGAAAGCTAGTAAATAATAAATTAATTAATTAATATATACAGACAAATCACACAGATTAAGTTTGCCCCAAAGTAAGTTCGAAACTTGTTATGGGATGCTAACTCAACGATACTATATTTTATAACAAATACCTATATAGATTAACATCCAAGACCCAGGTCAATCTGAAAAAGATTCCATCTTGACCCGACCGGGGATCGAACCCGGGACCTCCAGTGCGGCAGTGGTGGATGTTTAGGAGGTGGTTTGTTTACAGATTAATAATAATAAGTTTATTTATTTTTTTATTTTTAATAACATAGGGCGGCAAACGAGCAAGCGGGTCACCTGATGGTAAGCGATCACCGCTGCCCATGGACTACTGCAACACCAGGGGACTATTTAACCTTTATTGTACAAACACAATGTATGGCACAATAGGTGGACGTAATGCAGAAGCATTATCTAACAGTCGACTTTTGGGGTGAACAGAGAACTCAAGTAGGTCTAATAAAGGGAAGTTATGCGAGTGAGAAAAAATTGTAATATTTTAATCTAGTAGGTACAGTAAAATAGGCGGTTAATTGTTTAAGCGAAGTGTAACATTTGACATAATTTTTCAGTAAAAGTGTTTATTTTCAGAAACAAACAAACATAAACTTAATATCAGTCAAAATCCAAATCACAAAAAAAAACTGACTTCGAAAAAAGAGAAATTTTCAAATTTTTCTATTCAGCTAAGCGTGGCCTTCGAGTCTCACGACTCTTGGCTCTGTCTATCCCGTTAGGGATAAAGACGTGATTCTATGTATGTATGTATTAGAAATTTTGGGAAAGGAAGTTTTGAAATCAGGGGGAATTTTAAGAAAGTGACATTATAGACCGCAGCGATATTATCAGCATTTTATAATAGTTAGCTAGCTGGCGCCCGCGGCTTCGCTCGCGTTAATCCTTTCTTAGCGGATGCCTACGTCATAACATCTACCTGCATGCCAAATTTCAGCCTGATACGGCCAGTGGTTTGGGCTGTGCGTTGATAGAACACTATGTCAGTCAGTCAGTCCTTTGAGTTATATATTATATAGAAGATATAGATAAGGTATTAGTTACCAAAAACTTTCCCCAATATATTGGTAAGCAGCGACTCCCTGTGTGAACAAAGATGTGCTACACAGGTTGATACACCGCGTCTCACGGCCGGCTCTGCTGACTCTATGTGCCATAGCAAGGCTCTTGACAACTCTGGAATCAATCAATAAACAAATCAATCGAACAAGAAAAAAAATCAATCAACAGGCAAAGACAAATATTAAAAACTAAAATATACTGACAACTCACATAGTCTATGTGACTCGGAAGAATGCAAGGAATCTAAAAATACCTCACATCAAAATCTGTAAAGCCTTTCAGGACTTTCGGGATAAAAAGTATCCTATCTATGTGCTTTTTCCAGTATTTTTCTACCCGTGTCACAAATTTCATCGAAATCCGTCCAGTAGATTTTGCGTGATTGAGTAACAACTCAATCACGCAAAATCTTTCATCTATCGCATCAACAATAATCAACATCCTCACAAACTCACATCCAAACTTTCCATTTATAATATTACTCCTAGTAGGAAGTAAGATTAAAACTAACGTGAGATGAACACATTCTGGTTAAAAAAACGAGTCACTCACGTAGGTCGAGGGTTGCTGATTCGGACATATATTTTCCAAGACCCAAATTAAAAAAAAAATGTTCCAGAATGACTTCATAGATGGCGCTTAGTAAAAAGCGAGTCCATATAGAAAGCAACAATGCACGGGATTAGAATTACTTTGAAACCGAAGAAACATCTAACAAATAAAAGAATATCGGCTCGGCTTTCATAAAACGCCATCCAATGATATTTTTTATATTGATGTTTTGAAAACCGCCCATTAAATACTAGCTGTCGCCCGCGGCTTCGCCCGCGTGAGTTTCGCTAAGATGAAAAATCTCTCTTGGAGCTTTTCATCAGATCTTCAATTTTTATACGTCAGCAGAAAATGCTCATCAGGTTGAACGACTTTTAATAAGGCGCCATTTCCATATATGTTATAATGTAGCTGGTCTCTTGCAGTTCTTCATCAGATGTTCCAGATCTTCAATTTTTATACGTCATCAGAAAATGCTCATCAGGTTGAACGACTTTTGTTAAGGCACCATTTCCATATTTCTTATAGTTTAGCTGTTCTGTTAAGGTTCTTCATCAGGTGTTCCAGTTTTCAAAATAAATTATAGCCTAGTTGTTGCCCAGGCTTAATAGCTATACAACAAAAAAAGTTTCATTCAAATCCGTCCAGTAGTTTTTGCGTGAAACGCGTACATACATACATACAGACAGACAGACAGACAGACAAGAAATTCAAAAAAATTTTTTTTGCTTTCTATTATTCTTTTTAAGTGTCCCTCTATCCATTTCAGTCAAAAATACTAAATGTACAGACAAAATATTTTTACTGTTTTATTATATGTATAGATAATAACGGACATGGCATAATCTTTTATCACGCAAATCAAACCTGAAATCTCTTCATCAGTAGTATACTCAGCCAAAGCCGTCAGTATCCGTGGCAAATTGGTCTCTAAGGCCTCCACAATAAGTTGTATTTCGACTGTCTGCTGCACTATCTGGCACAGCTTCGGGAATAGCGTTTGGGCTTGCGAACGGATCTTGCCAGTGCCGGGGCGAAGCCAGCAATCTCCGAGGCAAATCCGTGAGAGAGCTGCTCGTATCCATCTAGAAATTTACAAAGAATAAAAAAAAAAATAATAAATTTATTTACACCCACATGAACTCTCTGCTCAACCCTAATAGCCTGAGAACAATAACATTGTTCAGTATGGCGAAAAAAAATAATTCTAGAATAGCGATTTTCTTTTTTTATCGCTTAGATAAATTATCTTACAACATGTTGTGATAAAAATCCACAAAAAAATCGACACGCATATGCAAATAAATAAATAAATTA
Organism: Ephestia elutella; assembly: GCA_018467065.1. NCBI lineage: Eukaryota > Metazoa > Arthropoda > Insecta > Lepidoptera > Pyralidae > Ephestia > Ephestia elutella. The sequence goes on from CM031589.1 coordinate 3,102,405, forward strand.
TCTAAAAAAATTATTACAACTGAGCAGAAAATTGCTAACAGGAATATTGTATTTATTATAAAGTAGATATTGTACTGATTCTCTCTGTTTAAGTATAATCCAACTTTTTTGTATTTCGGAAATCATCGATTTAATTTAAAATATTTTAATTATTCTTTAAAAAATAAAATCTTTTGGTATAAAAAAAATTAACAATAAAGAAAAAACTTTTTTAACGATCCTTTATACAATTCTTTATATTTTATTTCAAATCCAATAAAAAAAATATGTGCAAAAATATATGAGTATTATTGCTTGAAAAAATTACAACAGGATTTTTTTTTGGTAGACTTTTATTTCTGCACTATCAATAAACAGACAGATGTGAAATCCAACACATTAAGTGTTATTTTCGTAATAAATTTAATAAAAGTTCGTAGCGATTTATCGCGGGGTTGAAGCGGGGTGCGGGCGGGTCACAAGTCTGCCGGCCGGCCGACCGCTCGCCGCTCGCTCTGTACTGCGGCGCATGCGCGGGGTAGGGTGCGGGCGGGGCGGGGACACTCCAGGACGCGGAAGGAACTCGTACGCATTAATCGTCTTGTAACAATTCAGGCTCGAAACTCTGAAGGTATTAAGAAGGTAATCTGTAGTAGGTTATCTGCCTACTACAGATAACATCTCATCTCATTAACATTAATAAATACAAAATATTTTACGATAACGCATCTTTACAACTGTGAAAGAATTTTTGAAAACGGTTCAGCAGTTCCTGATTTTATCGCATTCAAAAAACAAACAACTAAACTCTTCAGCTATAAAATATTATTAAAATAGATAACGGAGATGCGTGACATATTCACAGAATGTTTTATTAAATCCTGTACGCTTATTCGAAGCCCATCGATTATAATAATATTTGAGAGCGGCTCTTCCGTTTCCCTTTTTATCGCTAAATAATTCCGTTTTTCAACCGTTTTTCGCCCTTCCACCGCCCCGCAGGCGAAGTGGTGGGGGCACGTGAGCGCCCCGACTTCGCTCTTGCTTCATTGGCGTCTGATTTCTCGCCACGTACGGTCGTGTTTAAGAGCTACACAAAAACATTTTGTGGCCTGGCAACATTTTTGTTTTTACCACGACCGTTAAAATTTAAATTTTTTGTACTGCAACGATGTTTGTCGTTCGATTTACTATAACTAATAATTATTTTTTATTCCGAATCCGTGTTTTCTTTCAGCAGTGACTGAATTTCAGTGTTTAATGTGTGAATTCGTTTCAGTAAAATGAGTGATCACATTAAGGATAATTTCGTTCGCCCTCGGAGGCGATCAAGGTCATCGTCAAGTTCAAGTTCGAGTAGTAGCAGTTCTGGAGCTAAGTCTCGGAGACAAAGGCGATGAGAACGTGAGGCTAAACAGGAGAAAAAGTTAGAACAGCTTGCAAAATCGGTGAGTGATTTGCAAAATCAATTCTATTCATAAAATCACAGTACTCCTGTTTACTCCCAGTATGATCAGTCAAATAACGAGTTTATTGATGCAAATATTAGTGGAGAATTATACGATTACCCTTCGCATGATAATTTTGAGGCAGCATGCGCATCTAAGGATGTTCAGCCAAGTACAAGTAAACAATTAGATTTTAACATATCTCTGAACACAAGTCTTAAGGAGCCTTCAGTTTCAAAGGCACTGGAAGCTTTTGTAAACTCTCTTAAGGACATTCAACGTTTCGGGGAATCGTCCTGGTCAGATGTTCGATATTCCGAAGTGCAAAAATCTTACTCCCACGCCCCTGGGTTTATTGAATTAGAGGCTAATGACGAAGTTAAGGCTTTTGATACCTCAAAGACCTTGGCTTATGTTGAGAGGTCTTTCGCTGCCCTTACCTTTGCTATGTTAAAACAAAAGAGGTTTTAGAAAAGAGTTTACAGGATTTGTTATTTAAAGCTAGTAAAACCGAAGGACTGTCTTATGCTGATTTAAAGGAAAAAATAGAAAATATTTTTATTAATGGTGAGTATCACAAGCTATCTGTGGATGCACTGCAATTAGTATGTGGTTACAGAGCAGACCTAGTACAGCAAAGACGTGAAAGCGTACTGAAGTTTGTTAAGAAGCCTCTCCTGAAGGTATCGTTGCGTAAGATCCCTCCTACATGTGAGAATCTTTTTGCAACAGAAACTTTTGCAGCTACTGCGGAAAAAGCTGGAGGTATCCACAAGTCCTTTTGGCCTAGTTCGAAAGCTGCTCCTGCTGCGCATGCAGGCAGCAGTAACCAGCACCACCCTGCGCAAGGGCGAGTTGCATCTGTGCCACCATCAGGCAATTACAGAAAACGTGTACCTGCGCAATTGGATCGCCCAGATTTTACGCGATCAAGGCGTGAGGGTGATTGTCTACCTGGACGATTACTTATTAGCCAACCAGGATCGTCAGATTTTGTGCAATCATGTGCAGTTAATAACAGACACGTTGTTCAGACTGGGCTGGCAAATCAACTGCCAGAAGTCGGTATTTGCACCTCAGACTTCAATCGAATATCTGGGAATTATTTGGGATCCCTGGCAAGGAACGAAGAGCCTTCCAAATAAAAAAATTGTGAAAATAACAGAACTCTTGTTGAAGTTACTTCACGATCGCAAGGCGAATTTGGTGCAGATTCAAAGTCTAGTGGGAATATTAAATTTCGCCAGCTTTGCGATTCCCAGAGGTCGATTGAATCATCGACATGTGCCGAACTTTTTACACGTTCTAATGCAAGAAAATCCAAGAAAGCGTTTGTCTTTGCCGAACCCAGTTCTTCAGGATCTCTATTGGTGGCAGGAGAACTGCAGCATGGCTTCACCACTGCATGCGCCTCCCCCTACGCAGTTTCTGACAACAGATGCATCGGATTGCGCGTGGGGAGCCAAGTTGAACAATCTTTGCCTATCAGGATCGTGGGACGAGTCGGAGAGATTGCTCCACTGCAACGAGAAGGAACTTTTGGCAGTTTTGAAGGTATTAGAACAATGCCAAGATCTCTAGGTCTTTGCCAGACATCAATTCTCCTGCAGACCGACAGTCGCACGGTACAAGCGTGTTTGCGAAACGAAGGTGGCACTCAGTCAACATGCTTAATGAATCTGACATACAACATTTATCAGATCTTAGAGCGTCATTTTATAAGTTTAAAAGTTTGTCACCTTCCTGGTATGTTCAACAACGATGCCAATTGCCTATCGAGATACAAACCGCTTCCGGAATGGCACTTGCTACCGGCAGCGACGGCAGTGGTTTTTACCAAATGGGGAACGCCCGAAATAGACCTTTTTGCGTCCCAGACAGCCCATGTAGTGCCACAATATGTGTCACTCGATCAGAACAACAAGGAGGCAGTTTTTCAAGATGCCTTCAGCAGGAGTTGGAATTTCAGATTGGCATGGATTTTCCCTCCCCCTTGCCTTATGCCAAGAGTCCTTCAACTCCTAAATCAGGCAGTAGGAACGTACATGATAGCGACGCCCAGATGGAATCAGCTTTTCTGGAGGGCGGACATCAAGCACAGAGCCCTGGCTCCTCCACACACGGTCTGGAAGCTTCAGGAAGTGTTATTAGATGTGTCAACTCAATCACCTCCACCGAAAGTCGAAGAGATGTATCTCGAAATTTGGAAATGTGCGGGTGGTTTGATGACTTAGAGGAATGGTCGGTGGAACAGAAATCTCTTTTGCAATCTGGCTGGAGAGCGTCCACAATTACAACTTATAATGTTGCTTGGGCCCGTTGGCGTATGTGGACAGTGGAAAATAAAGTTTCGGTAAACAAACCAACTGGTTCGGATTTAGCACGTTATTTATGTGATCTGCATCAGAAAGAAGGTTTATCATACAGTACCATTTTACTGCACAAGTCTGTAGTAGCAACGTTGTGTGCACCAGACTTATCAGGAACATTAAGTTCCCATAAGCTTGTTAAGCAAGCATTAAAAGCTATCTCTTTGAAGAGTCCCAAAGATCCAAAACCACCGATATGGGATGTATCGGAAGTTATGGCTTACTTAGAAAATAAGGAGGTGCCACTTACCCTTTATGGGGTTTCTAAACGTACAGCTATATTACTGTTATTATATTCTGGCCGCCGGGTTCATGACCTCACTCTGCTGAGCATAGATTCGGAGCATTGTGCAGTTTCAGAGGAAAGCTTAGTTTTATGGCCGGATTTTGGTTCCAAAACGGATAGATCAGACTATCGTCAATCGGGCTGGCGTTTTAGTAGTGCGCCAGTAAGAGAAATAGACCCCGTATACTGGGTCACTATGCTAATACAACTGGGGCAAGAGCGAAGAGAGTCATGCAATACGTCTAAGCTTTTTGTCACCGCCAGAGGTGAACCACGCCCTGCTTCAAAAACTATAATTGCCGGCTGGATTAAATCTACACTTCGAGATGCAGGCATTAAAGCTACTCCGGGCAGTGTGAGGGCCGCAGTGGCATCAAAAAATTGGATAAACAATTTTTCAATAGATCAAATCACGTCTCAAGGCAACTGGCGTTCAGGAGACACTTTCAGGAAATATTATTGTAGAGAGATTCGACAACCGATAGCTGATTCTTTCTTAAGTTCATTGTTTACAGCAATTTAGATCACTGTAAACAAGAATTATTTTAATTCATTTGTTAATTTATTTAATATGAGCATAATCAGTTTCACATGTGTGTGTATTTAAGTTAATACTGATTTTATAATTTTTTCTTCAAAAATAAATATTACATTGAAAATTTTCATCTTTGATTTTCATAATATATACCTATACACAAAAATAAATTCTTATCACATTGGCTTCCTTCCTTCCACCGCCAGGCGATACCAAACATGTCCCTCAAATATTATTATAATCGATGGGCTTCGAATAAGAGTACAGGATTTAATATACGCGTTTTACCTTACAATAAAATGCTTATTAAATACTTACCTTATTCGAAGCCCATCGATTAAGTCCTGCCTGGCAGACTTTTTCATAGAGCCAAAGAAGCAAGAGCGAAGTCGGGGCGCCCACGTGCCCCCACCACTTCGCCTGCGGGGCGGTGGAAGGGCGAAAAACGGTTGAAAAACGGAATTATTTAGCGATAAAAAGGGAAACGGAAGAGCCGCTCTCAAATATTATCATAATCGATGGGCTTCGAATAAGGTAAGTATTTAATAAGCGTTTTATTGTAAGGAAAAACGTGTATATTGTACGTAATACATCTCATTTTTACCATGAAAAAACAATATATATTAATAATATTATTGCCCTATGGAGTAAAGGTGCCAAGCATTTTAAAATTTTAAATCATATATTCTAGTACTATTATATATTCTGGGATCATAGTCAGCGCGTATGATACCTACACACATAAGCTACTTCGTGTATCTTCCGCGCTACACAGCGATCGAAATTGAACCGTATGCGTTATGTTTAAGATTCAAAGTGCCGTGCACTCTGATCCAGGTTTTAAAATTGTGTTTATGCGGTTAGATTTTTAGATGGATTTTTGTATTTCCGAATCTTGTTTTATATGAAACCGAAAGTCTACCAAAAATAACTTATGTTATATTTTTGCACTGTGTTTTAAAGAAGAGATATTATTTTTTTTTGTTCCAGTAATGTTATTTGTTAGATTTTTTTTAGAAATAAACTTAAAGAATATTTGCTTCTTTTAAATACTTCAAAAAGGCATATATCATTTTTACCATAGCTTTTACAATGGTATAAAGCTGATTAGCTAAATTTATTAAAAAAAAAACATTTCCTCTTATTTTTATTAGTGGATTTTATTGTCGTCATTATTATTTTGGTTACTTATGCACGTTTCAAAATAATAACCTCTGTTATTGTTAATGCTCTCCCAATGTGCCCCTATTTTTAATTTTCATTTTTTTTTAAGTCTTCCATATCAAAATTACTTTGGATTCGAAAATATAGTGTCTTAGAATTACCTAATATTTAATTATTTTCGGAAACCAGCCCTGTTCGTGAGTTATTTTAGTTGGAACGCTATTTTTCTTGGGCTATAAGGTTTGACTGTCAGACAATGCTTTTAGCATTAAGTCCACCTTTTGTACCGTACTTTTGTATGTGTGTACAATAAAGTTTAAATAAATAAATAAGAATAAATATATACTATGATGGTCTGATAATTAGGGACACCAGTCGATTTTCATACGAACGAGGTTACTTTGAAGCCTTGGTTCAACACCAGGATTGATGTGAGCTGTGATCTGATGATGGCCATCCAGGGATAGAATGGAGGACATCCAGATTGCTATACACACCCAACTGATCAGTAACTTTATTGTACTAAGGATACACAGTGAACTTGACATAACTAAAAAGGTAAATATACAAAGGCGGACTTCTCCCTGAAGGGATCTCTTCCAGTCAACAAGTGATAGAAAGAAAGAAAAATTCTTTATTCGACAAATTTTGCACTAAATTAACATATTTACTAAATTAACACTAAATTCGTCGAGATGGCGGCGACCAGCTCAGCATGGTGCCAAGGCAAAAGCCAAAGCGCTGATTTTCAGCTGGTACCAAAAGAGGAGGCAAGGTGGCTTAAATATAAAACAAATTGTACCTTGTTACCAAAAACAAAACAAAAAAAAAACATAATTGAAGATTTAAAAGCAGTATGACACATGTTGCATGAAAAGAAGAATTGATACAAAATATTGAAGGGTAAAAATGTTAATTCTAGATAGTAATAATAGCCGCGCCCTGGGGCTTTGCTCCCGTAGGAATTTCGAGATATGCTATGCCTATGTGTTATTCCAGGTCATAATCTATCTCTGTACAGAATAATCTTAGTAGGATTCTACGACAAAACTGCTGAACGTAGAAACATGAAATTTTGCAGAGGATCTGTAGCGTAAAGTCAAAGTCAAATTTTTTTATTGAAACTTGGCCTTCAAAGAAGGCTCTTTTTCACGTCGAAAACTAATTATTTATCATAATATATTATGTCTCAAAGCTACAAACTACTAGCATTTCGGAACGACCACTGCTGAGAAGAAATGCCGAAAGAAACTCATGAAACAGTCTTAGTCGCCTTACATGCCAGAGGGGCTATTTATTAACTCTATACATACACTAGATTGTGTACAGTCAAAAATAAAATATAAGAAACAAATATAATAATAAAACAAGTTATGTTTGTGATCGAGTAACCACAATGAAATAGTTAAGAACAAAAGATAAAAATAAAAGTCGAATCAGAATCGAGCAGACCAGTTCCCCCTGGTACTGGTAAGTGAGCACTAAGAAAAGAATTTTTAACCCCTAAGGGGGTGAAATGGGTCACATGTACAAAGCCGAGGGGAAAAGCTAGTCTTCCCCATATTTGAGTTTCACTCACCTTGCATTTCTGGAAGGATCAATTAAATTTTGCAATATAATGTTGGTTTTGTGGGAATGGAACGCAAAACCACCCACAACTGCTCTGTTGAGTGCCTCATCTCCGACCAAACGGACTTCAGCCTAAAATAGATATTTTTATTCAAATTTTATTTTTATTTTGAACACACTAGCTAGAAGCTTAAGAAGCTGTTGCGTGTGTATCTTGAAGTTTGTAGAATGTCTAATCTGTTCTTAAAATTGTTGACAGAAGGTGCAGTGACAATATTCTCATTTAATTTGTTCCAGTCTCTAACCAGACCAAACCACACGGTTCGATAGAAAATTTCTCTTGGTTTCCGCTTTGCTGGTGTACAATACAAAGAATGACCTCTTAAGTAACTGTTTCCAGAGAGTTTAAACAATTTCTTCAGCTCAGGTACATCATAATACCCTGTTAATATTTTATAGATCACTTTGTTATACTATACTATATAGTGCTTATACTGAATGACTTGGCTCAGATTGTATGGACTGGCTAACATCATGACATCTGACAAAAGCATAGTCTGCTAGCAGCTCCTTAGGGCTCTGCTCCCATGATAATTTTGGGATAAAAAGTACCCTATGTAATATTGTGTTGAATGCTATATTAGACACATAAAGAAGAATTCCTTTTTTTTCTATGTCTATGGTTATACAGTAGAAGATAAATGTAAATGTAAACTAAAAAAATTGTTCCAATAGGTAATAAAAAACACTGAGCAATTTATCATGTAAAAACTTTATTTACCAAGTGAGAACCTATAAGATTGATTTGAAGGTAAAACAAAGACTAATTGCAATGTTATCAAGGTTCAAATGTACTAGACTGTAACAAATTGCTTGATAAATTAATATTTTTCGCATTATTCTTTTGAGCTGTAGCAAAATAACTACACAGATAAATTGTAATACTGAACTCTTGTACAATTAATAAATTAGATAAGTACTTACACTATCATTACTTGCTAATGATAGCAAAGTAGGTAGCGAACTGTGTAATAGATTTGCATAATGTCTGGCATACGTTGATCGGCTTCCCAGGGCTCCTAAACACCTGCCGAGCGTTCCCGCAGCTGTCTGAAGCTCATGGCTTCTGCAAATAAACAGTAAAAGACAGGAAACACTTTAACAAAACAACACTAACACTACACCTCTAAATACTGACTTCGTAGAACCTTCATTGTTTTTTAGATATTCTAAGGCTTTCTCTGCCTTTTCTACTAGATTCATGGCTTTGATATTATGAGCCGGATACTACTATATATCATTCCAACACATTTTACTGGATTTAGCAAGAGAATGATGATTAATTTTAGCCGTAGATCAGTGTATGTATTTTAAGATTTTTTAGAGGAAAATGAAAACGAAACACTAGAGACGAATCTAATCAATGACAATCAATGATAATATTGCATGACAGTTTAGTTCAGAAATTAAATTGTATGATAGGTAGCTACAAAGAGTATATAATCACTACGTAGCTATTTAAATTTGCTCAATGCAGTTGCTTGCAGTGCTGCCATGTCTCGTCTCTTAAGGGACAGACAGACTCGTTGTATTGTTGTTTCTATATAATACTACTTATTCAAATAATTTATAATAGCTTTTGCCCGCGGCTTCGCCCGCGTGCGTTTCCCACGGGAACAGTACTTTTTCCCGAGATGAAAGGTACCCTACGTCCTTCTCCGTGTATGCAAAATTTCAGGAAAATTGGTTTAGTAGATGAAGCGTGAAGAGGTAACAAACAAACTCACTTACTATATCCTAATCCTAACTATAATATTAATTAGGATTAGGATATAGTATAGTCGAGTGCTCTTCGATTCACTTAAAAGAATCATCGATCATTGTTCCTAATTTCACTTCGCCGAATCTTATTGGCCTAAATTTGTAATGCAAAATTATTGTCTCGCCTAATAATTGATGTTTTTCCTTAATAATTATTGTTAGATGCAATTTTTTAATCTCTATTATTAGATGTTCTAAAATCGTTTGACTTTTAATTTTTACACGTAACGTCATCGTTACGTTTAAAAAAAACGACGAGGTTATCCTCGTATTTTGTTTGATACAATAATTACTTATTATGATAATCACTTCTAATAATTATAATTTGCTGGTCATATCTAATGCACTACTAATAAGAAATCCCTAAATTCATAATATACTAAAAACAAGCTTAAATTTTATGGTGTTACTGGGACGGCCCTTGAGGTACTAGCTTCTTACCTGGACAACAGAACTCAGCGCGACGGTACACATAGGCGTGCCTCAAGGCTCCATAATCGGTCCTTTTTTATTCCTTGTTTACATAAATGACCTTCCATGTCTTGCCCAACAATTGTGTGAAGTAGTTTTATTTGCGGATGACACATCTTTACTATTTAAAGTCAACAGAAATAGTCAAAATTATGACGATGTAAGTAATATTATGACACTTGTGCTTGACTGGTTTACAACCAACAACCTGGCCTTAAACACGGACAAGACCAAATGTATAAAGTTTTCTCTCTCGAACGCACCTCATAATGATATATACCTTTAATAGTTAATGGCGAAGTATTAGAGTGGGTACACAGTGTCAAATTCTTAGGCGTTACCGTTGACTGTAAGTTAAAGTGGGATAAACACATTGAACTCACGGCCAAAAAACTTAGCTCGGCGGCTTATGCAGTGAGAAGGATAAGACAGTGCACAAACATTGAAACAGCTAGACTCGTGTATTTCAGCTACTTTCATAGCATAATGTCATACGGATTATTGATATGGGGAAATGCAGCCGAGATAGGGAAAATTTTTGTATTACAGAAAAGAGCAATTCGTTTTATGTACGGGCTAAAACGACGCGATTCCCTACGAGAGCTCTTTAAATCAAGTGATTATTTGAACGATAAAAAAAGCTTGGTCGCTCCCTACAACTTCGCCACTCCACACTTGATTGCATTCTTTTGTTATTGTGAATAATAACCTTTCCTTTCTTTTTTAAATTTAATTACATTGACATTTAATTGTTAAACATGTACGTGTATTGTGATTTTCAAGTGACTGAAAGTATTTATTTTTCTAAAATGTTCAAACTGTTGACGGCGTCGTGGGCCGGGTCGTGAGGTTCCCTCTATTATGGTTGAGCTTTGCGATGGCTGACCCTCGCGTCAACTCGTGAACGGGTGTTGCCAGGCGGGGATCTTGCTTCGATCCTGATTCGAATTTTATTTTTATTTTATGTTCTTAACCAATTCATTGTGGTTACTCGATCACAAACAATATGTTTTATTATATTATATTTTTTTTCTTATATTTTATTTTTGACTGTACATAATTTAGTGTATGTATAAAGTTAATAAATAGCCCCTCTGTCATGTTAGGTGACCAAGACTGTTTCATGAGTTTCTTTCGGCATTTCTTCTCAGCAGTGGTCGTACCGAAATGCTAGTAGTTTGTAGTTTTGAGACATGATATATTATGATTAAATAATTAGTTATCAACGTGAAAAAGAGCCTTCTTTGAAGGCCAAGTTTCAATAAAAAAATTTGTCTTTGACTTTAAAAATCTTCATAAGTCACAGATCCGACTTAGAGCACCCCGAATTCACGTGGCTCAAGTTTGCCCTATACTAGAGTGTTCTTTCTACCCGCGGAACTAGAATCTTGCGAAGGATGTCCTGAGAGAAATGAGAGTTCGAGTGCACGAATGAATCGAACGGCCGACGACGGAGCGAGTCTCCTGGTAGAGCCACCTAGAAATACTTGCATGCTGCATGCTTGCTTGCAAGCAAGTATGCAAATCAAAAGCAAAAAAGTAAGTTTAAGTTTGTAAAGTTATTTTACTGCACAAAAATGATTAGGCGATACACTTTTGTGCTTAATTGTGTTGTGAAAAATATAGATTTATAGCGTGACAAAAGCGCCCTTGAAACATGTGAGGAGAAATGCCAATTCTTTATAATGTTTGTACAATCATCTTTATTTGTACTAGTATTATCTATGGGCGCGTATTCGTACATTCTCGGCTCCCGAAGGAACTCGAATCGAATCCTGACACGTAGCGACACACCCTTTGCTCTCTTCTTCTGCGTTGACAGCCAGAGCGAACGGATGTCATGCGCTGGTCGAGCTGGTACTGCTCCCGCGCTCCCATTTTGTATTTTCATGTCTTGTGTATGTTATCATTAAGTTTTACAGTTATTCCGTGTTAAATGTACTGTTTGTTTAGTAATGTGTCGCCTAAAGTAAAGTTGCGCCTGTTTCATTCCACGTCGTCCCGATCGGAGCTAGCCAAACCCACGCTAAAAATTAGCATTTTTAAATATAAGAAATAATAAATTATTAGGCCTAATGACTTATTTGGGAAGTAAATATACGGAGAAAAATACTTAGGGGATTTAAAAATAGTCTGTACTAAATTAGGATTAATAAAATAAAAATGTACGAAAAAATTTTGTACATAACGTTTGTGCACCAAACTACATTAGGAATACAAAAAAATAGGGGAAATAATAGACTCTCTGCAATCCTGTGCTGAGTATTAAAAACTAATGTTACAGGTACTCCATTCTTATAAAATTTAACCAAAATATATAAAATAAAATCTTAAAACTAGGTCACACGTAGAGTCGGCGACGACGTGTGGCGCGTTGATAAAACACACAAAAACATAACAATGGCTACCTTTTCACCTACGTCTTTTGGGTTGCTTTATTTCTCATACCTACCTACCGGATAACCGGACAAACATATAACGGGCCAATCGAAACTAAGTGAAACTATGACAAAGACAAAAAAATACTATAATACGTATCTCTTAATATTTCTTACTGAGATTCGTGTTAGCAATCACGTTCTTTCTCGGTATTATTATTTGTATGACAGGTCTATGAGTACATACTTATTCTGAGGCTCCTATGATAGGGCTGGGCTGGCTCAGACAGAGCAAATGGTATGAGCCCGGCTTCGCCATAGGAAGACCAAGATCTTACCTAACTTTAAAGCATTTCAGATATTTTTGAACGAATATGTCAGTGTCCTTTTGAATTGTAAACATGATTGTCACGATTGGCATTGACTTTGACACTTCAAACAACGCATGATGTAAAATGATGTTATTGTTTTGTCAATCAAAGTGATAAGATAACGTTATCGAATTGAATAATTAATAATATTTTTAAACGTGTGATTTTGTTCTCTTTAATATCAATTCTTCATACATAGTTGTTACTTTAACTTGCCGTCGAAACAATATTAGACTAGATAATGTCTTCTGAGAGTGGAGAAGAAGTAGACGTTATGCAAGGCTTAAAAATTGTACTGGCTCAAATTGATAATGCTGTTAGCAGGAGAAGCAAGGTAAACCTTATTTTGTTCGGTGGTTGATCCATACTTTCATAGCTATTTTTATTTTATAATAAGTTTATGAAATGGTTTCAAGAATGGAAAGAAAAGAACCAAGATAGTGATGCGTGGAGGAAGTTAGGGGAGGCTTTTGCCAAGCAGTAGGACACACATAGCTAGAGAGAAAAAATTCAAGTTCATATTTGTTTACCTGTTATGTCGTCCATTTATTTTTTTGTGTTAACCTGTGAGGTACCAACCTAGGTTGTTATTATCAAGTATCTACTAGGTACGGACGGACCTACTCTATAAAATTAGGAGATTTGCCATGAAACAAAAGCTAAATAGCAATCCCATTTATTTAAATTGAATTAATTAGGAAACACAATTAATTTGTCAATTTATTGGTAGGTAGTTGTTTTATTTCTATTATGTTCCTCATATTTAATTTTAAGAACTAAATTAATGCTTTTGTAGGTGTTGTCAGGTTATGATCCAAAATTGCTGTCTGAATTTGTTTTAAAAATGGAGCCGTTATAATTTAATTTCAATCTCATTCAAGTACCTACTTTGTAATAAAATTCTGTAAAAATTCTACTGATAAGATAACAGTGACATGTCATTTATTTACTTAACTGTTTTACTTATCTATCTACAAAAGTCATAAACTATCAAGTTAATAAAATAGTGCTTTATCTTTTTTTAAATTTATCATTATTTTTTATTTTTTCATTATATGTATGTCTAAAATTTTAATTTTTAATTCATTCAGAATACTTTGGGCTATGTTAAAATTATCAGATTGTTTTCAAGCATCATCATCCCTTGCATATTTTGACAATATCTAATAAAATAATATTAACTTTACAGGATTTACCTCAAGTCATCCCAAGATTAGTGGCTGTCTCCAAAATCAAACCAGCTTCTTTAGTTATACAAGCATATGAAGCTGGCCAGAAAGATTTTGGGGAAAATTATGTCAATGAGTTGAATGAAAAATCAAATGATCCAGTGCTTTTAGAGAAATGCAAAGATATCAAATGGCATTTCATAGGCCATTTGCAGACAAATAAAATTAATTTACTTTTAAAATCTCCAGGGTTGTACATGGTACAAACTATTCATTCAGATAAACTAGCTGAAAATTTGAATAAACAATGGCCGAAGTTCAGAAAAGAAGAAGGAAATCTAAAAGTTATGGTACAGATCAACACAAGTGGTGAAGAAGGTATACCTTCTCTTTTTCGTTTGCATACATACATTGAATATTCCTTGTCTGAAATTTGAAAAGATAATTTTTTTTTATTTATTTTTTTATTTAACTTCAAAATATAAAAGTAACATTTTAGTATTTTCTTTATAGCCAAAAGTGGTGTAAAACCCTCCGAAGCAACAACTCTTGTGGAATATGTCCTGAAAAATTGCCACAATCTTGACTTCAAGGGGCTAATGACTATAGGCCAATATGACTATGATGTGTCTAAAGGCCCTAACCCTGACTTTCTATGTCTCGCCAAATGCAGGCAAGAAGTCTGTGAGAAATTGAACTTGGATGTTAATGAAGTTGAACTGTCAATGGGAATGTCTACTGATTTTGCTCATGCTGTAAGTACCTACTTATTTTTTAAAATATTACTTATTGCACTCCGAAGCGAAGCATGCTGTCGTCCGTGCATTATACTAGATTCGCCAAATTCGCGCCAGTATCAAAACATAAATTGTCTCTGTTTTTAAAATTATATTCTACAGAAGGTTGAAGTCTATTGTAACGAGTACAGTTAGTTATGTGTAAATCTTTTTGTTTAATAAAAATCACAAAGATGATACAAAATAAAAATTATAAACAATCTTTTATTTAATGCAAAATAACTGTCTTAAATTGTCTGTCTATCTATCTATCTAATATAAAAATAGAATAAAATAAGTTTATTTCAATTGCCACAGACACAAATAAAGGCTAAATTCAAAATAATATGAATAGGTATTTCAAATCATTTCCTATGTAAATATTCTCATCATCATTACAACCGCAAAATATCCACTGCTGGATAAAGGTCTCCCCTAAGATTTTGGGGGGATTTGCCATACTCACCACGCTTGGCAGGCAGGTTGGCGAGCGCAGTTTTTTTGGCTTTGTGAGCTTCCGACGCTGCTGCCCATCGGAAGCATTTCCCTTAGTCGCCTCTTACGACATCCATGGAATGAGATGGAGTGGTCCTATTCTAACCCGGGAACCACACGGATAATATTCTCATACTATATGAATATTATATTACATCCAATCTAACCGTTGAAATTTTCGAATTTTTTAATAACATAGGACAACAACCTGATGGTAAGCGATCACCGCTGCCCATGGACAACTACAACACCAGGGTATCACAATCATTATTATTGATACAATTAGCCAATATAATAGGTACTAAAGTCAATATAAATTATAATTATAACTAATAAAAATATATAATAATTAGAACACTTTTTTTCCAGATTGAATTAGGAGCTACAACAGTACGTGTTGGTTCTGTGATATTTGGTGCACGCCCGCCGAAAAATTAGTGAATTAAAAAAGTTTATCAAAATTAAGTTACTTAACCATGTGAATACAGCAAGAATTTATTTAAATCTAGCGTTTCAATATAATTGCACAGTGTGGTTACCGAAATATTATATTATAGTAATTGGTTCTCCTGACTTAAAACAAATAGGTAGTTGTATACTGAATAAACTCTAGCAAGTGAATTCTATTATTAAGGAGAGTTATGTATTTAAACGGTACAAACTTTTGTGCTTAAAACTAATCGTTATCAATAATATAACATAATAACATAAATGTCTTCCAGGTTTAGATTTTATTTAATAAAAATATTTTTATGAAGTTGGTATTCTTCTTCTTCTTCTTCTCTCAGCCGAAAGACGTCCACTGCTGGACAAAGGCCTCCCCCAAGGATTTCCACAACGACCGTGCGCTGCCGCATCCTGCGCAACCCGCGACCTTCACCAGGTCGTCGGTCAACCGAGTGGGAGGCCTGCCAACATTACGTTTTCCGGTTCGTGGTCGCCACTCGAGAACTTTTCTGCCCCAACGGCAGCTATCTGTTCTGCGAGGCTATGTGTGATGAAGTTGGTATTAGCAGTTTTATTTATAGTTTATGGAGTTTATTTTATCACATTTTAATTATTACGAGAAATAAGTACATAGGCATTTGAAAAAAAATCTACAATACTTTTATTTGCTTGCTTTACCCATAGAGCAACACGGACTCCGCGCGCGGAAGTCCTTGTTGCTCAAAGGCTTTATCCATATCATACCTGAAGTCTGAGCCTGAAGTAGATGAAGTAGAGATAGACCTAGCTAGATGTAGTAGAGATCTATATGGCAAAAATTGTTTTAGTATTTTGTTAACAGTTCACCTAACATTAGTTTGATAAGAATGTGAAGAAGAAGAATAATAAGATTTTTAAAAAAGATTTTCATTATATATAAAAGTACTCTGTGAAAAAAGCACAGACATATAATAAAAATTTACTTCTGTGGAAAAAAGATAAAAATCTTGAATGTTGCCAGGGTAATAAAAATATTAAGATTCAGCTGTCAACTGTCACTTGTCATTTAAATTGCCTACTGTCAAAAAATCTGTAAGTCATGTCAGATGTCAGTCCAGCAGTCAGTTTATTTCTGAACGCAAAAGTAAGCGCATGCGTGGAAGAAAAGAAAAGTGTTGTTTGGTTCGCGTTTGGTTGTATGTATTTATTGGACCGAGAAATACTTCGTAAATAACTTTATTTTGCGTATAACATCCCGCTGTTAGTTATAAACTTTAGTGATATATAAAAATAAGTGGAATTGTTGATATCAAAATACCTGAACCAATTATAATTGTGTCAATCCAAACGAGTTTTCGAAGTTGATCCAGAGTTGGATGGAAAGTTTCAAAGGCCGAGAACAGGTAGGACTAAAGGATAACTATCTACTCCATACTTTGAATACTAAGATACATACGTTTTTATAATGTACAATCCAAAGAAGGTCCTGCCTTCTCTTCTTTAAGATATTTGCAAAGGAGTTACTTATTTCTCAAAAATCTCTAGGTCTTTGGTTTTTATATAATCCTTACTAACTTATTGCAATTCAACTTTTGACCACACATCGTTTTGCTTAAGTAAGTTTTTGCCTGGTTGCCTCTTTTGTTCCCAATTCTCATAATGTCTCATATTTATTTGAGTTGCAAAGAGAAATCTCAGATCTGGTACAGTTCTACCAAATCGTTTTCAAACTGATACATATCTTATTTTGATGTAAATTTTTGAGTAAACATTGCTGCTGAAGTGTTGCCATGCCAAGTCAGTTAACATTTTAAGAATGCTTGTTTACTGCAGCTCACAGTATAACATGTTTAGAGTTACTAATTCCTATAACTGATTAAATAATTGATTTATTAATACTAATGTTAATACAGAAACAAATTCGACATAGACAAATAGGAATTTTGAATTCCAACCCTAGAGGTGAAATGAGTGAAAAACTAAATTCACGAAGTCAAAGTCAAGGGAAAAAACTGGTTCTCACTATATTTTCAAATCCCAAATTGGAGTTTTTATCAGTTTTAATCTTTTATCCACCATATTTTTGTGTTTATTTATTTATTAATTTTTGTACACAACAAATACATTCAAAGGAAACATAAAACATAGGAAAACTAAGTACAAAGGTACTACTACTGTTGTACTTACTGTTTATAAAAAGACAATGAATCTCCGGCAACCCTTTTTTTTCCTAGCTTTTTGAGGTGTCCTACTACTGGGTAGGGTTGCCAGGCGTCCGGATAAAGCCGAACATAGGTAGGCTTTTTGATTTTGTGTCTGGCCAAAATAAACGGTGTCCGGCCTGTCCGGCTTTTGTTAGGCTTTTTACATTTCGCAAACGAGCGAGCGCCGAGCGTAGGCAACGAGAGTCGGAAAGACTGTCGGTCGCTCACGCACGCCGAAGTGCCATACCTATTAATACTGAGACAAAATCCTCAATAATGTAGGGTGTCAGCCTTTCTACCCAAATGTCCGGCCAAACTGGATGGTCTGTCCGGCTATTAGGTTTGGCACCTGGCAACCCTACTACTGGGCAAAGGCCTCCCCTTTTTCTTTCCACAATTCAATTACCTATGTTAAATAATAACTAATATTATAAATGCCAATGTGAGTTTGTTTGTTACCTCTTCACACTTTATCCACTAAACCAATCATCCTGAAATTTCGCATAAATATAGTTAGAAGTACTAAGAAGGACATACCTTTCATCCACGGCTTCGCCCACGTGAATTTCCCACGGGAACTGTACTTTTTCCCGGGATGAAAGGTACACTAGATGTCATTCTCCGTACTTCAGTGTATGTGTACGCTATACACACCACCACAACTGATCAGATAAGCGAACGAACGAACTTGTTTTTTTGAAAAAGGGTTTGGTCGAAATGGTACGAATATCGTGAATATCGTCGGGTAAGGTGTTCCAGAATATACCTACCAACGCAGAGACGAAATCGCTGAACGTAGAAACACTAAGAATTTCGGAAATACTTGACGTAAGGGGAATAAAATGAGTGAAAAAAGAAATTCACGCGAACGAAGCCGAGGGCAAAAGTAATAAAAATATAAACCATTTACATAACCGATAAGTCTACTTACGTAAACGCCAAACAATGCATTAGTCCCTTCTACTAAACGACCGAAAATAATGCCGACTTTTCACTAAAAACATAACCACTGAACAGCCATAACTAAATAAACAATTACGCGGACGATTACAGCGTGCAATGGACTGGGTACAATGGTTGATGATGGCATTACGACATAGGAAGAGAAATGGATCTGAATCAAGGTGGATTTGGTGGCAGGTGTGACAGATTTTGGCTTTTGGAGAACAATACTGTATTTTTAGGGTACCGTACCTCATTAGGCAAAAACGGAACCCTTCCTTCACTTTATTGTCCGTCTGTCAGTCAAATTTTATTTTCTTTGACAATACTGAGTTGAGGCTTGGTCCATTTGATTTTAAATTGGTTTGGCAGAAAAGCAACTAAGTAGATAGATACAGAGTATTCAGATGGTATTCAGCAATTTTGAAGTCATCATCATAATCATAACATATTATAAAACAAAGTCCCCCGCGGCGTCTGTCTGTCTGTCTGTCTGTCTGTCTGTTCGCGATAAACTTAAAAACTACTGAACGGATTTTTATGCGGTTTTCACTAATAGATAGGGTGATTCATGAGGAAGGTTTTAGTGTATAATTTGTTTAGGTTTTGTGTATATTAGTTGAAATATGACGATAATTGTTAAGGAAGTCGGAAAAAATTTAGCCGCCCGGCAGCTTTCATCGAAAACGCTGTCCAATCCCTAAGAGATGTATCAAAACCATGTATGGAGGAATTGTGTTTCTATAATAGGTCTACAAAAAAGTCCGCGATAGCATATATCTAGCTTTTATATTTCAGCCACAATAACCACTTTTATGTTTTAAAAATAATTAAAATCCTTAGGTGTTTTTTAACTGGTGATAATAACCACAGTTTATTAATCCTTATCAAATTAAACAAGTCTATCATCACAAGTACTTAATATATTTAATATTTGCTTTTTACTGCATGTAATTTGGATCAATAGTTTACGAAATACTACGAGTTATCCAATGCGCCGCGTAACCACCTTGCGCTCGCAAAGACGTTAGGCGCAGTAGGTATATAAATACTGCGGGCGCATTTTCGTATCTATTTATTTTAGGAGGTAATAATGTAAATATCATATTCATTCACATATTATCTCACATTATAGCTCTAACTAAAAGACCAACTAATTTCAAAAACAAACTTAACTTTGTAGTTCGATCCCAAGGATTCATACCGCATAGAGCGCAAAAATAAGTTTGTAACACTTTTTTTAGACTTACAACAACATTTTATGTTACGGGCAACTTTATTAACAGGGCCGTATTAATAAGGATCGGGCATTATGAATAGTTCCCAAGAGCATGGGGATTTTTGATAAATTTTAATATATTAATTACTTAGACCGGTCCGTATTATAATGTCCGGCAGCCCGTGGTCCATTTAATAAATCAGCAGCAGTTTGAAGCTCCGCTCGCTTCGCTCGCTCCGCTATGAATGGTCACAAGCCTAATATGTCCTGATCGCGTTGACGTATAATTTTGGTTAATTTTTTTGCTGAAAGAGACCGTGGATCTGAGTATTCGGTATTAATTTCAACTTGATACCTCTAAGCGTTCCTGAGAAAAAAAAGTTTGACAGACGGACGGACAGTCGGACAACAAAGTGATCTTATATGGGTTCCATTTTTGCCTTTTGAAGCACGGAACCCTAAAAACCGGCCAAGTGCGAGTCAAGCTCACGCACCGAGGGTTCCGTACACACATAGCATCTCACATTATAGCTCTAACGGCCGGTTTACGACTTTGCGCGTCGGTCTAAGCGGGGCGCGGCGCGGCGCGGGCGTCTAAGCGGCGGGCGGGGCGAAAAGCAAAGCACGCCACGTAGCGGTTAGCAGAGCGGTTTAGGTGGACCAAGGTGGACGTATTCGGACAGTCGGAAATCATGTTGCTATACAAATTATCCCTTTTTGTTATGAAAGTAGCAATTTTTTAACATGATATTCTCGATATCAGCAAGGAAGTGCACGAACTAAATAAAAATAGATACCTTCGCGGCGAATTTCGTAATTTATACCAAGATTACAGGAAACATCCGAATAAGTTTTATGACTACACTAGAATGAGTGTGGAAACGTTTGACTACATTCTACAGCACAAGGGCGGATCCAGGATTTTTTTCTGGGGGGGCACAAGGACAGTGGCGGACTATGCATGTTGGGGGGGCGGGGGTGCAACAAATCGACATCCGCCCTGGCGCTGTTGCCGCCGCCTGCCGGGGGGGGGGGGGGGGTTCTCACTACGCCACTGCAGAAGGAGCAGTGGGGGAAAAAAGTTGACGTATAATTTTGATAATTTTTTTGCTGAAAGAGACCGTGGATACGAGTATTCAGTATTAATTTCAACTCGATACCTTTAAGCATTTCTGAGAAAAAAAAGACGGACAGACGGATAACAAAATGATCTTATAGGGTTCCGTTTTTGTCTTGGCCGACCAAGTGCGATTCAAACTCGCGCACCGAGGGTTCTGTACACGCAAATCAAGTTTCAAAAACAAACTTAACTTCGCAGTTCGTTCCTTAGGATTCATAATGCATCGAGCGCAAAAATAAGTTTGTAACACTTTTTTTTTTTAACTTCCAACAACAAATTTACAACTTTCACATTTATTACTGTACAAATACTGTTAGACCTTTTTTTTTTGCCAAATTTCATAATTTTAGGTCAACGGGAAGTAGGTACCCCATAGGTTTTGATCGCTGTCTGAAATCGCAAAATATGCAAAAAATCGCAACATTTATGGTAATAACTCCTGTCCTGATCGCGTTGACGTATAATTTTGATTATTTTTTTGCTGAAAGAGACCATGGATCCGACTAGGGTATTCGATATCAATTTCATACCTTTAAGCAAAGATTTAAATCGGCCTTTAAGCGTTTCTGAGAAAAAAAGTTTTACAAACAGACGGACAACAAAGTGATCTTATAAGGGTTCCGTTTTTACCTTTTGAGGTACGCAACCCTAAAGACAAATATATATCCACCCGAGCGAAGCCGGGGCGGGCCGCTAGTGAATAACTAAGTATGTCATTATTATGTTGAATTTTGAATTAGAACATTATTGCAATATGAATCTATGAATAAATAATAAATAAACAAATCTGACTAATCACATAGATTGCGTTAGTCCCAAAGAACCTAAGTCCCAGTGTTATTCAACTACTAACTAACTTCAGTGTTACTAATTCAACAGTGTTGAGTTAGTATCCCGCCCGCATAATAGGTATTTTATATTATCCGGGCGGAATCAAATGGACCAAGCCTCAACTCAGTATTGTCAAAGAAAATAAAATTTGACAGTCGGACAACAAAGTGAAGGAAGGATTCCGTTTTGCCTATTTATTTTATTATTACAACTCTTAAAAACGTATTATTCGTAGTGTTAAATTTTCGTTTTATATTCTGTTTTTTGTCTGTGACGCTGACGACCTTTAAGTGGCTCCTTTGCTAACTATTCTATTTATACATTTAAGACTTAAATTGTAGCTGTTGGTCTTCCTATAAAATGAAATAAAATAAAAATAAATAAAATAACACTGGTTGGGACTCACGCAGTGATGGGTTTTCGCCGGAAAGAAACGGTTCCTGCCCCTTTTCTTCCCGTTTATTCCAGGGCATAAACTCATCTCAACGAAATGTACTTATATGTACTTAGGTATATAATTTATCCCCTTCCAACATGCCTTATTGGCAAGTTAGAAAAATGCCCCTTGCTGGTGCGACTACGACCATGTCACAGAATTAATATAAGTACTACGTACAGAAAGGAAACTACCTGCCCCTCCCGCAATATGGCACTCCCCGCACCCTCCGCACTTCTCCCCCGTTCTTGTGTGTATTGGGACGCTATGACTATGAAAACGCACACATTGACGTGTTACTGACGTGTTCATGGATATACAATTTCATTTGTAGTAGTAGTAAGTATTTGACGCCCCGTTTCTATGAAGCGCCCGCCCCCCGAAGGAATCGTCCTCTTGTCCGGTCTAATACTATATTTTACTTTCTTAAAAAACAATCACGTATGTGCAACCGAACATTCAGACATTTCGGCCATATCAATGCGGCCCTACACATGATCTGATGCTCGCAAGTGTTAGAAAGTGGAAAGTCACTGACGTCATTAAACAAAACGCATTAGAGAAATTATAACGAGGAGTACTGCCCAATTGCGATTGTAAATTGGTTGAGACACGCAAATTTTGAGACTGTTTTGATGTTTATTTAAATTACCATCGTGAGATAATTTTGCCTTGATATTAGATTTTAATTTTGAAAGAATTTCGTAGAAAAACGAATACTTTTTCTTATTTTTTAAAGGTAGACAAGCATTCTCTACCTTCACCTTCTTCTTTTACATTATCATTAGTTAAGTTCTGATGGGTTTGAAGAGTGACTCTTCTACAAACACATTAATAAACGTCTCATCTAATGCCAGTCATAAGTTCGAATACTGAAGTAATTTTTTGTCTCTATATAAGTTCAAACCCTTACCCTAATTGATTGAGAAAACAGAGGTTTCTATGCTTTCTTAGATAACATTCGTTAGGTATAATTAGACTGTTTCCGTATGAAATAACACTTCTAAAGTAGGCCTTCGCCGCTTTCCCATATTAGCACGAACCACTTTTACAGACGGACAACTTATATGGAGATTGTTGGGCGTATGCGTATACTTAGGGATTACGCATGTAAGTCCATCCACCAATCTTTCTTTTAGATATACTCAGCATCAGTAGGAAAACCACCAACCCGCTGGTCAGATGACATTGTTTGGATAGCGGGAAAGCGATTGATGAGACTGGCACAGGACCGTAAAAAGTGGCGTGAACAAGCTAATTATTAAAAAATAAAAAACACGACTGTCAACTCACATATAGCCTATGTCACTCGGGGGAATGCAAGGAATCTAACAATACCTCTCACATCAAAATCTGTTAAGCCATTCAGGACTTATATGGTGGAATAAAGAAACTTACATACATACATATATACATACTTATATACATGAACCCTGAAAACATAACACTCCTTTTTTGGTCAGTCATGTAAAAAAGGGAAGCCTATACCCAGCAGTGGGTTGATTTGGGCTGAATATGATGATGGGTATACTCAAATATTAGCCACTAATAATAAAGAAAGATGTGTCAAACAAGAATGAATTCAATGGAAGAGAAACCCACATTCGAAGAAGCATAACCGATCATTAAATTCCGAATCTCAATTGCAATTTCACTTGCAATTTTCACGTTTTATGCGTTCGTTTTCCTCACATACCGCATGTTCGATGGTGGTAAAGAATGCTTTGCCTATATCCGATGACAAAAAGAGTAGGATGTTTGCTGCCAATGAATCTTCGGTAAAACCCATTTTAAATATCTCAGGCCGACCGAAAAATAAATCAGCAGTTCTATACTATCCATACTCAAAATGTACATGGAAAAGCTGTTTTTTTTCGGTCGGATTAAGTCGGTCCCATACAAAAAGTTGCTTTTAGTCATGAGTACTTTTATCAGTAGAAAGGATCCCAGTGATTTAGAATTCACCTTTATATTTGGCACAGGCGATCCAAGAGTTATGAACCCAGCCACTACTAATTACATACATACATAGAATCACGTCTTTATCCCTTACGGGGTAAACAGAGCCAAGAGTCGTGAGACTTGAAGACCACGCTTAGCTGAATAGTGGGCTTTCAGATGTAATGGAGATTCAGATATAGTGACAGGTTGCTAGCCCATCGCAGATGAGTGGAGGAATCTCCAGTTTAAAGCCCTTTCCCTCGACTCCCCATTTTTACAATCTGCCCGGGAAGAGAAGCAGCTGGCACATTCTATGTTTTTTTTTCGCTCCCAGACCAGCATGAAAGTGTATCCATCCCATAACTAATGAATGGGTATAAAGGCTTGCTCATCAAAAAGAATTGGTCAATCAGTACAGCACAATACTGTTAGGTTAGCCATTTGAGTAATTATTCACAGCAGTTAACTGACGTACAGTTAAACTTAACTGTCCAATGTATGCAACCGTATGTAACATGTAAAATTGATTTGTGGAAAGTTTCCATTGTTTTTGAGAAACTTGTTAAATGTCAACAAAATGCAAAATTATGACACCACAGTTAGGCAGTAACTTGTGTTAGGTACATAACAAAACAAATATGAATTTCGCTGGAGTTAAAAAGTTATCTAAGTACGTCTTTAGAAGTTAATATCATCAGTGAATGGGTTAATAAGCGATTTTAGACTGAAAGAAGAGTTCCCTTCAGATCCTCTTAAACTGATACCCTAGCTAGGAAATTAGTTATCTTTTTAAATATTTTCTATTCCATACCGACCCACGATAACAGGGACCAGACGGGAATTGGTGGGGGATCAAAAATAAATAACTCAACAGAAAGAGATAAAGAAACTACTCACGAATCTGTTGTAAGAATTGTCAACATATTCAGTGTCCATAAGTATTAAGTACATAATTGAACAAATAAACACCAATACAGCTGAAGCCGTACTTTTTCTTGAAAAAACCAATTTCAGATACACATACTCGCCTAACAATGCGAACTAAAAGCAAATCTTAGCATTACATTTCGTCTTTAGATTGACAATGAAGAAATACGACCTTACATCTTGTAAATTTCGACACATTCCCAAAGAGCATGACGAACGAATCTTAACAAATGGTGCTTGACTGAAAATGGTGTTTGTTCATCTTATACTGTCGAATGTCGTTTATCAATAAATATAAAATTCTTCCTTTACTGCGTGACTGACAGACAACGCACAGCTAAAACTACTGGGCGTAGGAAGCTGAAATTTGGCATGTAGGTTCCTTAGGGAATGCTCCCTACTAAGAGAGGATTCCCGAAATTCCCACAGGCGCAAAGTCCCGGGCTTATGCTAGTATGTACTCTTATGGCGAGTAATTCCCTAATCATGTGGGTCTTAGTCGGCCTCCTTGGCGCAGTAGTGGGCCTTGCCTCTGAACCAGGGTCCCTATTTTTGAAAGTGTGACATACCGCCGAAAACGAATAGACTAATATGTCGCACTCGTCATACTATGTCACTAGAAACATAAAAGCCGTATTTTTGAAATCACTCGTCTAGCAATGTTCCCAGTGATATGAAAATAATGCGAGAAATAATTTCTGCTCCATTCTACGAAACGAAAACCGAATCGGTAACGAATCGTAAAAAAAATGTTTGTAAATTTTAAATCAAAGAGAACGTAAGCGTTAAACGGAAGGCAAAAATGAAAATTCTAATAGACTCCATCTACATCCGTATCCGGTTGTCTATGTCATTCATAATTTTGACGTAAAAAACGTTCGAATACCAAATCATACGAAAACGAGTGGTCTAGACCACTCGTTGCGAATTATTCGACATAGACAATTAAAAAATACGGAATAATGGATATCGAATGAAAAATCATTCGGTTCACGCTTTTTTGGTGAGTCACACTTTCAAAAATAGGTCCCCAGGGGGTCCCGGGTGCGATCCCACGTCGTCGGTCAAGATGGAAAGTGAGCTTTTTCAGATTGGCCTGAGTCTTAGATGTTTGTTTATCTATAGTATGTCCAAGACAATTTTAATCGCATTGTATGAAAAGCCGTATAGTTAAACTAACGGTTTAGTTACTAAACCCGTGTGGTTCCCGGGTTAGAATAGGACCACTCCATCTCATTCCATGGATGTCGTAAGAGGCGACTAAGGGAAATGCTTCCGATGGGCAGCAGCGTCGGAAGCTCACAAAGCCAACGCCAACCCGCCTGCCAAGCGTGATGAGTATGGCAAATCCCCCCAAAATCTTGGGGGAGACCTTTATCCAGCAGTGGATATTTTGCGGTTGTAATGATGATGATGATGAATAAATTTTAAAGCTGATATGATTTTTTAATGGTATTCTCGCACCGTAATAACATAGGCACTTAACTTTCACTTACATTTTTATTGCGTGTAAAATACATAAAGGTATAGGTCAAGCCATTTGCATATAAAAATTATATACTAAATATACTAAATGTACTTATTTTTTTTATTACTACTTAAATTTGTATAAATCAACTAGGTAGTCGGTTTAGTGATAGTCGTCCTAATTCCTAATAACGCCCCGGGCTTATATTAATTCTGTGCCCCGGGTCTTCGGGTACTTTCTTATTGTAGCTACTTACTTAAACTCCATTTATTCTTAATAGTCCTATTATGTAAACAATCTTCACAGTACTTTTTGTTAAATTTTGTTGAAAATATATCAAATATTAGTTCAAACCTCAACATTCTAAAGTAAAACCTAAAATTTCCTAAAAAGTCAATTTTAATTTATGTTGTTGTAAAATCATAAAAGATTGTTTACATGATAGGACAATTATGAATAAACGGACTTTACCTACCAATATTTTTAATTTTCTTTCCTTTTAGTCAAATTGGATTTTCGTTTCATCCATCTCCACATATAACGTCACCGTTCCTTATTTCTTTGTCAAATTACTTTGATTTGTCTGGTTTGTTTTTCTTCTAAACATGTTTAGAAATCATCCTAATCCTAACTAATATTATAAATGGGAAAGTGAATTTGTTTATTTATTTGTTTGTTTTTTACCTCTTCACGCCTTATCTACTGAAAAAATCTTCCTGAAATATCGAATAGTTTGAAGTACTAAGAAAGACATAGGGTACCTTTCATCCCGTGAATAAGCACTGTTTCCGTGGGAAGTACACGCAGGCGAAGCCGCGGGCAAAAGCTAGCATAAATTAAATCTTTTACAGCGGAAATGTTCTTTGCATAATCAAATTAAAAGTGACTTAGATGAACCGATTTTAATTTATTTTTTTTGTTTGAAAAGCAAGACAAATCATTGTCTGAGATTGTTCTTAGCAAAGATTTAAATCGATCATTTAAATCTCGGTTCTGATTCATGGAAACCATCTATTCGATATCGACCACGTATTCGATTGCTTTTTGTACTTTTTTGCTTAGAGCTTTATTTTATTATATGTCTAACTTGTGTATTTTTATAAGATAAATAAATAAATTATTATCTAGGGGTAATCAACGTAACGTGATGGGCGTTACGTGAATTTGTAAGTTACATTATTGAGCGATTATTTTCTGCAAGTTCCAATGTTTTTACACGACTGACCAAAAAAGGAGTGTTATGTTTTCAGGGTTCATGTATGTAAGTGACTTTATTCCACCATAAGTCCTAAACGGCTTAACAGATTTTGATGTGAGATGTATTTTTAGATTCCTTGCATTTCTCCGAGTGACATAGGCTATGTGAGTTGTCAGTTGTGTTTTTATTTTTTAATAATTAGCTTGTTATTTTCATAGAACGCCAGTAGGTATCGTACTTGTGTTGTATGTGCTATCGCGTTCAAATATTCCATCAGATGTCGATACCTACGAGTGAGGGCAGACATCTGTCAGATGGTACAACTGTCAATGTCGTTGCGTCAAATTCAAATGACAGTATTGTACCAATGACAGGACCACACTTGCCAATAGCGCAAACTAGTGAGCGTAAGAATAATTAATTACGTAAAAACTGGATCATCAGATCTCCTGGTACCTGTATGTATGTGACCTTCATGGCACCATTGGACGTGGTACCTAACGAGTGGGTGGGCAGCCATGCTTAACCTACCGTATCGGTTGGCCGTTAGTACTCGTACTTATCATTGCCAAGGTTTGAGCTTGAAGTTTGTGAGGATTAGGTTTCCCTAGATGGAGTCCCTTTTACTAGATGCATTCAGTTATTAGGGATATGTTTGGGTAAGTATCAGATAATATTAAAATTTCTACAGTTTTGTAAAGGTTTTAACTTTCGAGTCGTGACAGCCCTACGAGGAGATGCCTTGACAACAATTAAATGCATAGAATGGAGTGCATTTCCTGCGTGCACTCATCCGTTGGCATTTTTTGTGACACGCCAACCAGGTGAAGGAAGTTTTTGGAATGATTGGCTATTACATTGTGGTTGGTTTTATATGTGTTGATTTTTATATTGTTTAGCTTTTGCCTGCAGCTTCGTCCGGGTGAATTTCCTACGGAAACAGAGCTTTTTTCCGGGATGAAAGGTACCCTATGTCCTTCTCACTACTTCGAACTTTGTGTATGCGAAATTTCAGGAAGATTGATTCAGTAGATAAAGCGTGAAGAGGTACCAACAAACTACTATCAACAAACAAACTTACTTTCGCATTTATAATATTAGCTCGGATTAGTTAGAATAGGATTAGGATTGTATTCGCACTTACTTAATGTCTTATGATTGATTTTTGGTGGTGGTTTTGACAAGTTATATAAAACCTATTACTAGATTGTAGCCTTGGTCATTATTGCTATTGACGTCCTAACTCCTTCAGTTACTAACTTATTTTCAGCCTTTCGTTTGTCATCAGGTAATGGATTGCCTATAAAGCTATGACGCAAAACCTCAGTTTTATAAAGTCTATCGATTTAGGTATAATGATTTATACATTCTTGAAATCGAACCGGACTTTGCGGTGAATCATCGGCGGAAATCTCCCGGAAATGTTATCATATACCGGCCGGTTTTGTGATTGATGAAAATAAAATACAGCGAAAAAGCGAAATTTAAGTTTTTATTATTATTTTCAATTTTAAGGTCTCTAAATCTTAGTCGAAGCGGTGGTGGCCGAGTGGTAGGGCGCCCGCCGGTGGCTGCAAAGTCCCAGTTTCGAATCCTGCCCTTGTTACATGAGTTTGTATACAAATCTGACTCATGTACCAATGTTAGTTTTCATCGACCACCACTTGCTTCCGGTGAAGGAAAACATCGTTAGAAAACCTGCACTCTGGTTGATGATTATCCGCTAGTGTGTGAAATGGAGCAGGCAATGGCAAACCACTACATTAAAAATTGCCAATAGAGTCATTGTGTGTGTTTCATTCCATATAATGACCACGATAATCTTAATCTCTATTATTATATTAAAATCTTAATGCGATTTGCGCACATAAGCTTTTCGTTCAAGTTTCGTTACAGACTCCAGTGAGGTGAGTGAGTTCCAGTTAAAATTCTAGGATAAAATTTAGCCGAACCTATGTCTCTTTAGGCGTACTTATATTAATTCTGTGCTCTAAGTCTAGAATTGCCTATTTTAATTGATCTACGCGAACACAGCTTGAAAACTGACAGCGCTAATAGGCAAATAGATCGAGTTACTCGTTACTTTGTCTAAATATAGATTGCACTTAGAACTGAACAACCAACTTAAACTAGTCCTGAAATGTACATCTTTAACATACCTGCCATCCATCTATATCATCTAAACCATCTTTAGATACCTATCTAAAGATGGTTGTCTTTAGATACCTATCTTAATATGGATGGAATGTGTCATAGTGTCATTACATTGTCTTATCTATTTGTTTTGTGTTAGCACACATATCGCAATATAGCTCTAGCTAGAAGAACAAGAACAACATTTGATGGTCATTGGTCACCTGCGACTGCGACCTTCGAAGATGCTATTAACTTGAAAACATTTAAACTTGTCTTACAAGAACAAAAAGAAAGGACGAAAGATGATATTGGCTTGGCTCGCCTGACACATTTTTGTTGTTATCCCAACTCAGAATGATCGAAAGCCGGAATATTATACTATTACTAGCTTTTGCCCGCGGCTTCGCTCGCGTTAATCCTTAGCGGATGCCTACGTCATAACATCTACCTGCATGTACTTGTACTATTATGTATTCTGTGCTGCATGCCAAATTTCAGCCCGATCCGTCCAGTGGTTTGGGCTGTGCGTTGATAGATCACTATGTCAGTCAGTCACCTTTTAGTTATATATATATATAGATTATCATGATGCTATCTATAACGAGAAAGTACTCTGGTATTCTCGGTGCGTGACAATAGTATTGTGAGCAGTCACGACGATCGGAACTGGCTTGCAGTCTTCGCATAGGCATAATTGTAATAACCATAATCATGTAGACATGGAAGACAAAACGTATTCAATAGAATCGGGATTATTTTTAACAATATTAGGCATAGGACCGGTCGTTATGGAAATCCTTGGGGGAGGCCTTTGTCCAGCAGTGGACGTCTTTCGGCTGAGAGAGAGGCATAAACTTGGCAAAATTGAATGAAGAAATTACTAAGGTACTTAACAGGTTAAGGCGTATGTAGATTTTATAGGAATATAATCCTTATCACAATTATAATTAACGTCCAAGATAGACATAATTTTCGCTAATGGTTTTGTTTAATGTCCTTAGACGTCAGACGCCTTTTCATTCGTTTGATCGTCGACCTTCCCTTCTATGATATCCTTCATCAAGTCTCCACTTGGCATCTCTATATATTATACTATCTCAGTAAATTCGATTGAATGTTTCATGAGTTTCTTTCGGCATTTCTTATCAGCAGTGGTCGTTCGTCGCTAGTAGTTTGTAGCTTTGAGACAATATATTATGATTAAATAATTAGTTTTCGACGTGAAAAAGTGCCTTCTTTGAAGGCCAAGTTTAATAAATAATTTTTAATTTGATTTTGACCTAAATGTAAGAGCACTCGTGTAATTTTTACTGAGAGAAAAAAGGGGACACGTAGTGCGTCAATTGTTTGTCATAGTTTTTCTGTAATATAGGTTTTTTTTATAGGTTGCCAGGTCATCTTACCTGCCACCCACTACTAACCGACCACCCAGGTCGATAAATTGATTGGTCCGTTGGTAACAATGGATAATTTCTCATCTGCCACATCTATCTTCCTATGGCTTCTATGCGTGACTTATCTCACAGCAATATCGAAGATCGTATTGCAATGTCTTAGTCAATTCTACTATCAGGTCCGTTTCCCAACTCATTAGTCCACAAATCAAGATGCCTCTTTATCTGATCTTCAATTTAGTGCTCTAACACAAACACAGACAATTGATTTTCGAATATTCCTCCGCAACAGTAGCGGTAGTGTGGCAATGGGTCAGATATACAGGTTCTTAAGAATCGCGTGTGCCGTGCATGGCTTAGGCTTGTCAATTTGGTTTCTGTACTAGTGATTGATTTAGTGAGGAGCTTAAAAAACCTGTTTCGATAATAGTGCATCATCTACCTACATACAACACCTATACCTAAGCTGCCTATGCCTTCTGGGCAAACTCCCAGCGTCCAAAAATCCTTTGATCTCAAAAAAAATGGGGGTCCACGGCAATAAAAAATTAGTTTCAACGGGTCCACGAGTTTTTAAAAGTACAGTCGCCTACAGTTATACACATCACCTATAATTTAAGTAACAAAGTTTCTGTCCATAATTTTTGGTGCAATAAAGAATTTTTACTTATTTTCAATACTTTTTCTTTTGTATTGTGTTCTGTTAAATTGAAAACCAGTAAATTTTTGTCTGTTACAAATTCAAACAGAATTTAGCACGATTAATGATGCTAAACTTTCGACAAATTAATCTCTTTAATGGAAAGGAAAGTAATCTTCCCAATTGAAAGTGAAGAGAATCTGTTAAATAGATTTATTTCTTA
Source organism: Ephestia elutella (assembly GCA_018467065.1). NCBI lineage: Eukaryota > Metazoa > Arthropoda > Insecta > Lepidoptera > Pyralidae > Ephestia > Ephestia elutella. The sequence goes on from CM031589.1 coordinate 3,134,341, forward strand.
CCACAAATTATTTACGCATTGTTACTTAATCCGTTGTTGCAAATTTGTGATTATTTCGTAATTCATCGATCAATGACGCAGTTTCTTCTCAGCATGCTAGCTTTGAAATGCTAATAGTTTATCCTTTACTTGCTTTATTATGTACTAGCTTTCGCCCGCGGCTTCGCCCGCGTGAATTTCCCATGGGAACAGTGCTTTTTCCCGGGATGAAAGGTACCCTATGTCCTTCTCCGTACTTCCAGCTATGTGTATGCAAGCGTAGAATAGTAGTAGATAAAGCGTGAAGAGGTAACAAACAAACAAACTCACTTTCGCATTTATAATATTAGGATTGTGTCTTTGTCTTACTTTTGCCCTTCATTGATATTTCTTATGTGAATCACTTCATTACTTAAAAAATTGTCTTTATAGTACTAGCTTTTGCCCCCGGCTTTTCCTGCGTGAATTTCCCACGGGAACAATGATTTTTTCCTTTTTCCCTGGATGAAAACTACCCTGTCCCTCTGTACTTCTAAAGCTTCAAGAGGTAACTAACAAACAAACTCACTTTCGCATTTATAATATTAGTTAGGATAGGATAGGACTAGCGGCACGTGGCTTTGATCTCGTGGGAATTTTGGGATTCCGGATAGTCCCCAAGAATAGGGGTTGGAATACCGGTAAAAATTTGGTACCGGTACCTCTCCGAAATAAAGTACCGGTAATTGGATTGGTATCGTTAAGTTTGGTACCGTTAATAACAGAGGTACCGTTAAGCATGGTAACGATAATTTTTACCGGTACCTCATTGAAACGATGGTACCGGTAATTGGATTGGTACCGTTAAGTTTGGTACCGTTAAGCACAGCAGTACCGTTAAGCATGGTAACGATAATTTTTACCGGTACCTCATTGAAACGATGGTACCGGTAATGATATTGGTACCGTTAAGTTTGGTACCGTTAATAACAGAGTTACCGTTAAGCATGGTAACGATATTTTTTACCGGTACCTCATTGAAACGATGGTACCGGTAATGGTACCTGGTAACGGTAAATGACAGTAGCTAGGGTAGTCACAGGTGGCACCTTTCGTAATGGTCGGTTACGGGATGGGTAACCAGAAATGTTTTATCTCGAGTTTCTCCATGCTTCGGAAGGCACGTTAAGCCGTAAAACTGTTGAATAAAGTATGGTACCATTGGTACGGTTAACATTAGGTACCGGTAATACTCTGTATATTACCGTTAAATTTTAACAGAATGGACATACCGTTACTTACCGGTAGTTATAATGTGAGTTTGGTACCGGTAATTACCGTTAAAATTTTAACAGAATGAAATTACCGTTACTTAACGGTACTTGTCATGGTAATTTGGTACCGGTAACAAGCTACTATATATTACCGTTAAAATTTTAACACAATAGAAATACCGGTACTTAACGGTACTTATAATGTTAATTTGGTACCGCTAATTTTAACAGAATGGAAATACCGTTACTTAACGGTAAGTTTAACTTGAATTTGGTACCGGTACCAAGCTTTTTTCCGATACCTATATTACCGTTAAAATGTTAACAGAATGGAAATACCGTTAATTACCGGTACTTATAATGGGAACTTGTTACCGGTAACAAGCCCTGCCCAAGAATGTGGCTAACATAAACAGAAATAATTTTTCAAATCGAACTGGTAGATCCAAAGATAAGCGCGTTCAAACAAACAAATATGCAAACTCTTCATTATTTATAGATCTTACTATTAAGTACTTTGTTTTTATGGATTAATATCATCATATATTATTAACTAGCTTTTGCCCGCGGCTTCGCCCGCGTGAATTTCCCACGGGAACAGTGCTTTTTCCCGGGATAAAAAGTAGCCTATGTGCTATTCCAGGCCATTATCTACCTCTGTACCAAATTTCATCGAAATCCGTCCAGTAGATTTTGCGTGATTGAGTAACAAACATCCTCACAAACTCACAAACTCACAAACTCACAAACTCACATCCAAACTTTCGCATTTATAATATTAGTATGGATATCATATGTTATTAATGAAATAGATAACGGCTCTTATATGATCTGTTTTCATTGTTGCAGATTTTCTTTTCAACACGTGAGAAGAATTAAGAAAGAAAACAACATCGAGTGTTATGATCTACGCGAGAAACCCAACAATGGATGTATCACACGATCGGTCCCACAAACTGAATAGTTAGAAACCCTAATAAAAACCACAAATGAAAATCAAAACATCAAAGCGCGCGTTTCATACGATGTGACGTAACGCCATCTAGCGGTCAATTGGCGGACTTTTAAGTGAAAGTGGTTCGAGTCTGCGGTTAACGTTCGATTTTCAAGATGAAGCTCAATTTGTTCAAACGGTCGATGATTTTCGCGACTTTCTTCGGGTCGTGTTTGTGTATAGCGTTGATTGTGGCGTCGTTAGGGACTACTCACTGGATTGACGCAAGGGCTAAAAGGACTTCGAACCCTCTGGAGTCAGAGGGTAGGATCAGTTTTTGGATTGTTCGAAGGTCACAAAGAGCTAAACTTTGGTTACGGGTGGAGGAACCATGATTTTAGTGGTAAGTTATTTTTATCAACTGATCTAATTTTATGTACATATGTTTAAGTGTCTAGTTGAACTTCGGTTATGGATGGAACAACCATGGTTTTATTGGTACGTTTTGTTTTATCAACTGATCAAATTTAAAATAAGTTGAACTAACTAAAGGCCCGACCTGGTGAAGGTCGCGGGATGCGCATGGATGCGGGCAGCGCAGGTCCGGTCGTTATGGAAATCCTTGGGGAGGCCTTTGTCCAGCAGTGGACGTCTTTCGGCTAAGAGAGAGAGAACTAAAGGCCCCACCTGTAGAAAATAAGCAAGTTATACATGTTTTTCATACAAGGTGAAAAAGTTAATTTATCCAATAAGAATTCGTACAATATCTTTCTTGGTACCTACACTCATTATTAGCTTAAATTAGCACATCCTATAACCTACCTAAAGTAGTAGCCAGGAAGGCGTAGAAAATAAGATCATGATGAACTTACACTCGTACTATACGATCTCGTGATCTCTTGGACTAGATCTTTTCATCAATCTTTGATCAAGAGGCTAAAAAAGAGGCTCTTAGACCAGAGCCAACTGTCCTTTGTTTTGTACAATAGCCAACGATAGGTAGGTGAAAGTTGCTACATACTGATCAAAACAATATAATTATAGCCATCTCTTCTCTTTCTCTTCTTCAACCGTTGTCCACCCACTTGATTGCTGAGTGTAGGTCTCCTCATGCACACGCCATTCCTTTCGATCTTGAGCATTCCTCATCCAGCTCTTTCCCAATATACGGATTATGTCATCGGCCCATCTCGTCGATGGCTTTACCACACTTCTACGGCCCTGTCTCGGTCTCCATTTAACAATCTTCCGGCTCCATCTTCCATCCTCTCTCCTGCTAATGTGACCTGCGAATCTCCACTTTCTCTGTGCTACGACTCTGGCTATGTCTGGAAGTATCGTACGCCTGCGGATTTCTGTATTTCGGTCAATATAATTAAATATAGCCATATCGACATCAAATCGAATAATATCATATGTCAGTCATATTCACATATTGAATCCTTGAAATTCCATATCAATGTCAAAGATATAATTGTCAGAACACTTAATTACATCACCGTTATGACGTTACATACTGGATACCTTTCAACAACCGTCCATATAACCAGTGAGCCGTGCCGAAATCGGTATAACTGCATATTTGTAATTGCATACCATTTCCTCAGTTCACTCACCCACTTTAAGGTTTTGGTCGTAAGTTTGAAGCTAGAAGTCATGACTCATGCATGAGTGTAAGTTGAATTCTAAGAAATGTATGCGTGTTATATAAAGACACTAAATGCGTTGATTACGGCGGCGGGCGCCCTAAAACTGTACATATATTCTATTACTAATTGTGCCCCGGGGCTCGGCTCCCTTAGGACTTGGAAAAACCTACGCGATGAAATATTCGCAGTGCGTTAAAATATAAAGAGGACACGTTGTATCTAATGGTGCACTGTTAACAGTCAATGGTGCACCGACATCACCTAAAGGGGCGGTGCTTATGTCTTTTATCGCTCAACTGGTGTGCTTTATGACATTCAGCTATTTAGTATGGGCGAAGTCAAGTACCCCGCGCCGATTGCCTTCCACCCCGCGTATCGTCACACAAATTTTCTTAGAGAAATAAAACGTACGTTTAAAAAGACTCTTCTAGCCACGTACGACCAAACTGTGGAATCAACTTCCTGCGGCGGTGTTTCCGAACCGATACGACATTGGAACCTTCAAAAAACGAGTCTACGTCTTATTGAAAGGCCGGCAACACTCCTGTAACTCCTCCCCTGGTGTTGCAGTTGTCCATGGGCAGCGGTGATCGCTTACCATCTGGTGACCCGCTTGCTCGTTTGCCGCCCTATGTTAAAAAAAAAAGAAATGTCATTAGGTCATGTCCTCTTTATAAATCGTCAGTGGGTGTAACCACAGATATAGATGTAACGAGCATGCGCAGCGCACGTCTATAAATTTTAATCAAATTTTAATTCAATATCTCCTTGCAACATTGCAGTGAAAGCAGGTACCCACCCCGCGCGCCGCTGGGCGTGGTGTGGCACGGCCGCGCAGCTCGGCGCGGCGGTGGTGTGCGCGGGCGGCGCCTGCGTGCTCGCCGCGCTCGGCTCGGCCGCTCGCTCTAGATGCTCGCCGAAGCCGCTGCTCGTCGGGAACTCCTTAGCTGGTGAGTTTGTAGTATTAGATGCTGAAAGAGATATGCTGTAAATTAAAGCCTAGGATGCCACATGGTATACATTTATCATTTAATGTACTGCTAAACATTACTTTAACACAAAACAAGAGATAATCTCTCATAAAGAATGTATCTCATCATGATCTCGGCGGCTGACATTCCATTCTGGCTGCTGCTCCAATCACAGCACACCGCTGGGCAATCTTCAATCTTCTCGTCTAACAGTAGCGGAAGTTTATGCTTAGCCGCCATAAAGTGAAGATTTTTTCCCACCCAGGCTGGGTTATGTCTGGGTACACGGAAAAAAAAAACTGGTAGCCACAACGAGAAATTCGTTGACATTACAATATTTTCTAGTGCTATTTGTGACAACCCTCACGTTTAGTTCAGTCTACCACACAATTCTAGTTAATTTTTATAGTACGAACCACAAAACTGTGTAGTATTTTAAACAAAATATTATGTTATCTCCGATAGAAAGTATGCTATAAAAATGTAGAGAAAACAAACTAAATAGTTATATCTACAAATCTTTAAGTGGTCTCTATTTAATTTTCTTGTAGCATTTATTATGCTTTTTGTAACAGTTACATTTTGTTTTGTTGCCTCTACTATACGTATCTGTTCCACCTACTGTGTAGATATGTTGCACCTACAATATGGATATGTTACATATACTATACATATTATACTGCATTGTTGAATTCAGGGTCAGCTAATTTTATTTCTGACATAACCTAAGTCGTGTTCTTTTTAATACACTTCAATTTTCTAGCAAATTGTAGTGTAAAGACTTAAGGTATGTCAGAAATAAAATTAGCTGACCCTAAATTCAACAATGCAGTAGATGCATCAAATATACCTGTAAAAATATCCCACAAGTATTCAGCAAGCAATAAAAAAAACAGAAATAAATTGTTATTTTTATTTATTATTGAAACACACAGTTTTCTTTACATGTTTTGATATAAATGTGATGGTTGCACTAACGTACAGCGCCTTCTTAAAATAAAAATAGTAAATAATTCAAGTTGGTATAACAAAACGAAATTATAAATTTTTGCATAGAAATACAGTTTTTTTACAGAAAAATCAACACGTGCCAAGATACGTTGACACTTACATATTAAATATCAATGAGCAAAATCAATAAAACTAAACAAAATTTACGTTTCAATAGTCTTTCAATTACACAGGCGCGCCGGCACCACATGATTGTTCCAAATACACCTTATTATACTTTTACACTTCAAAGTTAATATACATTTGTATCACGCATAGATTCGTTATTACGACTATTTATTTTACGTTTGCCGGTTTAATTGACTTTCGAAGACGAAGCCACAACAGAAAACACTTGACATCGACACAACTCGTCGCTCGTTTCGTGTCCGAATGGTGTGATGTCCGAGCATCGCCCGCATACCCCGCCCCACTACCACATTTTTCTCCGTGACTACAAAATAGAGATGTAAAGGACATGGCTAAATAAAGTATGGGCGACTGCCTATAAATGCCTAGAAATGTATAAACATGGCACCTAGTGTTATGTAATGTTGATCAGCTGTCTATTAATATTTTGTTTTTAAAAAGATTCAGGAACTTCTCAATTAAAAGAATTTTAAAAATAAAATCGTAAAAATTCCAACCTCGATTGGTAAGCAAACTTGTAAAAAACACTTTTGCTATAAGCTTTTATCAGGCATTTGTATTGTGGCAGTAAGATATCTAATCGTGATATTTAAAAAATAGTACATAATCTACCTAAAAATGCGAGATAATTAAAATCTGTTGAAACTATTATTTCAATTAACTAATGTTCAAGTATATGACTGTATTTCTAATAACTAATAATGAGTAAATCCAGTAATATACTTGTAGTAGGTACTGGTAGTACTGTTACTTTTGAACCTTAAACTGTAATCTAAAGATACATAGTTTTTCTTACCCTAGGGTATCAGTTACTACATTTGAATCGATAGATAAGAGGGATAAACAAAGAGGAATAATTACTATTCTTAATATACAAGTAGGTATTGAAATAAAACCATATTGATATTTATGAATGATTCATTTATTTGGATTGCAAGACAGTGGGTTGGTGGACACTCTTCCCAGTTTTAACAACATATTGGCATTATAAGATTATGACATGGTTTACATACATAGTCACTGCCGTGCCGTGCCCGGACATACATGCATATACAGACTACAGGAATAAAATATTTACTTACATATTCTTGTAAGATTTGTTTTTATTTCTCACAATAAGATTTGATTTCTTACAATAAATACAATACAAAGATTAACATAATAATAAATACATGTATTTACTAGCTATTGCCTGCGGGTTCAACTGCGTACTATAAAACCCGTCCAATGATGAAAACCGCATAAAAATCCATTTAGCAGTTTTGAGTTTACAGACAAACGCGGCGGGGGGTCTTTATTTTATAATATGAAAGGATTTTTCTATTAGTCTTACAAGAATATTGTCCTAACCTATATATACCTGAATATTGTATTAACCTGGACTCGGCTCGCCTTAGCTGTTTACATAATAGTAGCTACTATTATGTAAACAGCTAAGGCGAGCCGAGCTACTGGCATACGACTAGACAATGCAAGTAGCTGCGTACTGTCTAGCTAGTCAGTAGCTCGCACTGTGTAAAGGAGCATTATCTATGGACACAAAAATAGTAATTTGTAGTTTATAACAAAAAATAATAAAATCGATTACTGTATAGAACTTTAACTATAATCGATTCGTTGCGTACCGGAAACCGGAAACAAATAAGAACTTGTATACAGGTAACACTTTTAGTAGTTGATATCGAAGAAAATAACATAAATACTTTTATTTTTTGATTATTTTCCTAGAAGTTCAGGAAAGAAACTAAATACGCAATGATTAAATAATAAATATTTCATAATTACAGTATATTGACCAATCTTTATACATTTTAAGTGACTGCGTAGGCAGTCGTTTAGCCATGTCCTTTAACATTATATTTAGTTTATTTTAATAAAACGTATGCGTACCTAATACCTAAGCGTATGTACAAAACATGAAGTTGGTTCTACACCACTTCCTGTTAGCGTTACATTCACAATAGTGACCATTACTAAGATCGCGTTAACTAGAATTGAGTCGTATACACTATAAACTACATTGTTTCGGTAAATAACTTGAACTGTAGACAGAACAAAAAAAAATGTAATGCGCACTAAATATTTGTTTCGTAAACAAAACTAAAATGACTATACATTCTGGTAGTTTAGTAGAAAAATATTTTTTTCCGTGTAGTATATAGTACTCTGTGGTCTGGGAAAACGCGCAAAAGACGGTGTCATGTCGGAGGTTGTATTCATGTGTTCAATTTTGAAAACTCTGTTAGCGAGATTTAGTTTTCCATAGTAACTGCACGTCGAAGTATGAAGACTAGCGTAATTATTCTGCGCGACATCTATCTTGATCTTGCGAACTATGTTGGTTGCTGTGGCTGAGTAGGTGGCGCCACAAGTTGTTCTCGCATATAATGCGGTATGACAGCTCAGTTGGGCTTGCGTCACAGAATTAATATAAATACTACGTACAGAAAGGAAACTCCCTGCTCCTCCCGCAATATGGCACCCCCGCACTACTCCTCCGTTCTTGTGTGTATTGGGACGCTATGACTATGAAAACGCACACATTGACGTATTACAGATGTGTTCACGGATAATAATAATAATAATAACTCTTTATTGCACCATGAAAAAGAAAAAGGAGTACATTGTGTCTTAACGGCTAATGTACAATGGCGGCCTTATCGCTACAGCAATTTCTTACAGGCAACCGACAGGTAGGACTTATAGATCATAGATCAGCAGGTACGGCGCAGACAGAACTAGGATTAACAAATACAATAACGTAAAAAACTAATAGTTACAATATAAAAAATATAGGTAAATAAATAAAAAATAAAATAAAAACTACTTACATAGGTACACTAGGCTAAATAAAAGATATAATAATACATATATAAATATATACATACAATATATACATACAATATATACATACAATATATACATACATACACAACAACACAAGACTGCAATATTGACAACGATTTAACTAATAAAAGAGGGTTAGGTTAGGCAATTAAATGGAAAGGAAATGTGCTTTAACTTGGGATTTGAAGCTGGAAAGAGTTTGTGCGTGTCGAATAGAAACAGGAAGAGAGTTCCAGAGGCGGACAGCTTGGACAGTAAAGGAATGAGAGTAGAATGTAGTGGAATGGATGGGAATTTTGAGACGGAGGTTATAAACGCTACGAGTTCGATTTTGCTCTTCACTAATGAACGTGAATCTTTCTCTAAGGTATTGAGGGTAGTCAGGGTTAAAAAGGATAGAATAAAGCATGGAAAGTGTATGCCAATCACGGCGACGTCGAATTGGAAGCCACTTGAGTTCATTCCTAAATTGAGAGACGTGATCATATTTACGGAGTCCATAGATAAATCTGATGCATAAATTTTGGAGACGCTCAAGCTTGTTAAGTTGCTCCTCAGTCAGATCAAGGTAACAGGTGTCAGCGTAATCAAGAATGGGAAATAAAAGGGACTGAGCAAGCGTAATTTTGGTCTGAAACGGCAGAAAATTGCGCAGTCGTTTTAGTGACCATGCAGCTGCGAAGATTTTGCGACTAACCTCAGCAATTTGGGGACACCAAGAGAGAGACTTATCCATGAAAATGCAAAGGTTTCTGACACGATCGCTAAATGGAATTACGGTACCATCAAACGCAATTTTGGGCAAGTCAGCAGTGTTTATTTTAGGAGTTTGTCTTGAGCTACCAATAATAATAGCTTGCGTTTTAAGTGGATTGATTACAAGGCCATGCGATTTACTCCAAACCGAAATCGCATTCAAATCATCATTAGTGGTGTTAATGGCAGATGAAAAATTATCAATTTAAGCTTGAGTGTAAATTTGGAGGTCATCTGCGTAGAGGTGGTATGAACATTGCAAACTAGAAGTGATGGAGTTTATGAAGAGAGCAAACAAAAGAGGGGACAGTACACCACCCTGAGGAACGCCTGCAATAGTATCACACCAGGAAGAAAACTTCTCATCGACATACAGACACGGATATACAGTTTCATTTGTAGTAGTAGTAGTAGGTATATTTGACGCCCCGTTTCTATGAACCGCCCGCCCTGTGCTTGCATGACACTAAAAAAAAATTGCCAAGAGAGTCGTTGTGTGTGTTTCATTCCATATAATGACCACGACCCTCAGTCATGAGGAAATACGACTAAAGAGAGATTATACTAATCACTGGTATATAACTTCGCAGTGCTGTTCACGTTGGGAGCGGTGTCGGTATGGCTGACGGAGTACTTCCTGCGGCTGCAACACAACGTAATGTCCGCGGAGGACCTCGCCAACACCTGGGCTTCGGACGGCATGGCCGACTTGGGGCTCTCGTTTTGGTAAGCAATACCTACCTTCTTTTTCGAGCTGTTCGTCTCTCCATCCTTTAGGTAAATCGTCCGACCATCTTTTTTGGTTAGTCGTTCTGGACAGACTGGAAGTCTGGAAGTCAATGGGAGTGGCCTATGTCAAGGGACAACCTGACCAGAATCAGGAAGCCAAGGAAATTGAAAAAGTTAAGTTATATTTTTAATTGTAAGTTTTATATATGGTTAGCGAATAAAGGCTATTTTTATTTTATTTTTACCTACCTTAGTCACACTATCTGTGATGCAAGACAACAGTGGGAGCAGCTTCAAGATCTCACTGAAAAAAAATTATATGGGTATTATGGGTATGCCAAAGTATATTATGCTAAAATAATTATGCGAAAAGAAACCCTTTTTAAAAATGCGCTGGAAAAATGAATGAAGTCCCAAGAAAAGAAATTGTGTCTCCGATCCATACTAATATTATAAACTAGCGCCCCGGCCCGGCTTCGCTCGGGAGGTACATATAAAATTGTAGCCTATGTTACTCAGGTATAATGTAGCTCTCTATTGGTGAAATAATCGGTTCAGTAGTTCCGATGATTACCCCCCTAAAAACTAACAAATACAGACCCGAGCCGGTGGGTGGGTGGTGGGAGGTTAGAGGTTAGTTCGTGGGTTGGCTATATGTGGGCTATTAGCAGTGCTCTGGGATCGCTGCTAGTTTATACAAAACATGGTAGCAGAGCGTAGTTACCCCCTAACAACAAATCACGTCTTCCTCTTTATAATATTAGTGTGATGCGAAAGTCTGTCTGTCACGCTTCCACGGTTAAACCGCTGGACCGATTTTGATGAAGTTTGGTATGGATATAGATGAAAAACCGGGGTTAAACATAGGCTACTATTTTTTTCAAAAATCAATCCTTAAGGGACTGTAATGGGGGGTCAAAGTTTGTATAAAAAACATACAAGTTGCTAGCTTTTGCCCGCGGCTTCGCCCGCGTGAATTTCCCACGGGAACTATGCTTTTTCCTGGAATGAAAGGTACCCTATGTCTTTCTCCATACTTCCAGCTATGTGTATGCGAAATTTCAGGAAGATTGGTTCAGTAGATAAAGCGTGAAGAGGTAACAAACAAACAAACTCACTTTCTCATTTATAATATTAGTTAGGATACTTTTTGCGGGGCAACAGCTAGTATATTTATATCTTTCTCATTGTCTTTCCAGGCTGGTGGTTGGAGCATCGGTCACAGCGTTCATAAACAACATATGTGTTCTAATCGCGATGGCGGACGGCCGAGATGTCGACACTATAGCCCCAGCTCTAGAGGAAAAAGTCAACGGAGCTATCATGTTGTATTAATTTTCTAAGCCGTGGTAGTCGTTAGGTTAAAATCCGGCTCGAAGGACCAAAATGTATGGTCTTTTGCTTAAACACACACTTTTGATAGTGATAGTGTTTTCTAAGCCGTGGTGGTCGTTAGGCTAAAATCCGGCTCGAAGGACCAAAATGTATGGTCTTTTTCTAAACCACACCCTTGATATTGATAGATTGATACAACCGAGTACGAATTCGCAACGTTTATTGACAAATTGATAACAATTAAACGAGTGCACACAATGAATGATAATGGCGTACTAATCAAAGAGAATGTAATCACTATGTTATAAGAGACGGGACTCCCAAACAAAAAAGTGTCCGATACAAATATCAAAACGGAGGTACCGATAGAGATGCACTTATGCGAGAAACTACAGGTACGAATGAGATGGAAATAGTAGGCCATCAAATCATATGAGTGTATACCAATCTGACTCAAGTATGCTATCAGACCACCTTCTTCTTATCGAGTGTGTTATGTTACTAACACTGGTGTCAGATTTTATTCAAGTCGCTTAAAGGCATCTGACATGACTTTTACGACTACCGCCATCTAGTGGCAGTAGCCGTATACACACTAGTAAACTAAACAGCCAATGTGCAGGTTTCCTCACGATGTTTTCCTTCACCGGAAGCAGGTGGTGGTCTATGAGAAAACTACCATACATGAGTCAGATTGGTCTACAAACTCATGTGACACAGGTAAGATTTGAACCCGAGTCCTATCCGACCTCAGGCGGGTGTAATTACCACTTGGCTACCACCGCTTGCTTAATATGAAAAATATCGTGAGGAAACCTAAACACTAGCTGAGTCTTTAGTTCAGTACAATGCCGCTAGATGGCGGTATTTGTCATGTCATGTGCAGAGATGGGTTTTCGCCCGGGAATATACGGGAAGAAATGGTTTTTGCCCGGCGTATACCCATCTCGTCAGATGACTTTGAGTAAAATGTGACACGATAAGAAGTATTTTGCATATAGAGCTAGAAAAAAAAATTACTGAGAGGCACAGACAGCTGTAGAAGCGGGATGTCAGATATGGTTTTTGCCTATGTTGGTGAAGGATAGGTAATATCTTCGGTGAAGCTCATTTTTTTCAAGTTTTACATTTTTGCTGTATTTTGGTTCCATAGAATTTGTAAGCAATCTGTAAAAAAAATTGAATTTGGATCACACTATTATGAACGTTTTGGGCTTTATTTGACAACCAAGTTTATATGTCTATTAAAGATTTTTTTTCTGTCTATGATTTTGCATCTGTTTTTATATGACATTGAATGTGGCTCTGACGCTCACTATATAAAACAAATGTACGACGTAATTAAAAATTAAATAAGAGTACTTCAGTACTACTTGAGTGCACTAAACCAAAAAAGTACTTAATTGAATTTTTTTTTAAAGTATTATCTTTTCATATTTCTGTGGTTTTAAGTCAGTTGACAATGAAATGTAAACGATACATGTTTTTAAAATTTTTCGTCAAATTTTTTAAATATTTGTCTTAAAAATACTTCGAGATCTGATTAGGAATTAAACTTTAAAGTATAATTTTGTGGTATATTAAAAGAAGGCTGACGTTTAAGATTTGTAGTACTCTGTGTACTGTAGGTACAATAAGTTATAAAACATGGATGTGATTTTAGTCCGTCGCGCCGACTAGTTTCGATTTCATAAGGAGATCAATTTTTTTAAGGCGAGACATCCGTGTTTTATATCCTTACTAATAAATCTGAAAGTGTGTTTGTTTGTTCTTCTTTTACGCCTAAACAGAGCATTTCTTTTTTTTTTTGTGTGGAAGATAGAGGGTTGGAGAATGCCGCGGGCAACAGTTTGTATAAGTTATTGAATAAGTTGCACAAAAGCATTTGAAGTTAATGTCAGGAAAAAAAATTGTCTACCCATACAGGGTTATTTTGAAACCAATGGCCAAATTTTCGCAGCAGATTTGGTTGATGAAATTGAGCAGGTTTCCAAAAAAATCTATATTAGAAAATGAATATTTTTTTTGCTTCCTATACAAATTGGTCGATCAGCTGATGGGACTTAGTATGGAAAGTTGAAATTTTATGTTATTCTTTTACTATAAATTTCTTTCGGACGTAGTTGTATTCCAAGTACTGAGCACATTTAAAAAATTTGGCCAGTAGTTTAAAAGTAACCCTGTATAAGGCAATAACTAAAAATGCTTTCCTGTACTCATTCAATTTAAAAAGTACACGTTTATGACTTTTATTGCAAAATATTCCGTCCATTTTTTTGTATTTTAGTTTTTAAGTAAGTACTTACTTGTTTAAGTGTAAAAATATTCCAGATAATAGGTAGTTATAGTATATTTTTGAATCTCTTACTATGACAATTTTACATAATTATAAAATTTGTGTATGCTTTTTTTAAATATGAATGATTGCAAAGTGTGACTGAAATATTGAATTACATTATTTTAAAACATTATTTGATAGAATTTCTTAACCAAAAATTGGAAATAAATTGTATGCCTTTAAAATGTGTATCCATTTTAACAACATTATTGTTCAAGCCTTGAACGATTTATGGAGATATTATTTTGACAAGAAAAAGTATGATTCTATCTTGAGAAATTTATATATTGAATTACCTCAGTAAACTAAGTATAATATTACTACAGACATACATCTACCTATAAAGACTTTTTGTAACCAAAACTAACCGATTATCATTTTTCACAGCGGATGCGAATAATTTTTTTGCCAGTTACTGAAACTCCATTTCTAAGCGTAAAAAGAGGGAGTTTGCGATAATAAAAGCAATAAGCCCAATCCAGATAAGCGTGGCTTCGAGTCTCACGACTCTTGGCTCTGTCTACCCCGTAAGGGATAAAGACGTGATACTGTATCTTTAACATAAAAAAACAGTACAAGCACTACATCATAGATTTGGCTGCAGTCAAAGTGTAAGGAGGTAAACACCTGCAACCTCTCAAGGGGTGAAAGTACTCATAAAATATGAGCAACTTTTTATATGGGACCGACTCTGAAATCTCAAAAAAAAATCAGCTGTTCCATACATTTTACAATACCTACTCGCCCAAAATGTATGGAAAAGCTGATTTTTTTTCAGTCAGTTCTATACAAAAAGTTGCTGTATAAGCTCGCGAGGTCTACAGCTCAGAGCCACTAGTTTAAAATGGATGGATGTATGTCTGTATATTACCGTCCAAAGTTTACCCAGCTTACGTTTACTTAGTTGTGCCATTAGACTAAGCTATTTTGTATTTTTTTTTATAATATTTTTATTTATAAAGCTCTTGTGTAATTAAATTTTCATCAATAAATACTAATTGATTATGACTTGGTTTTTTATTGCCTTCAATACAATCTTAGTAGTCTAGGGATTGGCCTACTCCATATTTATGTATGCGTCGGAAACCTGGATGTGGAAACCAAGAAATATCAAGCTTTAAAATTTTTAAAACAACTGTATTTAATTGGTTATTAGATAAATGTTTTTATGACATCGATGAATTGTTTAAATGTAATTTTATAAGGTGATTAATATTATGAAATAATTGTGACATTTTAGATACGAATATATAATAAGAATACAATATAACATGACTAAATGAGCAGAATGAATTAACTAGTTATTTCTTAAACAAATTGATATAATGTATAATTTAAATTGTAATTGTAATATTGTAATCCTAACATTCCTACGCCTAATAGGCAGAGTATGTAGCACCTATATGTAAATAACACCACTGTATCACCATATTCTAAGGAATAAATGACTATCTATCTATCTATCAAACCTTAAAAGCAGGATAGGTGCATTCGAGATGTGGTGTTGGCGTAAAATGCTGGGTAATTGGGTATCCCTTGGACAGCTCGCCGCACCAATGCGTCTATAAAATCAAAGTCAAAGTCAAATTTTTTTATTGAAACTTGGCCTTCAAAGAAGGCTCTTTTTCACGTCGATAACTAATTATTTAATCATAATATTTTATGTCTCAAAGCTACAAACTACTAGCATTTCGGAACGACCACTGCTGAGAAGAAATGCCGAAAGAAACTCATGAAACAGTCTTGGTCGCCTAGTATGCCAGAGGGGCTATTCATTAACTTTATACATACACTAGATTGTGTACAGTCAAAAATAAAATAAAATATAAGTAAAAAAATTATAATATAATAAAACATGTTATGTTTGTGATCAAGTAACCACAATGAATTGGTTAAGAATAAAAAATAAAAATAAAATTCGAATCAGGATCGAAACAGGATCCCCTGGCAACATCCGTTCACAAGTTTGAACATTGTAGAAAAATAAATACTTTCAGTCACTTGAAGATCACAATACACGTACATGTTTAACAATTAAATGTCAATGTAATTAAAAAAAAAGAAAGGTAAGGTTATTTTTTCACAATATCAAAAGAATGTAATCAAGTGTGGAGTGGCGAAGTTGTAGGGAGAGACCAAACTTTTTTATCGTTCAAATAATCACTTATTGTGTAATACGCTTTATTCATCAAAGTATTTTTATATTGGGGGAGCTGAACATTCAAACTCGTCTCTGTACGACATGTCTCCGAAGACTTCTCATGGTATTTGGTCACATAGCGCGCCGTGAACCCGACAGCCTTGAAAAGATTATCCTGCTTGGTCATGTCCCGGGGCGTCGAAGTCAGGGGAGAGCACCGACTACATGGACAGACATAATAAAATCTACTACGCACATGAAACTCCATCTGGCCCTAAAACAGCACAGGACTGCACTGCCTGGAAGGCCTTAGCGACGAGAGCTGTAGCTACTGGTGGTCACGACCCTCAGTCATGAGGATACGAATAAGAAGAAGTCTAGGGATGTTTCTTTTAAAATTGACCAATTAGGAGTTTAGAGATTCTGGATCACATTCACAATAATCTGTGCATGAGATTTGTAGACTAATATTTCACAGACGCAAAATGGACAAATCGCCTTCAGATTTCAGATTTTCTTTATTCATGAATTCACAGCGTTACTGAGTTAACTTATAGGTATGCTAAGAATTACAGGCCAATAAAAAAAAACAGTACGTAGCGATTAAAAAACAAGACTGGTATACGTACCGGTATATATTACAATAGTAGCTTACGCCCGCGTGAATTTCCCACGGGAACAGTGCTTTTTCCCGGGATAAAAGGTACCCTATGTCCTTCTCCGTACTTTAAGTGTATGCGAAATTTCAGGACGATTGCTTCAGTAGATAAAGCGTGAAGAGAGGTAATAAACAAACAAACTCACTTTTGGATTTATAATATTAGTTAGTTTTAGTAGTTAAAAGGTAGTTAATCATATATCTTCTAATTTATTTATTTTTGATTTAGTTTAGTTTTAGTAGTTACTTATATATATATCATATGTTTTTTTATTTCAGTTCCACTAGCAAAAATATCTTTGACGAATAACTTTAACATTTCTTCTGAATTAAAGCCATTTATCCTTTTTAAAAAAAAAAAGTTGGGATATACTTATAATGCTGCACTTAAGATGGCTACTCGTTATTGCAATATTATTGTTAAAATTCATATGTATATTGCAGCACGATGTCTACTCGTTATTGCAATAACAATAATATAAATCACCTTATATGTATTAACATCAAGTTTATTGTGGAATATATTTCTTCATTTTCTTAGTACCTTCTTTATATAATCGTAGAAAACAGTGCGTCAGGTTGTAAGCCAGATTGAATTCGTATCCAAAGCCCTTTCCTTTGATTGTGGAGAGATTTACTGGGGTCGCTGATGGAAATAGGATACGGTTGGGAAGGGAACTTGTTTTTTGTACTTTTGTAAACGTGACGGTCTGGTCTAGGGGTCAAAACGCGTTTGTGTATCAAAAGGTCCAGGTTCTTAATTTCAGGGTAAAAAGTATCTAATCTACCCTATGTGCTTTTCGAAGTTTAATTCTATCCGGTTGCCAATTTTCAACGAAATCCGTCTAGTGGTTTTTTGCGTGACAAATATTCATCCATCTAATGTTATGCTAATGATCGCATCTTAATTTATCTATTTGTTAATTAAAATGTATTAGCACAGATTACTATAATACCCTTTTAACTACTCATGAGTTATTAGACTTCCACGAGACAGGCTCGCCACAGTGTGGAAGTCGCAGGTTAATTTGCCGGTGCTTTTTTGTTCTAACCATTAAATTTAGTTTTACGTAGTTAATAAACGCCTTTGTAATTTATTTGGTAAATAAAGATTATTCTTATTCTTTATTATCTATTCTTTCAAACGACCGGTCAAGTGCCACAAAAATTCACATTATTCTACAGTCTTCAATAGCGCATTCTTTTAGATTTTAAAAACGGAACTGTCATAAGATTACTGTTTTTGCTCAAACTAGGGTTTATTCTACAATACGAAGAACAGGCGTTATAATTTCAGTCCCCAGTCCATATAAAAAAATTCCTAAAATTCGAAAGGATAAAAATAAAATTTTCTTATTTGGGTTTTCTCTAAGAAACGAAGTTACACTTTTATTTGGCGCCAACGGAGTCTGTCTGTATTATTCCACTCAATTTCACATTATCCTAATAGGATATTATGGCGCTGTTATTTCGTTTGTGTTTTGTTTTCCCGCCAAATACATTAACACGCGAATACTTACTTAGTTCTGTAATCTTATTATGTTTGTGTCATTATTATGTATTAGTTTGTCCTATTATGTCGTTTGTGACAATATTTTCCTCTTTTAACGTATTAACTTAACAACCATTTCTAAAATTTACAGAATTAGGTAATTTACGTTCACGTCTTTATCCCTAACGGGGTAGACAGACCCAAGAGTTGTGACACTCGATTGCCACGTTTAGCTGGATTATTGGGGAATTGAGGTAAAGGTTGTGAAAAATAAAATAGGTAAAAAACGAGCCGGGCGAATGGGCGAAACCGAGGACAGAAGCTAGTTAATACAACAATTAATGAGCTTAGTCTCTCAATATATCACAAAAATAAACTAACTAATATCTAATTAAGGTAGACTGGTAGAAAATGCTTATGCTTTAAGTCCGCCCATTATACTTTTACACATCAACAACAACAACAAGAATTATTTATTAACACACAAGAAATTACATTTTAAGATACATAAACTTACAACTAACAAAAAGAAAGGAAGATGCGCAAGAGGCGGCCTTATCGCTGAAAGCAATTTCTTCCAGGCAACCAATTGAGAAATTGCTGAAGACGAAATATATGTTGTCAATAAAGTTTAAATACATAAATAAAATAAAAATATGAACGTAAACTATTCAAATATAATATCCATGTCAAAAGGCAAAAACTAATTTACAAAACGCGAAATATCAATGAGCAAGTTTGTGACACTATAATATACTTTCACAGCTTAATTATTGAAACGATCTTTATGAAATTCATACGGGTTTTCGTGGGACAGGAAGGGACGTTGGGTAGAATTTATTTCATTTATTTCATTTATCATTTATTGCGTTTCATATCATACATTCAGTTATAACTACTAATACAGTAACTGGTTTTAGGTAGGTACAATATGAACCCTGTCGGGTATTAGCAATGTAGTAGGATGGCGGATTTATAATAAGAAATTGTGATTAGGTTTCAATTTTAATTACCTATAACAGTTTATAATGTAGTAAAAATAGATAATAGTATAGTTTTAATGGTCAAAAATTAGGTAGTCCTCGATTCCATCATATATAGTGAAATGTCCGATTTCGATTTATTTGGGAATGTCAATATCTTTATCGTTGAAAAACTCGTCCAATGAATAATAGCTTTTATCTTTCAATATAAGTTTCAATTTTCTAAGGAATATAATGTCTTTTTCTTCATTTCGTAGGTGGTCGGGTAAAGTGTTATAAATTTTTATAGTCATACATAGTGGGCCGGACTTAAAAGACCTAAGTTGGAGATTACCAGCGAATAAGTTTTATTCCGATAAGTTACTAATTCCATTAAAGAAAATGAAGCCTGGGAAAATTCAAAGTCACTCATGGAAGTAATACTATGATTTTATTAATTAAATGCATTCACTATAAACTTAAAAGCCTTCAAGACATCTTCGTAGACTTTTCCAATTCTCCACTCCCTAATTCGTCCGTATTCTCGAATCGTCCACTTTCCTATCTTGTTTACTTCATATTAAGTCAACTCAAATAGAGAAACAATTTAGTTTGGTTAAACCACCATTGACACTTATTACTGATTATATAATTGACTAGCTGTTGCCCACGGCTTCGCCCGCGTGAGTTTCGCTTAGATGAAAAGTCTTTTTGTGTTCCAAACAGTTTCAGATTTTTCGGATCTTCGATTTTTATACGTCTACAGAAAATGCTCATCAGATTAATCAAGTTTTGCTAAGGCGCCATTTCCATATATGTTATAGTGTAGCTGGTCTCTTGCAGTTCTTCATCAGATGTTCCAGATCTTCAATTTTTATACGTCAGCTGAAAATGCTCATCAGGTCGAACGATTTTTGCTAAGGCGCCATTTCCATATATGTTATAGTGTAGCTGGTCTCTTGCAGTTCTTCATCAGATGTTCCAGATCTTCAATTTTTATACGTCAGCTGAAAATGCTCATCAGGTTGAACGACTTTTGTTAAGGCACCATTTCCATATTTCTTATGGTTTAGCTGTTCTGTTATGGTTCTTCATCAGGTGTTTCAGTTTTCAAAATGAATTATAGCCTATATGTTGCCCAGGCTTAATAGCTATACAACAAAAAAAGTTTCATTCAAATCCGTCCAGTAGTTTTTGCGTGAAACGCGTATATACAGACAGACAAGAAATTCCGAAAAATTTTTTTTGCTTTCTATTGTTCTTTTTAAGTGTTCCTCTATCCATTTTAGTCAAAAATACTTAATGTACAGACAAAATATTTGTACTGTTTTATTATATGTATAGACGGACCTCCTTATAAAAGGAGATATTATAAGCACCCATAACCGGAGAGCATGTATGAAGAGATTGATGAGTGTAGAGGAAGCAAAATAAATTTGTACGTAGCAAGTAGAAATCCCTAGTCTCTGCCTACCCCCACGGGAAAAAGGCGTGATAATATGTATGTAAACCACTACTAAATAACACTCCTTTTTTGGTCATTAGTGTGAAAAACTGATTGTCTATATAGGTATCTTTGAGTATTTCCATTGATGAGATGTTTATGTGTTAGCCACTAGCTGTATTGTGCGGCATACAATCAGCATATTTTTGCCGTGCTCCGGCCTGAGTTGCATAATTATCTACTTGTCGGCAGCGGTCTTATCCACAAGACCAAGAGGGTAATATTTTCAAATTTTTGTTTCTATTTTCTTCTTAATAAACCGATTCCAATGCGGTTATTGAAAGCCTTGTCTGTCGAGATAGTTTAGCTTATGTTTCATGAAATTCGGTTCAACGTTTTAAATATTATACGGATTGATGTCGGGAATTTTGCTGCTATCTATTGGTAGCCATAATAAAAACAAGATTTGTGAGACTTTACACCCGTTTTCACAAACAATACTTGCGTAAGTCGACATGTGAAGTGAGGCATTTTTCTACGATGGCAAGCCTTTCTATTGGACGAGCAGTGACGTTTTGTCCCTCAAGTATCGTTTATGAATAAGTTTTTGAGTCCCTGTGAGCTGACAGGCACTATGAACCTTCCAAGTAACGTTTGGGAATAAGGGTGTTATTGATGATTTTGAAGAATAAAACGCTGTAAGAAAGGCTCGGGCCTGAAAAGGGGAATACGGAAGTGGAAAGAGTGTTTTATGCACTCATTTTGGCGAGCTCTGGGAGGTAAATGTTTTTGCGTTTAATCCATTTCTATTTTTAGCACAGGTATAAATATTTCTCTGGTAATATATGTGACTACTAGCTTTTGCCCGTGGCTTTGCCCGCGTGAATTCCCCACCTTAAGAGTGCGTTTTCCCGGGATAATAGGTACCCTATGTCCTTCTCAGTATTTCTAACTATGTGTATGCAAAATTTTAGAAAGATTGGGTCAGTCATAAAGCGTGAAGAGGTATCAAACAAATAGACAAACTAACTCACTTTCGCATTTATAATATTAGTTGATTGATTTTCTGTATCGGCTGTATTATTGCTTGATAGTTTTGAATCACTATTTGTGCTCAGAAGTTGTGTTTCCGTGAGAATTTTGGTATTATTAGTAGCCATTATATAAAGCATGTTTTTCTGTAGGTACCTACCCGTTTGATGAAATTTGACAGGTAGGTACATGGGTAAGGGGTGACATGGGATGACTTAAATCGATCCTGTGGTTGGATACAGTTACTGTGGGCCACATAGAAAAGTACCTTTACCACATTTTATAATGTTTCGTTACGTACGTTATGTTATTCGAGTGGTATATTTGGTATACATTTTATCATCTCTTTTTCGAAATATCCACACAGAAATGATTCGTAGAACTCTTAAGAAAAATATCAAGTAAGAAATTATTGTTACGTCTATTTTCATTCTCCTAACGGATAACCTGATTTTAGTGCATTTTTTAGGGTTCGGGACCTCGAAATGCAAAAACGGAACCCTTATAATACCACTTTGTTGTCCGTCTGTCCATCTGTCTTTTAAACTTTTTTTTCTTAGGAACGCTTAAAAGTATTAAGTTGAAATTAATATCGAATACTCGGATCCACGGTCTCGGAAAATGTTGCGAATTTTTGCATATTTTGCGATTACTGACAGCAATCAAAACCTATGGGGTACTTCCCGTTAACCTAAAATTATGAAATTTGGCAAAAAACAAGGTCTAACAGTACTTGTACAGAAATAAATCTGAAAGTTGTAAATATGTTGTTGGAAGTCTAAAATACGTGTTATAAATTTTTGCGCTCGATGCAGTATGAATCCTAGGGATCGAACTGCAAAGTTAAGTTTGTTTTTGAAATTAGTTGGTTTTTTAGTTGGAGCTATAATGTGAGATGCTTTGCGTGTACGGAACCCTCAGTGCGCGAGCTTGACTCGCACTTGGCCGGTATTTTTTTTAATCGAAAACCTTGTCTGTAGGGATATGGTAGGGATTGTTCTTCTCTCATTAGCTTTAAACAAGCCGAATAATCTAAAGTCAAGCCACTTTCGGAACTTAAATTGTCTTTATTTCTCGGTGATATTAGGGGATTTAGATCTTTAAAAAAAATCATAGTTATTGATTACATTCCCCGCCGCTGTAAATGTTCAATACGCAGAGTTTCCTAACGTTTCACCCGTGTTTCAGCCCACGCCGGCAGGTGGCTCCAATATCCGGGACTGGGGACTTTTACACTGGACGTCCACGACTTTGTTAGCCGATAACTTTATTGATGGAAAATTATATTTTTCAGATTGACCTGGGTTTTAGATGTTTTGTATATTTGTATCCTAACTAATATTATAAATGCGAAAGTGAGTTTGTTTTTTTATTTGTTTATTTGTTTGTTACCGCTTCACGCTTTATCTACTGCACCAATCTTGTTGAAATTTCGCATACACATGGTTCGAAGTACTGAGAAGTACATAGGGTACCTTTCATCCTGGGAAAAAGCACTGTTCCCGTGGGATATTCACGCGGGCGAAGCCGCGGGCAAAAGCTGGTTTGTTATAAAATAGCCTTGCCTAGGGGACCTAACTTAGATTTTAATTTATAATGTTTATTTTAATTTTTAAGTTTATCTTAATCTAGTTGTACTTTCTAAGTATTGTTAAAAAGTACATTTTTTGGTTTAATTTTTTTGTTCTTACACAATTGTATTTAATGTGTTATATTATATTCACCATTTCTTATTCAAACAAAGTAAAGTAGGTATTCTCTTTGTTATATATAAATATGACATGAACGAACAAAACGCATTGAATTTAGGTCTAGTATTATAGTTTAGGATAGGCATAGAATCCTACTCCCTACTAATAAATGCGAAAGTTTGAATAATAATACCGACAAAACAGTTCATTATAATAGGCCGGATATAACAGTACATGATAAAATAACAGGAATAGTATACCTTATTGACATAGCCATACCTAATTCTCACAATATCCAAAAAACGATTTCAGAAAAGCTTAGCAAATATCAGGACCTTGCTATAGAAATTAAATCTCAATGGAGAGCAGAAACAGTACATATAGTCCCAATTGTCCTATCATCAACAGGAATAATACCTAAATCCCTTTCACAAAGCCTAAACACCCTTAACATGCCATCTTATGTTCTTTACCTCCTACAAAAAGCTACAGTTCTAAATACCTGCCGCATCACCCGCAAATTTTTATCTTCTTCTAGCGTATCGTCTACTTTTTCTATTTAATTTCTTGCTCCTATCGCTTGGCTATATAGCCCGCGTTAGTTGCATAAATATACCCTCTCTTCAGAGGAGAAAACATAAAGATAATAATAATAATATAATTTATTTCAGGTAATAAACCCATAGTTACAAAAGAGTGTATAACTAAAACTAAAATACAATAGACATATTGCAATCATAGCACAATACAATACAGGGTTATTTCCTGTTGCTGTCACGGTGTACAGAGAGCCAGTATTTTTGAATGGGACAATCCAGATACTGGGACAGTGTGTGCAGAATCTCATTTTTAGAGGTACGAATGCGCGTCCAAAACGATGCCACGCGAGACCTGATGATGGCGAAATAGTCCGGGACCCTGGCCTGCGCGAACATGTCCGACGCACTGCAGTATCTCGGTAACCGCATCAGGATACGGAATGCGTTATTATACTGTATCCTGATGCTACTCCGAATACGCGCTGTGCAGTTGGCCCACAATTGAGCTGTGTAGAAATTTTGACAGTATGCCCGAAAGAGTGTCAGTTTGACTTCATCGGCACAGCGCGCGAACCTGCGCGCCAGCATGTTACAGCGCACGGACAAGGCCCGGCGCTCGCGTATCACATCATCATCATCGCGTAGGTCCTCAGTCAAAATATGTCCCAAGTATCTGAATTGCTCCACTCTCTCCACTAGGACACCATCCAAATATACTGGTAGTATTCTCTCCGGCCCTTTACCCGATCGAAATACCATCATTTTGGTCTTCAAAACATTATACCGAAGCCCATGATTAAGAGCATACTTTTCGCAGATGGCGACCAGGCTTCGTAAGCCCCTAATCGAGGGGGCAAGGAGCACCATATCATCAGCATAACTGAAATTGTTTAAACAAACATTACCGATATGGCATCCGATTTTGGTGCTCCTTAACTCCTCGATCAGATCGTTTACATACAAACTAAAAAGGTCCGGAGAGGTCAAACCTCCTTGGCGAACTCCACATTCTAATCTAAAATCATTAGAAACTGTGTCGCCCCATTTCACATGGTTCATTTGGTTCTCGTACCAATATCTCAACAGATTCACTATATTTAATGGAATGCCCGATGATAGAAGTTTCTCCCAGAGTAAATTATAATTTACTAGGTCAAAAGCCCTACTTAGGTCTAGGAAACACCCATAAACGGATGTTTCCCTTTTCGTGTAGTAGTTCACGGTACTTTTCAAACTGAATATAGCGGAATCTGTTGAGAGACCGGGACGAAACCCAAACTGAGCATCGTTCAACTTCAAGCATTGTCTCAGTTTTGGAGAAATTAAGGTTTCTAGAATTTTTCCTAAAATTGTACCCAACGAGATAGGTCTATAATTTTTAAGGCTGGAAAGATCACCGGTTTTGTTTTTTGGCACAGGAACTACAACGGTTCTCATTAGTCGTTCAGGAAGATAACCGGAGTTTATACAGACGCTGTAAAAGTTAGCCAAAACGCAAAACATGTCCTCCCCCGAGTATGCAATGTGTTCCACGCTGAGACCATCATATCCAGAAGCTTTACCCCATTTCATTGACCTAACAACGTCACCAATATCATTTGGTGTGAAATTGTAGGTGAGCAGGTTTTCCTTCTCCACCGGCGGCGGGCACACATTGCTGGCACCGGGAATGGGCACGGGATCCACTTGAAAGTGGTGTGAAAATAACTCGGCTATTTTATCGGGTTCATGGACTCCTTCGACACTAGCAGGAAGACTACATTTATTATTAAGCTGTTTGGTGGCGTTCCAAAATTTCACAAAATTTTTGTCAGCTTGATGAGTAGCCAATATATTCATTTTGATCTTATCCTCGTTATTTTGACACCACTTAAGTTTGTTTTTAAAAGTTCTACGACTACTTTTTCATGTTGTCATATAAAATACCTGAGTCAGGTTTGCCAGCGCATATCCAGCAGTCAAAGTGTAGCCTAGCTTTGTTGTGACTATCCCTCACGTGATAATTCCAGCCTAGTACTTGCTTGCTTCTACGTACACCGTGACAGTTGGAGGCGGTCTCTTTAGCAGCCTCTTGCAATCCTAATACTAAATTATTGTAAAATTCGTCAATTAAATAATAATGCTTTGAACAATAACGCAGCGTATCACAATTCACACAATGACTAGATATTCTAAGCTTACTAACTAAATCACAGCACTTTTTACGATAACTATCGATCTGGGCGATGTCCCGCTTGCCCCATCGGACACCACGCAACGAATCAACACTGTTCACTTCAATTTTTCTCACCACCACTGATAGCTCACACGTTATAAGGAGGGGAAAGTGGTCCGACCAATATGCTCCGAGTTCTACTTGAGCCGAACGTACGGTTTCTCGTGCCGCGTCCGAAACGAGGCAGTGGTCCAGCCAACGTCGGGACCCTTTTTTGTTATTAATATGTGTATATGTGTCATTAGGTAAGATCTCCTTATCAGCCCACACTATAGAATGGTCAGAGCAAAAAGAGAACAGCTCGTTCCCAAAGCGGGATCCGGGATGGGCATTATAATCGCCAAGAATATATACCGCGTCGATGTCATTATCTTTAATCACAGCTTCTATACTTCCCAAGCAGTCAATAAAGTCGATTAGACTATCCTCTTTTGTGTTATCGTACGGTAAATATACATTAATCACCAGTATGGGGCGGTCTTCCAGGTCAATCCGTATGGCCGCCAGCCTATCACTATCACAGTCAATAACGGAGACTTTGGGAAAAAGTGACTTCCTCCACATTAGTGCGACTCCCCCCCACGGCCTTCCCTTAAATATACCAACTGACAAATCCATCGAAGACTTAGCAAAATATCCGAAATCCTGATCGATAGAATTAATATAGCCCAGGTCATGTTCGAATAGCCATGTTTCCCACAGAACATATAAAAGAGGTTAGAAAGGAGTTGTGGGCGGGGCCGGCGCGCCAAGCATGCGAGCGACCGCTCGTATCTTTACAAAAACACGTGACCGCGCCGTTTAGTCGCTCGCGAACTCTAGCGGAGTAAGTATTGCGAAGCGCTGCTACAAAATTGTACGAAAATGCCTTCATGTGCGGTAATTACTTGTCGAGCGAGAAGCCAAGAGCTTAATATAAACAAAGGATGCGTTTCTTATCATCGGTAAGTAAAAAAACCTCTAGTAAATACGATATTTTAGTCAAAATCTTTCAAAGGTCATTAAAATAATATTCTTTCTCCAAAAATATACATTGCTGTTTGCATGCGTTCGTTATTTTTGCAACGTCAAACGTACCGCGTAGTGGAGTTCGTGGCAACAACGTGGCATTAGCTCTAGTGCTGGGCGTAGTGAGAGACGATATTTATCGATATCGTCTTTCAAAGTCATACTATATTTATAAATGTTATAAATTAATGTTAATGTGGAAAGACTAAATTAAGTAATGCGAATAATTATTATTATAATAAGCTTTTATTTAACTTGCAATATACGTATGTATGTATGTTCGTCCATGTAACGGATCTAACTAAAGTCGTTATTGAGAAATATTTAAACATTCGCTTACACTTTTTACTAAAAATTCTTTAGAAAAACAAACCAAGCGACAACTTCTTAATTAATATATCTTGTTCCAAGGTCAATAAATATAAGATTGTAAGAAATGTACTTTGTTTTATTTTCCATTTTACTATATCACTTTTGTATGTAACAGTATTATTGTTTGAATTATGTTATTGTTTAATAACAAAATTCAATATCGATAATTAAGTCATTTAAAAGTTTAGTCAAGCACTAGCGTAGTTTACAAACACAATCACACTAATTGTACATCGATTGATTGGTTCAGCGTGCTTGCGTATGATTGGTTCAGTTTGAAATTGCGTGATGACGTTGCGCTATGATTGGCTAGATTGGAAATTGCAAGAATGTGCGAGCTTCGTACTCATTATGGCAAATGTGTGGTAACGGTGAAAGGTGGGGCGGATTAGGCGACACTGGTTCTCATAGAAACGGCGCATTATAGCCATTCTAACCTCTTTTACATGTTCTGTGATGTTTCCTGCAGGGCCAAAATATCAACGCTGTTATTCAAAAGGTCCTTAATATGATCGGACGATCTCTTCACTGACTGGCAGTTAAAGACAGTTGAATGTGAGTTTGTGCGGATGTATGTTACTAAATCACGCAATTTATTACGTACGTCTTCTTGAAAGGCCGGCAACACTCTTGTAATACCCCTGGTGTTGCAGTTGTCCATGGGCAGCGGTGATCGCTTATCAACAGGTGACCCGGTAGCTCGTTTGCCGCCTTATGTTATAAAAAAAAAAAACTACTGGACGGATTTTGATGAAATTTGGTATACGGCTAGAAAAATACCGAAAATAGCACATGGGGTATTTTTTATTCAGAATTCCCACCGGAGCGCGGATAGTCTTAAATAAAGTTTCAGGTCTTTTCGAAAACTCCTAATCTTGTGGTGTAAAGTCGCTCAATGTATTGAAAGTTAGTTATGGCTTTTCCAAACTTTGTTATTCTGTCACTAACTCTATTCAGTTGTGGTCCACTGTTCTAGTTAGATAGCTAATATTTAAATATTCAACGAAACGCTACTAAGGCTTACAATATCAATATTAGCATTTAATTATAACTTTAGAATCCAGTCGAAGTCAGAAATGATTCTATCCAATTACTAGTTTTTACACGACTGACCAAAAAAGGAGTGTTATGTTTGTTTGTAAACCCTTTATTGCAAGAAAAATACAAAACATAGTGAAACAAAAATAGAGGCGTACAATGGCGGACTTATCCCAAAAAGGGATTTCTTCCAGTCAACCAAGTGTTTGAAAGGAATTTTTGAATGAAATAAGAAGGGATATGTTTTCAGGGTTCATGTATGTAAGTATGTATGTATGTAAGTTTCTTTATTCCACCATAAGTCCTGAACGGCTTAACAGATTTTGATGTGAGCGGTATTGTTAGATTTCTAGCATTCCTCATAGTGACATAGGCTATGTAAGTTGTCAGTCGTGTTTTTTACATAAATACATATAATCACGTCTTTATCCCTTACTGGGTAGACAGAGCCAAGAGTCGTGAGACTCGAAGGCCATACTTAGCTGAATAGTGGGCTCTCTGATGGAATAGAGATTCGTGTTTTTTATTTTCTCAATCATACTAATATTATAAAGAGGAAGTGCTTGTAAGTTTGTGAGTTTGTTTGTAGGGGGAAATCTTCGGAACTACTGAACCGATTTAAAAAAATCTTTCACCAATAGAAAGCTACATTACGCCTGAGTGACATAGGCTACAATTTATGTATGAGTTCCTGCCATGCAATGCCAAGCGCTAGTATTTTATGTAAGTAATCATAAATGTTGCATTTGATTGGCGCATACATGATTTCATCATCGTAATTAATGTAATGTAAACTGTTGGCCTCTCCTTCCACAGAGATCGCTCAGTACCATGAACTATAACGTTGGAAGAAAAACATTTTTTAGTCTATGCATAGAAACGTGAACCATGGAATTATCCTATCTATTACTTCCATGGACTTTACATGACTTTTGTGCCCAGTCCCGAAAATATAACATACTTACTTAGTTAATATGTTTAGCGCAAAAGTTTATACAGTTGGTTCGTTTAAGTATATGAGCTGTCATTTAACCGGGAACCCTGTTAAAACAAGTCGGAGTTTCCAAGTTCCAAGTAGGGTGAGCGGTAATAGGAATATTTATATTTTTTTTCTTTTGTTAATGGATAGACTGTGTACAAGTTTTTTAACAAACTGTTTTAGTTTTTTTTTTTTTTAAATCAATATACATACAATGATTTAATCAGATTGGAGGCAATCTGTGGCATCACAGTACAATGTCTATCATAATGGTAAGGTAACTAAAAATACTTTTATATGACTTTGGGGTCACTGAGCCAGGCAACTCCGCTGCCTGGCTCAGTGACCCCAAAGTCATATAAAAGTATTTTTAGTTACCTTACCATTATGATAGACATTGTACTGTGATGCCAAAAAAATTAAGTATCTTTTATATTATTACAAAAAATACTACATATAGGTAAGGTAATGAAAACCACTAAAACAGATATTACTAAAAAGGCAAAACCGTTAAAACTAGATCCTCCAATTGAAATCAACAACACCACATTAGAACAAGTACAACATTTCAAATATCTAGGAAGCACAATTACTGCTGATGCCAGAAGCACCCAAGACATAATAATCAGAATAGCCATGGCTAAAAAGGTGTTTCATCAAAAGAAACATCTATTGATGGTCAAAATATCAAAGTCTGTACGAAAGCGTCTCATTAAAGTATATATTATATATGGAGCATAGCTTTGTACGGATGCGAGACATGGACACTAACCAAAAAAGAAAGAAAGAAGTTGG
Source organism: Ephestia elutella (assembly GCA_018467065.1). NCBI lineage: Eukaryota > Metazoa > Arthropoda > Insecta > Lepidoptera > Pyralidae > Ephestia > Ephestia elutella. The sequence continues at coordinate 3,164,637 of CM031589.1, forward strand.
AAGCATTCGAGACGTGGTGTTGGCGTAGATTAGAAAGGATTAGCTGGACAGAAAGAATAACAAATGAGAAGGTCTTAAATAGAATAGGAGAAAAAAGAAGCATTACTAAAACTATTGAAAGCAGAAGAGAGAAAATGTTGGCACCTGATACGACACGATGACTTCATTAGAAACATTATAGAAGGAAAAGTAAAAGGAAGAAGGGGCCCAGGAAGACCAAGACAAGGCTACATGAGGCCAATAAAGGAAAAAGTGAGCGTCGGGTCGTATCAAGAAGTTAAACAGTTGGCAATGGAGAGAGAAAAATGGAAGGAACTCCACCGACAAGAGCCTCGCTCTTAAATTTGATGATGATGAGGTAAGGTAATATAATTGAATATAGTTACATCATAACAAACACTCAGTGTCGTATGCGCATAAACAGAAATACGCCTCTTTGACAAGTATTACCAGTTTTCTATTTTAATTATTCCCTCAGAGGAATAAATAAATTATTCCGATTTCTATGGTCGAGATAATTCATCATCGATGTTAATACAGCCTCTAGGGTACTAGAGGCTGTATGAACATCGTTCAATAGTGAAAGAGAATTATACCAGACATTCCTTTCTCTGTCCCTCTCACTTATAAATTCTAAAAATGAAAACGACTACAATTCCCACATAACATTGTGTCAGTAAAAAGCAAAAAGGTATAAAGTACGAAAACTTCTAAAATAATAATAAGACGTCTCTAATTCGAGTGTTTGTAAGTTTGGTAAGTTGGTCGGTTCTGCCAACTAGCAAACTTTTGCGTCCTACCCAAGTCCTACCCTAATGATATCACATTTTCGCAACTTTCATACTCAGTAGGGTGTCCTCGCTTTGTTTTGCTGAGAAGAAAATAAATATCGTTTTGGGGCAAAACAGGCATTAAATTTAGGGCGAACACGGAAGTTTTTATGTGGGGCGAAACGTGTAGGGCCAATGTGGAGAAAACGAATAATACAATACGAATTAAATAGGATAGCGGTTATACAACCGTAGCTCTCATGATTTAATTTAAATGTGGGGCGAAAAAGGACTACCTAATTTTATACGTAGGGAAAAACGGAAATTTTGGAATGGAGGGCAAAACCGTGGCGTAAAATATATAACTCTCTGAACTTAGCTGCTAGCGCAAATACGTGGATGATTATACCTACGAAGATGACAATGAGTGTCGCTCAAACGCTCGCTAAAAAAGGGGTACAGAAATACCTAGCAGAAAATTCAAATCTGAAAGGAAATTCAATTTGATTGAATGTGTGTTACATACATTATCCAGCATAAATCCAAAATTTGATCTGATGCTTTTAATCAAAGAAACTGGCATTTTTTTGAAAATATATATATATATATTTATTTATTAAATATGGGTTTGATCTTGACCACAATCTTGCCCGAGGACAGAGATGAGGTCTACGATGAAGCGAGCTTACCTAGAAGCAGCCTATTCGCTCTGGTTTTGAAGCGAGTCAGGTTGTAGGTATGTGCTCGGAAACACAGACGTAGGTAGGGAAGTTCCATATTGTAATGTAGTTTTATTTTTTTTAGTACTTTTTAATTGAATCCATTATTTTAATAAAATAATAGTATAATTATAACGAAGTAAATATTTATCAAAAACTAAAATATAAAATAAATACATATTCTAAAAGGGACCCAATGTCAAAGTTCCGAGCATTATTTTATGCTTAAAGTTGTCATTTTATTTTTAGTTTTAATTGTTAATTTTTATTATTTTTCTGTTATTAAATTTGTAATCCTAATCCTATCCTAAGTAATATTATAAGCGAAAGTGAGTTTGTTTGTTTGTGTGTTTATTTGTTACCTCTTCACGCTTTATCTACTGAAACAATCATCCTGAAATGCATACACATAGTCAGAAGTACTGAGAAGGACATAGGGTACCTTTCATTCCGGGAAAAATCACTGTTCCCGTGGAAAATATACTCGGGCGAAGCCGCGGGCAAAAGCAAGTACTAGATAAATCATTCTTCATCATCATCAAATTTAAGAGCGAGGCTCTTGTCGGTGGAGTTCCTTCCATTATTCTCTCTCCATTGCCAACTGTTTTACTTCTTGATACGACCCGACGCTCACTTTTTCTTGTATTTGCCTCATGTAGCCTTGTCTTGGTCTTCCTGGGCCCCTTCTTCCTTTTACTTTTCCTTCTATAATGTTCCTAATGAAGTCATCGTAAAAAAATAAATCATTCTTACAATGTACAAAATAAATATAATTTTCATTAAGGTAATCATGGTCACCCTACGCGGAGGCAGGGACTCGTGGATGTTTAACGTCAGTTCCTGATATTTGAGTTGCGTCGGAGTTGGTCTGTCTGTCTCTGTTTACTTTTAATATCTCTCGTGTCGTCAGTACCTAACTTATTTAAGACTAGCGTCGAATCGCGGCTTCATTTGTGTGAATTTTGCCAATTTTCTTCTTCTATTTGCATTACTTTTGCATGTCTCATGTCTGATTAAGTGCGAGAAACTATAAAATACTAACTTTTGCTCGCGGCGTCGCCTGCGTGAATTTACCACGGGAACAGTGTTTTTTCCCGGGATGAAAGGATCCCTATGTACTTCTCAGTACTTCTAAGTATATGTATGCGAAATTCTAAGAAGATTGGTTCAGTAGATAGAGACTGAAGAAGTAACAAACAAAGCACTTTCGCATTTAAGTATGTATAATATTAGATAGGATATAGAGGCCGAGGGGCCGTCGCCCAGACGGGCGCCCTAGGTACCGCTGGAGCGATAAGGTTCTGAAAGACCTACAGAGCCTCAGAGCGGAAAACTGGCGAGAGCTGGTGCAAGACCGCATAAAATGGCGTCTTCTCGTGTCGGAGGCCAAGATCCACTTCGGGTCGCTGCGCCGCAGTAGTAAGTAAGTAGATAAGATATAGGATAGTTAGGATGCCATAAATTCTTCTGAAATTAAATGAAAATTACGTTATTTATACAGGCTTCAAAATAGCACTTTTAAATCGTCATAACTTTGTTAGTAGACGTCAAAAAATTACTTAAAGCTAAGGTCACTACCGCCTCCAAAGCGCAAGTGGAGAAGAGGCGGCGCAACAATCTCTACGCTGCATTTTCTCCAAAGACGTCACTTTACAAAATATGTATTTTCTACGTTACATGGTAAAAGAAAACATCACCACTTGATAGTGTTCGCCGAAGTAATTCACGTATATAATTGTATAAACATTTCAAATCGCGTGAATGCTGAAGTTAAGCTAACATAGCATTATGTTGCCAAATTGAAATTTCCAATTGAGTGCCCTTCAGCACAAAATAAAAAGTGTACAGATAAGTGTAGGATTTGCTACTAATACACATACAACAAAATCTTAAAGCTATATATTATGCTAAAACTGTAACTGTGTCGAGATAGTTAAGAAAATTAAAGTAAAAGGGTAGGGTCTATAACATTTGAAGCCAATTTTTTTTTTGTATTTTTGTTGTATATTTGTAGGCGCATGACGTAAAAACTACTGAATTACATTTGATGCGGTTTCACGGTTATATTGTAGAAGGTTTAAGTTATAAAATTAACGTTCACATGGGTATTTATGTTTGTGTTGGAGGCCAAGATAAGACTCATTTTGGGTCACTGAGCCCGGATAGTAAGTAAGTAAGTGGATATTTAGAGGTAAATTACATGGAAATCAGTTTTTCAATTTTAGAAAATCATTATAATTTTCTCGAGAAAATGTCGCGACATTAAATTGACATTTACACGAGTTACACTTCTGTAATAGAATTATTTTTTCGTCGGTAACGAGACAATATCTCGTTTTAGAAAATACGATATTCGAGAGGCATTGTTGTTTCGATACTCGATAAAGGTATCTATATTAATATCGTTTGATTGGTTTATTACTTTTCGTCCATATCTGTTTGTGTTTCATTTGTTTCAAGTTTACTCACAAATATTGGGAGATAATTATAAAGGAGGATCTTTTTAATTGGGATTCAGTGATGTAATCTCTCTTTTATCGATCAGTCTGTCTGTATATATCCTCCAAATCAGTCAATATAGAAGTATGTCTGTCAAAATCACATATCACATAGGCTCACTTTAAATACGTTTGCAAAAATTTTAATAAGTTTATTTTTGCGCTCAGAAGACTAAGGTGAATTTCTAGCAAAGATACTGCTCTTACAGCGTATCATGGATATGTTACATCCGTCCTCAGATATGGATTATGGTGAATTCAGCTGACGTAAATAACGTATTTAAAATCTGGGACCGAAGTACAAACATGGAATGTGCCAGCTGCTTCTCTTCTCGCGCAGATTGTCTAGCTTTTGCCCGTGGCTTCGCCCACATGAATTTTCCACGGGAACAGTGTTTTTTCCCAGGATGAAAGGTATCCTATGTCCTTCTCAGTACTTCTAACTATGTGTATGCGAAATTTCAAGAAGATTGGTTCAGTAGATAAAGCGTGAAGAGGTAACAAACAAACTCACTTTCGCTTTTATAATATTAGTTAGGATTAGGATTATAGTTGCTATTAGATATTAATTTAAAGATTTTGCATGCCTAGATAGGTTATAAGTGAAATTTACACATATTTTTTAACAACTGTATTTTCTTGTACCACTTTTACTGCAAATAAACATTCATTCATTGTTTGGCACGTGCCCTCCCCCACCCCCCAAACTGCTATTTTGTGTACTTATACTGTGGAGGTAGATTCCATAAAGTACATATCAAATTACGATCAAAGTTTTCAAAATAATAGAATTTAGTAGTAATAGTTTCTGACAAGTTTAATTTGAAAACGATTAATCCGCCACCATTAGAAAAGCCGCAAAATTCCACTTTTTAATTCCTCCACCGTCTTATGGATTCGTTTTAAGACCAGGTCCAACCTGAGCTGCAAAAAACAAAATTCATATGCGCTTCACCGCGCCGTGTGTGCGTTGCAATAAGATGCTTTTGAATTTTGCACAACACAATGTTCTACTTTCGTTGGCAGGATCGAACAGATTTTGTACCGATTTAGCAACTCTTTCTCAAATATAATTAAAAATATTAGTTTTAAAACAAAAGTGCTCGATTAAGACTTTAATATAACATATATATAAACTAATTATATAAAAAATATATATATGTTATCGCTGAAAATTTTAAGTTTCATGACTTGAAAGCGGAAATATTTTCTAAATTTTCGGTGCCTTCATGAATTAATTAAGCCGAAAATATGTATTTTTATTAAAAAGTACACGATTGAAACCTTAATAGAGATCATAATCTATAATCCTGTATTATTTTTCCACTTCGTAAATGAACTCTAATTAGGTGAATTTCTTCATGAAAAATTACAATTATTTCGAATGTGGGGTTGGACCTGGCCTTAAGGCGTGCAGCCCTAGCCCCTAGCTTGTAGGTATAGTCCGCCACTGCCTTGTGCTCCTCCCAGAAAAAAATCAGGATCCGCCCTTGATTAAAAGTCAAACTTTGACAGGAGAAATGACAGATGGGTTTTTTAATTAGTTGACAGTAGAAGAAATGGGTGGCCTGTGGTGTGGGTGGCCTGTGGTGTGGCCCTAGAATAGCACCAACCCATCTCTTCCCGTGGGTGTCGTAAGAGGCGACTTAGGGATTTAAAAACACCGGAGGATGGGCAGCAGCATCTTTCCGCGTACTATGCCATCACACTGCGATCGCCAACCCGCCTGCCAAGCGTGGCGATTACGGCAAAACCCCCCGTGGATAAAATCCTTGGGGGAGGCCTTTGTCCAGCAGTGGACGTCGTTAGGCTGAGACAAAATAGAAGAAATTAGTTCTATTGGTTTTCCGGAACATGGCGATGGTTTTTATATTCCTCGTCAGGCAATAAAAAAGATTAGTTAGCAGTGAGTAAAACTAAACTTAATTTGATTGATATTGATATAAGTTTATATTTATGCTCAAATTTAAGTACCTACCCAAACATAGCTGAGTTTGATTTATAAAGTAAGATTCTTAAATTGTTTTCTTATAAGTATGTTTATTTTCCATTTTCCAGCAAGAATTTCGTCTGCCAACTCCAAGTTTCTCCAAATGTCTAGATTTCTCTCGAGAATATCTACGTCTGTTCGACGTCGATTTAGATTTGCATTGCATTAGCTGTGTTTTTAAATTGTTTTGTTTTTGATCCAATTTACCTTGTTTAACTTCTGTAATGAGCTAAAGGTTTGTATGAGAAATCTTTGAAATTGAGTTGTTTGTGACTTTTTAAGGATTTCGTTTATAATAATGTTGGCAACTTCCAGAAGTGAAACAAACTCTTCCATCAACCAAATTTTATTAACTTCGGCGCAAAATTATCGAACAAATCGGTACTTAAATAATAGTCAAAGTCAAAGTCAAAGTCAAAATTTTTTATTGAAACTTGGCCTTCAAAGAAGGCTCTTTTTCACGTCGATAACTAATTATTTAATCATAATATTTTATGTCTCAATGCTACAAACTACTAGCATTTCGGAACGACCACTGCTGAGAAGAAATGCCGAAAGAAACTCATGAAACAGTCTTGGTCGCCTAGCATGCCAGAGGGGCTATTCATTAACTTTATACATACACTAGATTGTGTACAGTCAAAATTAAAATAAAATATAAGTAAAAAAATTATAATAATATAATAAAACATGTTATGTTTGTGATCAAGTAACCACAATGAATTGGTTAAGAACAAAAAATAAAAATAAAATTCGAATCAGGATCGAAGCAGGATCCCCTGGCCACCCGTTCACAAGTTTGAACATTTTAGAAAAATAAATACTTTCAGTCACTTGAAGATCACAATACACGTACATGTTTAACAATTAAATGTCAATGTAATTAAATTTAAAAAAAAAAAGGTAAGGTTATTTTTTCACAATATCAAAAAGAATGTAATCAAGTGTGGAGTGGCGAAGTTGTAGGGAGAGACCAAACTTTTTTATCGTTCAAATAATCACTTATTGTGTAATACGCTTTATTCATCAAAGTATTTTTAAGATATGTTTTAAATTTTTGCATCGGTAAATTTATAGCCTCGTCAGGGAGCTTGTTAAACATTTTTACACTTTGACCCACGAAAGACCGCCGAACCTTTTTAAGCCTAAAGCAGGGCGTATAAAGTTTATTCTTATTGCGGGTGTTTATACTATGTACATCGCAGATTTTTTTTTTTTTTTAATATGTATTTTAACAATATCTATTCTCGGACATTAAATTACATGAATAACTTAAGTTAATTCGACCGCTCAGTGCGGATGCTTGAAACCGAATGAATCGAAATCCAACCCCTGCTCGTGAGGCAAACGATAGAAGTAGGGGTTGGATATCAACGGCCATTTTGAATTAAAAGTCGTTATGTTGACAAATCAAATGAAGTACGATTTTAAATTATTACAGTATTTATAAATTATTCAATAAATAATTACAATATATTATTTATAAATAAAAATGTAGCTAACAATAAGGTGTCCTGACAGTTCGTCTAGAAATACGTAGTACTAGTAGAAATTAACAATAGAACTATACGGATACAATCGTTTTAACCTCTCAGGTATAAAATACGTGATAACAAAATCACTTATTTAAAATTCTCAGAATCAATTTCACCAACATCACTTTTTACTACCACCCTCTTATCATAAACCGTCAACTTTCCAGGTAACCTTTCCACGGATCAATGGGGACCGGTGTTACCCCGGTTTTCAGTTTGGACCCATTTGGACCCTTTTCTCTTTAACGGGCTGACTTTACGTGAGGAACCTTCTCATAGCTGATTAGGCTGGGCGGTGTGACACATACATATAAAAAAAAACTGTAACTGGTCTATGTTTGTACATAAGAGATATTTAAGAAAAAAAAAATGGGGGTTTCTATAGGGCCAATAGAAGCCAAAACGATTTTATTTAGAACTAGCTTTCGCCCGCGGCTTCGCTCGCATGAATTTCCCATGGGAACAGTGCTTTTTCCCGGGATGAAAGGTACCCTATGTCCTTCTCCGTACTTCCAGCTATGTGTATGCGAAATTTCAGGAAGATTGGTTTAGTACATAAAGCGTGAAGAGGTAACAAACAAACAAACAAACTCACTTTCGCATTTATAATATTAGTTAGGATTAGGATTCCTCTCTGTCTGTCTGTATGTTTGTACGCGCATCACGCAAAAACTACTGGACGAAATTTAATGCGGTTTTCACAGTTGTATTGTGAAAGGTCTAACTTAAAATCTGATGTAGGTTTCATCTTGATATGTTGCTTAGAACATGAGATATTAACAATAATAATTAAATAAGTAAATAAAGCGTGGGTGAAGTTCGCGGGCACAGACTAGTGATTTTATATGACTTTTTCATGCTCGGAAGGTAAGATGCGCACTTTGAATACCAATCCTATCCTAACTAATATTATAAATGTGAAAGTGTGTTTGTTTGTACCTCTTCACGCTTTATCTACTGAACCAATCTTCCTGAAATTTCGCATACACATAGCTGGAAGTACGGAGAAGGACATAGGGTACCTTTCATCCCGGGAAAAAGCACTGTTCCCATGGGAAATTCATGCGAGCGAAGCCGCGGGCGAAAGCTAGTTCTAAATAAAATCGTTTTGGCTTCTATTGGCCCTATAGAAACCCCCATTTTTTTTTCTTAAATATCTCTTATGTACAAACATAGATAGGGACATAGGGTACCTTTCATCCCGGGAAAAAGCACTGTTCCCGTGGGAAATTCACGCGGGTGAAACCGCGGGCGAAAGCTAGTATCTAAATAAACCGGATCTTATTGTTATAACTATGGATTTGTCATACATCTTCTATCTATATATATACCTACATATAATAAAACGTAACGTGTCTGTACATAGGACATATTTAAGAAAAACATGTGTGGGGGAGTCAAATGGAAGCCGAAACGATTTTTAGTTATAATTTTTGTCTGTCTGTACGTTTGTACCCGAAGAATTACTGGACGAAATTTGATGCGGTTTTCATAGTTTTATTGTTGAAGGTCTAACTTCGGCGTTTCTAAAATAAGACGTTGTTATTGCGGTATCAATTAACAAGAACAAAAAAATATTTATTTTGAAAATTTCTGTTTGTGACGTCACTCGTCTCCTTTGTGACGTCACTTACCTTATCGAAGCCAAAGAAAACATCAAAGACAAAAGGCATAAAATGCTCGCTCAATTGCTTCTTCAGCCGTTTCCGTCTTTAACGGATTTGTAGGAAATCCTTCGGATTCGCTGGGAAATTCTCCGGATTTCAAGATATTTCGATACGATCATTGCCAGACTCGGCTTTATTCGTACTCACTCATGTCATTAATGTCAATGATGTTAAATTGATAGATGCGTTCAATCATACTTCCATACTTAATATTTGAAACTAGCCTGTGCCCGCGACTTCGTCTGCGCATATCTCAGGTTCTAAGGGACGCACGTATCAAGGTGAAACTTACGCCAGATTTTAAGTTAGACCTTCTAAAATACAACAGTAAAAACCGCATCAAATTTGGTCCAGTAGTTTTTGCGTGATGCGCCTACAAACATACAGACAGACAAAAATTCTACAAAATATGGTTCTGGCTTTTATTTGCCTCATGAAGACCCCTCATAGATTTATTTCTTCAAAATCTTCTATGTACAGACACATACTAGTTACAGTTTTATTATATGTCTGCGAAAGTCTGTCTTTACTATATCTGTCTGCATGTTACGATTTCACGGCTAAGCCGCTGGGCCAATTTTGATAAAATTTGGTATGGATATACGAACTTAAAGACCCGGGGTCAAACATGTACAACGTAGCCTACATTAAAAATCGGCATCCATTACGATCTGTTATTTGATACTCCCTTCCTACCCATGCTCTCTCTGACACAATCCATACATCTTTTCAGCGTATCTTTTGCAACAAACATCTTTGTGAAGCCCGTAACCTGACAAAGAGCTCTGGGGCCCTATTTCTGAAAGTGTGACTCACCAAATAAGCATGAGCCGAATGATTTTTAATTCGATATTCATTATTCCGTATTTTTGAATTGTCTATGTCGAATAATTCGCAACGAGTGGTCTAGACCACTCGTTTTTGTATGATTTGGTGGTCGAACGTTTTTTACGTCAAAATCATGAATGACATAGACAACCGGATACGGATATAGATGGAGTCTATTAGAATTTTTATTTTTGCGTTCCGTTTAACGCTTACGTTCTCATTGATTGAAAATTAACGAACATTTTTATTACGATTCGTTACCGATTCGGTTTTCGTTGCGTAGAATGGAGCAGAAATTGTTTTTCGCGTTATTTTCATATCACTGGCAACATTGCTAGACGAGTGATTTCAAAAATACGGCTTTTATGTTTTTAGTGACATACTAGGACGAGTGCGACATAATAGTCTATTCGTTTTCAGCGGTATGTCATATTTTCAAAAAGTTTAGTGGATTTTCGACTTGTGATGGTTATTTAACTACTTGTTGCGCCCCCGAGCTTTGCTCTCGTGAGATTTCAGGAATAAGAACCCTTATGTATAGCACACTAGCTTTTGCCCGCAGCTTCGCCCGCGTGAATATCCCTATTGCTGAAGGTCTAACCCAAAAACCGGCACTGATTTCATTTTGATACCGCCACTTAGAACTTGACTTGATATTCTAATCTTAACTATCCTAATCCTTAATATCTTAATCCTAACAAATATTACAAATTCGAAACTGAGTTTGTTTATTCACGCTTTATCTACTGAAACATTCTTCCTGAAATTTCTCATACACATAGAAGCACTGAGAAGGACATAGGGTACCCCCTATGTTCAATGTCTATGTGAAGAACAAAAAAGAATGAAAGGTATTTCAACCCGGGAAAAAGCACAGTTACCGTAGGAAATTCACGCGGGCGAAGCCGCGGACAAAGGCTGGTTAACTATAAAGTCGCAAAAAAAGCTAGTCGTATAAAAATAACTTTTAAATCTGGTTTAAATCCAAAAAGGGTGCAAAAACTAAAGTACACTCTCAAGAGACTGTTCCATTATTCTCGGGGAATAGCTCTAAGTGCACAGAAGTTTCTACACTCTAGAGTATGCGACAAAGCTGTTAGTAGTGCAATGATGGAGCCTCTTGCTCGGGTTTTTTTCATTATAGACGCCACCTGGCGGAGTTTCCTGGAACTTGAGTTGCTGTTAGTTCGCAAGTTCGGATATCGACCCAATGTCTGGTACAAAACATATTAGTATTAATCTCTCTCTCTCTCTCAGCCAAAAGACGTCCACTGCTGGACAAAGGCCTCCAAGGATTTCCACAACGACCGGTCCTGCGCTGCCCGCATCCATGCGCGTCCCGCGACCTTCACCAGGTCGTCGGTCCACCGAGTGGGAGGCCTGCCAATACTACGTTTTCCGGTTCGCGGTCGCCACTCGAGAACTACTACACATTTACCCACAGCTACCAACCTGTTATTATATCTGTTATATATATAATATATATATGTTAATGTTTATATATATTTATGTTGGGGATATGTATGTTTGTATGTATAATAATACCTTATAATACTACACATTTACCAAAGCTACCAACCTGTTATTATATCTGAATATCCATTCCACAAATAAGCACATTATAGCTAAGCGTTTCTGTTGAACAAATAACTGTAGATATTAATACCAATAGTTCTCGAGTGGCGACCGCGAACCGGAAAACGTAGTGTTGATGAAACAAAAAGAGAGAGTACAATGGCGGACTTATCCCAAAAAGGGATTTATATATTGTTAGCTGACTGAAGATTTGAAAGAAGAACAAGCTGTCAAGATGCAGTATGAAGCCCCTTCAGTCTTGAGTAGTCTGTGGTAGACTGCATCAGCGATGGGTTGTGATGGTTGTATTGTGCGCGTAGCTTTACATAATGTTTATGTGTTTCCATGTATAAAGTGTAGAAATATGATCCATGTATTATAAAAGGGGTTTGTAAATATAAATCTACGAGTTTTATTCAGAGTAGATAAGATCAGAAGTGCGATTCGAATCATTCATATTAAAACCGCGCCAAATCACGGATCAATTTTTCATTGGAAAATGGAACGTGTTTTGTTTTTCTTAAATATTTGAATTTTCGTGACCATCGCGATTCAATTGTTTTTACGCTGTACGATGTTCTTATTTTTTCTATGGTTTTTATTAGTTTGAATTTTATAGCGCACTTTTCATGTTGTTTGTTTTGAAATAAAAAAAAAATATGAATGTGGTGCGTAGTATGCATAGTTGCATACAAATAAGTTTTGCAATAGTTGTGGTCGGCCGTAATATTACCACATGACGGGACCCGTAAAATGCGTTTGATTTTAAATTTACCATCACAACCTTGCGTTGGAAGCTACATGCCACCACCACCAGCGTCCGTGGTGTGTCGGTACAGGACTATGGACGAAGTCATTGATAAGAACTTCGTGTTTTTGTACGGTGACGGTACAAACAGGATTGTTGGTGTACTTTCTTCTTAGATTCAAGTAAGATCGAAACATTATTACATTTCAAACGGGGATTTAAATGTGATTGATTTAGTGTGCAGAGGTAGATTGCTTACATTGTGATCACGGAAATGTGATGCTATAAGACTAAGACTAGACGTGGTTGAACGATTGGGTGATCAATGACTGATCTTGTCCTACAAATTTTAAACTTCATTTTATTGTTTTGTTTTGGCGAATTAATTGAGGTTAGACCTTAAGGTCAGTGATTATTTGATAGCTATCATGCGTGCTATTAATTGAAATAAATTTACCACGTAACGTTTAGTAGTACATACGTATGTAATGTTGTCGATAGTTATCTACCAATGCAAAATTACAATCGAAATGTGTAACTGAGGTTTTGTCGGTTTAATTAGAACAAAAGTGCACCAACTATCAGCAATCCTGTTTGTTCGTCTAGCGCTATACAATGTATGACTTAAGACGGCGATTACAACTAATCGCAAAGATTTTGGAAACTCCTTCATTATTTCTTTTGGGCTGATTGAAGTCAGTAAGGCCGAGTGGTAAGAACATGAAAGCAGTGTGCTTCCATGAAATTACAAAACTAACGAATATAGGGTAAGTTCGCCAGTTTTTGGGGATGGTGAGTTACCTTCATGAGTACATTGCAGTGCAAGGCGTACTCGCGAGATGAGTGGAGAAAACGGCTCCTATTTTAAATTTCTTGGAAATTGAGGTAAACTACTTAAGGTTCGACTTTCTATGAAAGGCTGGTGGAGCTCACTCTAATTTTACTAAGCAGTTACTGACGGGCATTGAGGAAACTGTTTCCATTTTAAGATTTAGATAAAGATTTGGATAATGTACCTCCTGACAGAGTTATCGCTGATTTTTAAGAAGAGAAAGAGCGCCCGAGTTTTTTGTCGTTGTTGTGTCGACAATAATGACGTATTGTTAACCTTAACTGTGTATCTACTTTTTCTGTTGACAGTTTTGTTTTGGTCAGTAAAGGTTCCCTAAGTACTGGGAAGAAGTATCCTGGAATGCGTGGCCCCTACCAGGTCATGCGCGCGCCGCCACATCATCGGTACAAGATCGATTGGTTGGCTGGCTCGAGATGAACTGACCAGAGGCAGCTGCTGAACACATGGTGCAGAAGCAGTTATTGGCCCCGACAATGTGGCCGTGGCCCCGACAATGTGGCCGTTGACCCCGACAATGTGGTCATTGCCCCGACCTTGTGGCACCTGTTGGCTCCGACAATGTAGCCGTGGCTCCGACACTGTAGCCGTTGACCCCGACAATGTGGCATTCGTAGTTGCTGAAGACGAGAAGTCTGAAGCATTTATTGGTACCTGTGTGAGATCGATCTGTTGGCCGGCTGACCTGAGAGAGCTGCTGAAGACACATGGGCAGAGGTGGCTCTTGGCCCCGACAATGTGGCCGTTGATCCCGACAGTGTGGTCAATGCCCCGACACTGTGGCACCCATTGGCTCCGACATCGTAGCCGTTGCCCCGACAATGTGGCATTCCTTGACCCCGACAATGTGGTATTCCTTTACCCCGACAATGTGGTCATTGGCCTCGACCTTGTGGCCGCTGCCCTGCTGCATCGTGGCACTATTTGATTTTCTGTTCTAATGTTGTCATAACATTGTCGTTGACATATAAAATTGTCAATGCTAATGTTATTTTCTTTCAGCTATTTATTAACTGCCTGTTTTAATGCCAAACATTGTCGTTGACGGTTGATATCCATATCTCCGTCAATGCTTATGTTATTTCCTTTCAGCTATTCAACGCTTGTATTAATGTCTGTCATAACATTGCCGTTGACATATTGGATTGTCAATGCTAATGTTATTTCCTTTCAGCTATTTATTAACTGTTTGTAGTAATGTCATAACATTACCGTTGAGATATTAAATCGTCAATGCTTATGTTATTTCCTTTCAGCTATTTATTAACTGTTTATATTAATGTCATAACATTGCCGTTGACATATAAAAATGTCAATGCTAATGTTACAGCAATTTATTAACTGTCTGTGTTAATTTCATACAACATTGTCGTTGACAGTTGATACCCGTGTCTCCGTCAATGCTGATGTTATATTTCCTTTTCAGCATGCTAATACGATTTTGTTTGTGGAATGATAATGCTATTTCCTTTCAGCATGCTAAAGATTTTATTTCTAGGATGTTAATGTTATTTACTTTTCAGCATGCTAATACGATTTTATTTCTGAAATGTTAATGCTTTATACTTTTCAGTATGCTAATATGATTTTCATCTAGAATGTTATTTATCTATCCATTTCAGCATGCAAATACGTGTTTCTATCTAGATTGTTAATGCTATTTACTTTCCATCATGCTAATACGATTTTGTTTGTGGAGTGTTCATGCTATTTCCTTTTCAACAAGCTAATGATTTTATTTTTGGAATGTTAATGTTATTTACTTTTCAGCATGCTAATATGATTTTCGATCTAGAATGTTAATGCTATTTCCTTTTCAGCATGCTAATACTATTTTGTTTGTGGAATGTTAATAATATTTCCTTTTCAGCATGCTAATTATTTTGTTTCTGGGATGTTAATGTTATTTACTTTTCATCAAGCTTATGCGATTTTCTTTCTGGAATGTTAGTGCTGTTTACTTTTCAGCGTACTAATATGATTTACTTTCCAGAATGCTAATGCAATTTTCTTTCCAGAATGTTAATGTGATTTGATGTCCCTTGTCTGTTGTGTGTTCAATATTCTAGTCTTGTCCCAATTGATAACTGAATTAGTATTTAGAGCTTTTCCTTTGAAATGAAATAAGTTTAGTTGCAAATGTTAAAAGTCTATGCTTAACAATTTACAGTCATAACGTTTCTTAATATTTTCTTTTTGTTCTGAAATGACCAATTTGACAATGGAATGATAAATATTGGACCATTGGATCCTTGCCTATGGATGATGATTAATATTGATCTTCTCTCATACTCAGAAGGACCTAATTTCACCCAATGGAGATCAAGCTGACGAGGACGTTCAGCTGTCAGGAACGGCCGTGTTAGCTGACTGAAGATTTGAAAGAAGAACAAGCTGTCAAGATGCAGTATGAAGCCCCTTCAGTCTTGAGTAGTCTGTGGTAGACTGCATCAGCGATGGGTTGTGATGGTTGTTTAGTGCGCGTAGCTTTACATAATGTTTATGTGTTTCCATGTATAAAGTGTAGAAATATGATCCATGTATTATAAAAGGGGTTTGTAAATATAAATCTACGAGTTTTATTCAGAGTAGATAAGAATATATATATACTAGCTTTTGCCCGTGGCTTCGCCCGCGTGAATTTCCCACGGGAACAGTGCTTTTTCCCGGGATAAAAAGTAGCCTATGTGCTATTCCAGGTCATTATCTACCTCTGTACCAAATTTCATCGAAATCCGTTTAGTAGATTTTGCGTGATTGAGTAACAAACATCCTCACAAACTCACATCCAAACTTTCGCATTTATAATATTAGTATGGATATATATATATATATATATATATATATAAATCCCTTTTTGGGATAAGTCCGCCATTGTATATATATATATATATATATATATATTAAAGCTTACCCCCAAGCCTTACTTACACACAGCGGGATTCCTGAAAAAGGACTGCATAAGCTTCAGGATATCACCGGCTGCGAAGTGCCTGTAGTCCTCCAGTTCCGGATACGCAGTTCCAAAGAGTCGCTGGTTAGCCAGCGAGTCACACTCACACATAATGTGCTGACTCCATAGACTCCTCTGCTTCTGCACACACCCGACATAAAGGGACTTTGTCATCGTTGTCAAATATCATCGTTATTCGTCTAATAGTTTTTACGTAAAAGAGTATGAAACATACAGAAAAACATAAACTCAGTGGCAAGTTTTCAATATGACTACGTAGTACTAATATTAATTCTGTGATATGACTTAACTTCAAATCACCTGCAGCAGTTAAGAAATTCAAGATGAACTAAGTAAGAGTTTAAGCATAAAATACTTCGTTAGTGAGCTCTAGCATGAACAGCGTCCAATTATATGCAGAACTGCATTTTGATTCGCTGTTTGTAATTTATGTGCATAAAATAAAAAAAATAAAAAAAATAAAAAAAATGTCACATTCGTTAAAACTAATCCCCATTTATATCGACGATTGTCTAAATTACTTCTACTACTATTAATACTTCTTATACTTAATTAATTGATTATTATTGTCGATTGAACTAGCATGGTCCAGGGACTTAATTCCCGTGGGAGTTTCGAGAACTCTACTCTTTACAATCCCTAAGGAACCCACATGCCAAACTTCAGCTTCCTATGCAATGTAGGTTTGGCTGTGCATTGTCTGTCTGTCACGCAGTCAGTAACAAAAAATATTGATAAATATTGATTGTAGAATAGGCATAGTGGCAACATGCAGAAACGCTCTACTCGGTAATATTATATGCATGGCACCCAAAAAAAAAAATGGACGCTGACTAATTGGTATATTCGTTGAAACCTAAAATTTTGAGAGAGGCTCTTTTAACGTCAGGTGGTCGCAACTTCAAAGGAAAAACTGATCTATGAAATGGAGTAGCGTTTTAATGGCCGACTATTTCCATCTCATTCGTACCTGCAGTTCCTCGTATAAGTGCATCTCTATCGGTACCTCCGTTTTGACATTTGTATCGGACACTTTTTTGTATGGGAGTCCCGTCTCTTATCGTAGTGATATCCTTGATCGCTAATTTTACCGGTTAATATTATAGGTTAGGTGACGTGTGATCTAGACTATGACTTGCGGCGTTAAAAAATTCTATAAAATAACAAGTTTAATTAGTTATTTATCTCTGTGTGTGTAACCCTTGACTTTATAAAACAATATAAAGCTTACTTGAAAGTATTACGATAATATAACTTTGTAATTTAATTAACGTAGGTACAAATACGTGATATATTACTTGTTCATTATAAAAGTTTTGATTTAGAACATTGTTTACTTAAATTCAAATTTTGTTTTAAGTTACAAACTTGACATGACCTCTAGGTTATGATAGGCACTTATACTTATAGGTAAAGTAAACAGTTAAAGTAAAAATGTTTTTATTGATCTAGGTGCAAGTTTTTTTTATCTAATTAATAAGTGGCTGCGGAACTCTTTAAGGGTAGGTGGGTAGTTAGATGGATTGGTAGATTAATGGACATAGATATCTTACAATTTTCATGTTGTACGTACGTACATGCTTAATTCAAAGTGAAAATTGTGCTGAGAAAATAAATATTTTATTTATTTATTATTAATTTTTAGTGTTAGATAAGTCTCCTTCTTATCTCTCTCTCTCTTTAGTCGTGTTCCTCATGACTGAGGGTCGTGGTCATTATATGGAATGAAACACACACAACGACTATCTTGGCAATTTTAATGGAGTGGTTTGCCATTGCCTTCTCCATTTCACACACTAGCTGATAATCATCAACCAGAGTGCAGGTTTCCTCACGATGTTTTCCTTCACCGGAAGCAAGTGGTGGTCGATGAAAACTAACAGAGGTAATGAGTCAGATTGGTATACAAACACATGTAGCACGGGCAGGATACGAACCTGGGACCTTTTCAGCCCCAGGCAGGCCCCTACCACTCGACCACCACCGCTTCTTCTTATTTAGTGAGTTATAGTCAAATTTAGTCCAAGTCGCCTAGAAGCATAAGTCATTAATTTATTACCTCTTCCATTTTGCACATGAATTATCAACTATAGCACGGATACCACGTTAAAAATACAACCCCTCTTATTATCACGTGGTAAATAACAATTGTTGTTTATAGAAACACTATAAATAGCAATCCTAAGAATTCAGCCTCCATTTATTCCAGTAAACAGTGAAGGGTATTCGTTGGAACAATCTGTAACGTCTTGAATATTTCAGCGGATAAACAAATTGAATTTACGTTCTGATTTACATTAAATCTTTTGATTTTAGATTGTTTTCGAGTTTGTTTCATAAAAAAAAATAATAGAAGATTTATAAAAGACATAAATATAACGAAAATAATAAAATTAAATAAAACAAGGAAATTAAAGCATATTTATTTTGGATGCAGTTAGTACTAAAGTATTCTCATATAGAAATTAGATATGGTGAAAAAATTCCATGCGAGCATGCGACCTGGTCGCGGGTTCATGTCCTGCTCGCATAGAATTTTTTCACCATATCTGTTAGAACGTTACAATCTCTTGAACCTCTTGCGGGAGGTGTTGGTGGATCTCCACGAGGCAACCCAATAATAGGGGAAGGTGATCGCTGGGAACGGTGCATTGCTCCAGTGAAACGATGACTTATTTTAATAGGTAATTTATTTTGACTTCAACACTTCGAGCTCAGAAACAATAATGAATCGACACGTGCGCTGCATCGACTTTTATGCGAGTCTCCCCGTTTACAACCCGCACCTGCAAAGTTGTAAACAAGTGACACGTGTTGTTTTGACGGAAGTTGCAGGTGCAAGGCACGAGTCCCGCACCTGCAAAGTTGTAAACAAGTGACACGTGTTGTTTTGACGGAAGTTGCAGGTGCAAGGCACGAGTCGTTTACAATTTAAATAATTCTATTTAACAATAATTAACAACATTAATTGGTAATCAATAATAAATTAATTGTGTAATTTAAATTTAAATTAATTAACAATGTTTGTAGCCGCGCTATCACGGCCGTATTGACAGACAGCTCGTGCTCGAGCTGGTATTAATCTGAAAATATACATTATTTCATTACAAACTATTCCATATTTATTATTATAGATCTTTTCTTTCAATTCTGTTTAGTCTTTATTTATTTTCTTTATTATTTTGCCTTTCATATTTAGGTTCAGTTGACAAACTCAGAGGCCCTATCTATAGCTTGTTTCACTCAGTAGTAATGCAAAAGGAAGTTTCATCGATCTCAGAGGCTTAAAGCTTGTATTGAAAAAAAGTTCCAGTTGCAAAGATATTCTGAAAAACTCAGAGGCTACTTTAAGGCTTGTTTTGTCAAGTGCCTTTATTTTTATAATTATGTGCTATCACGGTTCATTCTAGATTCGGATGTGGCACTGGTCTTACATGTTCGTGAGATATTACAGTATTTTTCTGACCAGGACGGAGACTCTGTACCTCGTATCGGTCATGATCAAGTAATTTTACAATTTTATATGGTCCAAGATATTTAGGACCTAGTTTATTGCTAGACCATTGTGTGTCTTTACAAAGTACAAAAATCTCCTAACTGAAACAATTTCACTTTGGAACATTTGGAATCAAAACGTTCTTTACATTTAGTTGACTGTTCGGTCATTCTGATAACGGCATTAGCACGAATTTTGTCTCTATCGATGGAATTAGATAAAAGACTCATCTGTTCGATTGCAGGAGCAGATGCTTGTTTACCTATCAAAAGCTCTAATGGGGAATAGCCAGTGGCTTTACATTTAGTGCTATTGATTGTTAATTGTAATTCACCAAGTTTTGTGATCCAAACCCTAGCTTGACTTTGGGCAATTACGGCCAAATGGTCTTTTAATGTTCTCATCATTCTTTCGATTTGTCCATTAGCTCGAGGAGTTCCGCGCGCAATGGCATGGTGTTCTATATTGCCTTCTTTAAAAAAAGATTGTATTTCAGACCCCATTATAGCTGATTCTCGATCTGATATGATTCTAGATGGAGTACCAAAGAGGTGGATTAATTCGTGGAAACATTTCAATATTAGAATTGAGCTTTTATCTTTTAAAGATCGAATGAAAGTAAATTTTGTAAAAGCATCTATGGCAACAAAGGCGTAAGCTTTACGCGTAGAACCAGTCAAGTTACCCATTAAATCAACGTGGATAGTTTGAAAAGGTGATTCATTTTTATCTATAGGATGAAGGCATATTTGTTTTTTGCCTGAATGCTCCTTCCCTATTTTACATGGAAGGCATTTGTCACAAAAATTACGAACCCTTTTAGTCATGTGTTTAAACCAGAATTGTTCCCTGATTTTTTCTAAAGTTCGTTCCCAACCTGCATGCATAAGAGTGTCATGATATCGATTGATTAGTGGTATCACAAGTGAATCTGGTACTAATGTACGAGTGAGAGATGTACCGTTTTGTGTTTGAATGGTTATCATCAATAGATTATTTTTGAGTCGATATTTTTTGTCAACATCGTCTTTATTCTGAATTGCATTACGTATTTCAGCTAATTCAGGGTCCCTTTCCTGTTCTATAATCATCCAAGATGGATCCTTAGTTAAATTGTTGATTTGAAGATTTCTACTCAAAAAGTCTACGTGAGCCATTTGTTCTCCCTTACGATAAATAATTTCGAAGTCAAAATTTTGTAAAAATGCCCACCAACGGTGAACGCGTGGGGTTAATTCTTTTTTAGTGCTAGAAGCTTTCAGGGCATTACAATCTGTATGAATGGTAAATTTACGACCATAAAGAAAATGTCTAAAGTGTTTTAGGCTCTTACTACGGCTAATGTTTCAAGTTCATACGAATGGTATTTTTCTTCAGAAACGGTAGTACGCATGCTAAAATATTCTACAACTTTTTTACGATTATTGTCTACTTGTATAAGCATTGCCCCAAGGCCCTTAGAACTGGCATCAGTGTGAACCTCTGTTGGTAAATCTGGGTCAAATATACAGAGAATGGGTTCAGATGTCAAAAATTTTATTACATCAAGTCTAATTTTTTCATGGTTCTCAGTCCATTCAAATTTAACGTCATTCTTCGTCAACTTGTATAATGGTGCCATTAACAAAGAAAAATTAGGAATGAAGCGCCGAAAGTAGCTTGCGAGACCATTAAATTGGCGAAGTTGTTTCAAATTTTTAGGGGGCTCAGAATTTCTCAGAGCAGAAATTTTTTGGGGATTTGGTTTTACTTGGCCATTCTCAATAATATTACCTAAATATTCTACTGAGCGTTTTAAAAATTTACACTTCGTTGGATTGATAGTGAAGCCTGCTTCAGAAAGTCGTTTGAGCACTAAGTCCAGTCGGTCAAGTCCTTCTTGTTCATTATCAGATGGTATTAGTATATCGTCCATATAAACTAGGGCTATTTTATCCCTATAATCACCCAAAGCGGCATTTATAGCGCGTTGATAAACAGAAGGTGCATTACATAATCCAAATGGCATGGTAACATACTCGTATTGTCCGTCTGGTGTTACAAATGCTGTTTTTTCAATAGAACTCTCATCAATAGGAATTTGATGGAATCCCGATTGCATGTCTAAACTTGTGAAATATTGAGCATTTCCCAGTTTGTCTATTTGATCTTGAATTAATGGGAGGGGGTAATGATCGCGGATGGTATTGGAGTTGAGCTCTCGAAAGTCAACGCAGAGACGATCATCTCCATTCTTCTTTTTACTAAAAGTATGGGACTAGAAAAAGGAGAACAGCTTTCTCTTACTATGCCTTTGGATTTTAGATCTTCAATAATATTTCTGACCTTTTCTCTTTCAACAGGGGCTAGCCTATAAGGACGTCTTTGAACGATGCGGTTAGGGTCTTTAAGTCTAATAACAAGATTTCCTGTTTTTACTCGTTTGGTTTCATTAAGTTTAAATGACTCTTTGTATTTATCAAGAATTATTTTGAGGGGCTGAATATTTTCAAGATCAGAATCTAATGAACTGAACGAAATCGGAGAAATATCACAAGAAAATATGTGTTTTTCCCTATGTATTGAAACACCATTGTCTGAAATGGATATTTTTAAGCCCGGTATACGTAACGAATCGATTCCAAGGATAACATCATGATTCAAATAGTCCACAACATGTAGTTTTACTTCAAATGTTACATCGTCAAGTTTTGCTATAGTATTGATTACTTCATTTGACGTTATTAGGTTACCCGAAAATCCCTTTAAAGAAACAATTTCAACACTACGTTTGCCCCTTATAGATCCAGCAATTTTACTTTTGACGAGGGAACATTCGGCACCTGTATCAATCAAACAATTAAGAACTATATTACCAATTTCCAGCTGCCTCTGGCTTGGTGATGAGCTCTGGATGCTGTTCACGGTCTGCTGGAGTGACGACGAAGCTGCGTTTTTTGATGTTGTAGACTTATACCAACAGCGCTCGGAGGGATGTCCAACTTTCTTGCAATTGCTGCAGATTCCTTTATTTGCAACTGATGTTCTGGAGCGGCATTCCTGTGACTTGTGTCCATTTTTTCCGCAATTGCTGCATTTGATTGTTTCATTATAACGTGGTACCTTTTTAGGAACTTCATCTTCAGTAGTAGCATTGTCCACAGGTCTTTTTCTGTAATTCGCGAGAGTAGCTATTAATTCTGCCTGTGACTGAGGGACTGACCGCAATAATTCGGCTTGATAGAATTTCGGTCTGATACCGGATATAACAGCTTCTATCATTAAATCCATAGGTGCATTTGGCGATATTCTACTAAATAATCGCCAGGCTTCAGTTACGTATTCAGCATACGTTTTGGCGTTATTGGAGGTATACTCTCGAAATTTATTAACGTAGACAATGTGTCTGGTTTCACCACTAAACTGTGTAGTAATTTCTTTTTTGATGTCTGCCCATGTAGCTAGTGTATGAGATTGAGTATCTGCCCAATCCTTAGCGCGTCCTTTTAAACTTGATAGCGCTTTCATCATAGCAACAAATGGGGAGCAACCTCGAAGCGTTATTAATGAGTCTACTTGCTTGCACCATTCTTCCACAGTTAACTTATTTTCATCGGGGTCGTAGTTGGGTAAATAAATTTCGTTCATTTTTTGGCTTGGTTGAGGAGAATTTCGGTTAAGAAATACCATTCTTTCCAGTAGATCGATTTGCTTCCGGAGAAGCAAGACTTCTTCATTGTAATTGCTGTCAGTTGTTCTTCTTGGGATGGGCGAGTATGATGCGAGGTCTTCTTCAATATGCGGGTTTGTTGTAGGTTCTTCAATCCTCTCTTCTGATGTTAGAACGTTACAATCTCTTGAACCTCTTGCGGGAGGTGTTGGTGGATCTCCACGAGGCAACCCAATAATAGGGGAAGGTGATCGCTGGGAACGGTGCATTGCTCCAGTGAAACGATGACTTATTTTAATAGGTAATTTATTTTGACTTCAACACTTCGAGCTCAGAAACAATAATGAATCGACACGTGCGCTGCATCGACTTTTATGCGAGTCTCCCCGTTTACAACCCGCACCTGCAAAGTTGTAAACAAGTGACACGTGTTGTTTTGACGGAAGTTGCAGGTGCAAGGCACGAGTCCCGCACCTGCAAAGTTGTAAACAAGTGACACGTGTTGTTTTGACGGAAGTTGCAGGTGCAAGGCACGAGTCGTTTACAATTTAAATAATTCTATTTAACAATAATTAACAACATTAATTGGTAATCAATAATAAATTAATTGTGTAATTTAAATTTAAATTAATTAACAATGTTTGTAGCCGCGCTATCATATCTAATTTCTATATGAGAGTACTTTAAAATTAAAAGCAATTTATTTCGCTTTTGTTAAGTAACTAGTATAGATTTCTTCAATCATAAGTATTACAATTTAGACGCTTCTAGATGGTTTTGACCATCTAACCTCAATGTTGTATTTAATCCCCCTAACCCAAAACAAACGAAACTGAGTGAAAACTCAAAATTCGCGAAACCGTTCCTATCAGATTAAAACACATTAGCATAACACGTTTTTTATCATAACTCGGCTTAAGCCCTGGTTTTCAGGAGGCTTGCATAAAAACCTTTGTGTTATCCGAATGGGGTGGCCACGCGATATAAATTTTGTGGATAGTCTTTAAATACAGAAAGAAAGAAAAGAAGAAAAAAAGTTTATTTGATACAAAGTCAAAGACAGGCAAAGGAAACATTTAATTTATATACTTACATGTAAGTTATCTTGTTTCATTCGATATTAACTCAATGATATTATATTGTACTACCTGCGCCCCGGGGCTTCGCTCCCGTGGGAATTTCGGGATAAAAAGTACCCTATGTGCTATTCCCGATATTTTTCTACCTGTATGCCAAATTTCGTCGAATTTTGTCAAGTAGGTTTTGCGTGATTGAGTAACAAACATCCTCACAAACTCACATCCAAACTTTCGCATTTATTATACTAGCTTTTGCCCGCGGCTTCGCCCGCGTGAATTTCCCACAGGAATAGTGCTTTTTCCCGGGATAAAAAGTAGCCTATGTGCTATTCCAGGTCATTATCTACCTCTGTACCAAATTTCATCGAAATCCGTCCAGTAGATTTTGCGTGATTGAGTAACAAACATCCTCACAAACTCACATCCAAACTTTCGCATTTATAATATTAGTATGGATTAGTAGGATACTAGGTTTTGCCCACGGCTTAGCCCGCGTTGATATCCCACGGGAACTGTATTTTTTCCGAGATAAAAGTTACCCAAGAAATTTACGGAATATGAAACTTTATGAAGATTGGTCTAGTAGGTAAAGCGAACAAACAAATAAACAAACAACAAAACTTACTTTCGCATTTATTCAGTTGGGATATATGAGAGTAAGGCCGGTATTAATAAACCAAGCTCAAGACAGCTGTCAAGTGCGAACTCAGCCGATACGCACTCAAGTTATGTTCACGCACTTAAGATCGTTGCTAATTAATAAACCTATATCAACGGCATATCACTTGAGATCTCTGAACACACACAACTTCAAACTGACAAGCTGAGAATTTTGACATGGCGTGGTGTCAAACCATAGACTTAGTAAAAAATAATAGACCCGGCTTAACAATCTTTCTCCAAACAGTATTTATGCGGCCAGTTTCCATCCATAGCCGGGTCTATTATTTTTTACTGAGTCTGGTCTAACTACTGTCACAAGTCACTCTCATGTCATGATTGTACTGTCATCAGCAAATACGTGATATTTGTTTATTAATACGACTTCACTCGGCTGATACGCGGAACTCAAGCGAGAACTCAAGTAAGATTTATAAATTAGCACCGCGACTCAAGTGCGCTTTCAAGATCGAGCTATGACTTGAGTGTCATTTATTAATACGGGCCTAAGTTACCTTGTGTTATCGGGTACTAACTCAATGATATTATCCTAATCCTAACTATTATGTATTATTAATGCGAAAGTGAGTTTGTTGGTTTATTTGTTTTCTACCTCTTCACGCTTTATGTACTACACCAATCTTCCTGAAATTTCGAATACACATAGTTCGAAGTACTGAGAAGGAGGAAGGACCTTTCATCTCGGGAAAAAGCACCGTTCCCGTGGTAAATTCACGCGGGCAAAGCCGCGGGCGAAAGCTAGTATTCTATAAAAGACTAGTTGAGCTCCGGGGCATCGCTGCCGTGCCAATTTCGGGATTAGGAAAAGTACCCTATTTACTATTCCCGGTTTTTTTCTATCAGAGCACTTTTCTTCAAAATCCGTCCAGTAGATTATGCGTGATTGAGTAACAAACTCACATCCAAACTTAAGAATTTACAATTAAGTAAGATAGTAGGATTCTACTTTGATTATTTATTTGCACAATTTCAAATGCGTTGTCACCCTACGCCCGTCACCCGCAAACTCGACATTCTACATTATGCATTGTGTCGTAGTCATAAAAAAAGATATCAGACATTTAAATAAATGTCTTGTAACACAGGTTTCTACTTTTGTGCGACCCACTTTTTTGTCACCTAGGATATTTTCAATGTGGTGGAAATTGTTTTGTTATCTGTCTTCGAAAGTTTATTTATACTATTTATAACTAGCATGCGACCGGGACTGTACGGAAATCCTCTCTTAGTCTCTCTCTACACTCCCTCAGGAACCCACATACCTTACAGCTTCCTACGCCGAGTCGTTTCGGTTCCGTCTGTCAGTCACTATACGGAAGAATATTATATATATTGATTGATGATTGATTGAAGCGGCGGTGGCCGAGTGGTAGGGCGCGCCTGTGGATGCAAAATCCCAGGTTCGAATCCTGCCCGGTCTACGTGAGTTTGTCTGACTCGTGTTAGTTTTCATCGACCACCAATTACTTCCGGTGAAGGAAAACATCATGAGGAAACCTGCACTCTGGTTGATGATTATCAGCAAGTGTGTGAAATGGAGAAGGCAAAGGCAAACCACTCCATTAGAATTGCCAAGAGAGTCGTTGTATGTGTTTCATTCCATAATGACCACGACCCTCAGTCATGAGGAAATACGACTAAAGAGAGATACAGGGTGAATTCAAAAACTTTGTCAAAACTACTGTGGAAAGTACTCATGAACATAAGCAACTTTTTGTACAGGACAGACTCTGCTCTCTGAGTAAATTACCCCATACACGTAAAGTGTAAATGTCTGTCCTTTTTTATATTAAACTAGCTTTTGCCCGCGGCTTCGCCCGCGTGAATTTCCCACGGGAACAGTGCTTTTTCCCGGGATAAAAAGTAGCCTATGTGCTGTTCCAGGTCATTATCTACCTCTGTACCAAATTTCATCGAAATCCGTCCAGTAGATTTTGCGTGATTGAGTAACAAACATCCTCACAAACTCACAAACTCACAAACTCACAAATTCACATCCAAACTTTCGCATTTATAATATTAGTATGGATTTGTGTTTGCTCTTGACCACAATTTTGCCCGAGGATAGAGATGAGATTCTTCTTTCTTATTTCTCTTAATTACTAGTAAAAACAAAACAAACAAGCAAATTATTAAAACATAAAAAACACGACTGACAACTCACATAGTAGGCTATGTGAGTTGTCAGTAGGCTAGTTAATAACCGTGTTTTTAAATTTTTAGATTCCTTACATTCCTCCGAGTGACATAGGTGTCACTCGGAGGAATGTAAGGAATCTAAAAATACCTATCACATCAAAATCTGTTCAGCCGTTCAGGACATATGGTGGAATAAAGAAACTTACATACATACATACATACTTACATACATACATGAATCCTGAAAACACTCCTTTTTTTGTCAGTCGTATAAAAAAATATAATACATTCTTACGGTTAAAATAAAAAAAAAACATATTCTTAGCTCAACAAAAACACCAAGTTTTTGCGATACAAATCTAAAACAATGCCAACTTCCCGCCCAAAGCTCCGCCCACGTTAAATGTCTACTAAAAGCTTGCGTACATTTTAAATAAGCTCATTACACGCCGGAGATATTATATTGAATGCCACATGCGGCTTGTATAAAATGGTTGTCATTAATAACCGTGTTTTTAAATTTTTAGGGGAACCGTTTGTGAAATATTTAACTTTTGTTCGAGTCAAGTGTCCCGCCCTCGAATGGGAAAATGGTGGTGGGTGGATACGTGAAAAAAATTATAATAAGTAGCAAATATAATGTATTAAAAAGGAAAACTATCACTGTAATATAGACATTACTCGTTAATGAGTAAAATTGATAAACTTACAAAATCGATTTTAGTATGAAAAATATTAGTAGGAACAATTTTCATTCAATATGATGGTATATACTTAGGTTTTGGTCATTAGTTATATAATAAAGATGGGATTATAAGTTCGTGTGTCCGCATTTGTAGAGAGAAGGCACCGTCCGAACCCTGCAAGCGCGTAGCCCGACACGCACTTGACCAATTTACTTTTTATAGAATAGCAGGCAAACGAGCATGTATGCGGGTTGCCTGATGGTTAGCAATCACCGCAGTCTATGTACACCAGCAATCCCTGTGAGCAATCCTAAAAAGAAGCTATATAGATACAGAATTAGTATCACGTCTTTATCCATCACGGGGTAAGCAGAGTCACGAGTCTTCAAACTCAAAGACCACGCTTTGCTGAATAGTGGACTTATTGGCACACTGGCACACTTATTGGCACATAGCTCGTAGAACAGATAGCCGTTGGGACAGAAAAGTTCTCGAGTGGCGACCACGAACCGGAAAACGTAGTGTTGGCAGGCCTCCCACTCGGTGGACCGACGATCTGGTGAAGGTCGCGGGACGCGCATGGATGCGGGCAGAGCAGGACCGGTCGTTGTGGAAATCCTTGGGGGAGGCCTTTGCCCAGCAGTGGACGTCTTTCGGCTGAGAGAGAGAGGACTTATTGGGCAGTCTGGAAGACTCTAAATAGACTGTGGGCTGCTGTTGGGAGATGCCGTGAAAACCGCGTTAGGTGGGGTTTCTCGGCAAATATAATGTGAGATTATGGAGCTGTGCAATCCATGGCTCATCTCCTGGCGTGTCCGAATTGCCCCGAATCGTGTACCATAGAGGACCTTAACCAGGCCAACGATAGGGCGATTGCCACCTATTGGTCTGGGAAAATATCTGGGAAGGGAAGAAGAATTGGTGGAAAGGAGATTCAGATATAGTGACAGGTTGCTATCCCATTGCCTATGACAAGAATCCCCAGCTTATAACCAACTAGCTTTTGGCCGCGGTTTCGCCCGCGTGAAATTCCCACGGGAACAGTGCTTTATCCCGGGATGAAAGGTACCCTATGTTTTACTCCGTACTTCTAACTATGTGTATGCGAAATTTCAGGAAGATTGGTTTGGAGGTAAAGCGTGAAGAGGTAACAAACAAACAAACAAATAAATAAACAAACAAACCAACAAACTCACTTTCGCATTTATAATATTAGTAAGGATTTTCTTGATTGATTATTAAAATGCATGAAAAAACCTCCCGAATCCGGGAAGTGAATTTGAAACTTGCAAAATTGAATGAGAAAATATGAAGAATGCTCAGACTGTATAGAAACTCTCTCTTCGTGGAAGTAGGTTAATTTGATATCTTGACCCAAATTACTAGTATACGCCGTGAAACTTTAACAAACATTACGTATGTATATTTGTGTTGCGTTTTCACACAAACTAAAAAGAACGGAGAAATATCACTTATACACTTATATATTTAATATTTTTTTTTATAATTAAATGTAGATACCGGCTTCGGTAACAAACTTATAGCTTTTTTATTTCAAAAAGTACAGGGTACAGAATACACGACATGAGTTCCATAATTCTTATAAAATAGGATGTATAAAATAGGATTAAGAAAATGCTGCTATATTTCGATCATTCTACGAAGCCAATTAAAAAAAAAAAACAAAATTAATACTTTGGTGGTTTTATTTTATTATTCGGAGGTAGGACAAATTAAAATAAATCTTAATTTATTCCAAAAATACTTTCAGAGATCATCACTCACAATATGAGCATATATGGCACTTTTGAGATTTTAGCCTGTCGACAGGCGTGACACATTGTCGACAAAATAGACAATATTACAAAAATAACGAAAATGAATACAATTCTATATTAAAAAAAATTAACAAACTCAAAAAAAATAATTGCCTTCTCACTTTCTAGAAGATAATTAACATATTAATAACCAAAGGTTACAAAATAAAAAATGTAATAACTATTTTTACAGATATGACTTCGCCTCTGTAGACATTATATAATAGCATTCAGTCCACGTATGTAAATGGAATTTTTGCGATTGAACAAATGTTAAATCGCAATAGTACTAAGGGAACGGCGCCTAATATATTAGCGTTCTGTACAATCGTTATTTTGTGCAACTCATTAGTTCCACGGTCTCTCATCCAAGAGGGTCCGAAACTTGATAACGGTTCCGATAAGAAGACGAATCCAAGTTTGAAGACTGGTTAAATAACAGTAAATCTCACTTTTGGCACAGGATGACTAGGGTGAGCGCTTCATAGAAACGGGACGTCAAATATAACTACTACTACAACAAATTAAACTGTATATCCGTGAACGTGATCATAAACATAACATGTTTTATTATATATTATTTTTTTTCTTATATTTTATTTTTGACTGTACACAATCTAGTGTAAGTATAAAGTTAATGAATAGCCCCTCTAGCATGCTAGGCGACCAAGACTGTTTCATGAGTTTCTTTCAGCATTTCTTCTCAGCAGTGGTCGTTCCGAAATGCTAGTAGTTTGTAGCTTTGAAACTATATTATATTATGATTAAATAATTTGTTATCGACGTGAAAAAGCATTCTTTGAAGGCCAAGGTTCAATAAAAAAATTGAATTTGACACCTCAGTAACACGTCAATGTGTGTGTTTTCATAGTCATCATAGCGTTCCAATACGCATAAGAACGGGGGAGAAGTGTAAGAGAAGTGTAAGTGGGGGGTGCGGGGTG
Source organism: Ephestia elutella (assembly GCA_018467065.1). Lineage (NCBI taxonomy): Eukaryota > Metazoa > Arthropoda > Insecta > Lepidoptera > Pyralidae > Ephestia > Ephestia elutella. The sequence goes on from CM031589.1 coordinate 3,195,282, forward strand.
ACATAGTGCGGGAGGGGCAGGGAGTTTCCTTTCTGTACGTAGTACTTATATTAATTCTGTGCTTTTGGTTAATCCAGTCTTATTGACTAGTACCGCATTGTAGCTTCATTCTTCTTTGGGAAGAAGAATTGGGAACTTCGGTATTTGCAGGTTTTTTTTATAAAATAGCAAGCAAGCGGGTCACCTGAAGGTAAGCGACTGAAGCTGGAGTGAGGTTTGATAGTAGGGGAGCCCATGATGCTAAATCGGGATTTACTCGAGCGTCATAGATACCTATTGGATTGCGAAGTTTAGATGATAAGAAGTAAAAAATGTCATCTTCTATACATATAATAAAACAGTAAAAATATTTTGTCTGTACATTTAATATTTTTGACTGAAATGGATAGAGGGAGACCTAAAAAGAACAATAGAAAGCAAAAAAAAATTTTTGGAATTTCTTGTCTGTCTGTCTGTATGTATGTACGCGTTTCACGCAAAAACTACTGGACGGATTTGAATGAAACTTTTTTTGTTGTATAGCTATTAAGCCTGGGCAACATATAGGCTATAATTCATTTTGAAAACTGGAACACCTGATGAAGAACCATAACGGAACAGCTAAACTATAAGTAATATGGAAATGGTGCCTTAACAAAAATCGTTCAACCTGATGAGCATTTTCTGCCGACGTATAAAAATTGAAGATCTGGAACATCTGATGAAAAGCTCCAAGAGACCAGCTACACTATAACATATATGGAAATGGCGCCTTAGCAAAAATCGTTCAACCTGATGAGCATTTTCTGCTGACGTATAAAAATTGAAGATCTGGAACATCTGATGAAAAGCTCCAAGAGACCAGCTACACTATAACATATATGGAAATGGCGCCTTAGCAAAAACAGTTCGACCTGATAAGCATTTTCTGCTGACGTATAAAAATTGAAGATCTGGAACATCTGATGAAAAGCTCCAAGAGAGATTTTTCATCTTAGCGAAACTCACGCGGGCGAAGCCGCGGGCGACAGCTAGTATAATATATACCTTTTCATCGGTGGGGGGAGCGACTATAGATTTTCAAAAATGTAAAACAAAATTACTGTTGCATGGACATACTCGAGCGCGTCAGATATTGATAGCATCTATGTCCTGTGTATTTTTGAAAATGTACGTATGTTAATCTGATTGTTTCCATGATGGGGGTGGTGTACGTAAGGGTTGAAAGTGAAAAAAATTTAATCGAGCGCGTCAGATTTTCTAACGGGATGTTATTTGCATTTAAAAAAAAGCTCTTATATAATAATCTGACGATTTGGATGTTACGCAAACTCGCGGCCATTATTAGAAAATGCAAAAAAATTTCGCCATTTTGAAATACTCGAGCGCGTCAGATTAAGATATATATATGGTTCTTCTTAATGCCCTAGACGCGCTGTCTCATAATATGACGATTATCTAAAGGGATTCGCCTAATCTGACAATTAAAAATTTTTATTTTTTTATGTTTTCAAATCATTGAACTTAATTAATTGAAAAGCTGAAGAAATAGCATGCAAATAAAAAAGGACAGGTTATTTTAATTATAATACTTGTATTTATAAGAAAATAATTATAAAAAATTAAATTTTTTTTACGTAGTTTTTTTTTTAATTATCATCTTCTTCATCGGTAGAATCATCTTCCTCCTCTGGCTCGATTTCATCCTCAGATATAAACTGTAAACTTTTTTTTCGCAATAAACTTTGTCGATTATTTTTTCTTACTTCGGCTTATGGAAATCGTCAGATTATATATTTTTCGTTATCCTTGAATTATTTCCTTCATAATAAAAAAAAAATTAGCCACGCTCGAGAAAGTCGAGATGACGTTTTTTTTTTACAAGTTTGTAACTCTCCTACTTCTTTACGTCACTGGAAAATTGTCAGATTAGTGGAATATACACTTTTTAGCATGAAATTAACTCACCCTACCTTATTCTGATGCGCCCGAGAATTTTCGATGATCAATTTTTTTTTACTAATCTGATCCTTTATCCTTGACAGGCGGCCATATATATGAGGCTCATATTTGGTGGGAATACTTTACTTGGTACAAGGTATCTCCCTCTATGTTAATCTGTCGCGCTTTAGTAACTCCCGAAATCCCCTCTTGGGCTCCCCTACTATGAGAATAGGTTGCTTCTGGGTAAGCTCGCTACACCGTAGACCTCATCTCTGTCCTCGGGAAAGATTGTGGTCAAACCCATCCTTAATAAAAGAAAACCGGCCCAGTGCCAGTCAAGCTCGTACCGAGGGTTCCGTACACGAAAAGTATCTCACATTTTAGCTCTAACTAAAAGACCAACTAGTTTCAAAAACAAACTTAACTTTGCAGTTCGATCCTTAAGGTTCATCTGAATCATTACATTTTTTCAGACTTCCAACAACATGTTTACAATTTTCAGATTTATTCCTGTATAAGTACTGCTAGACCTTGCTTTTTGCCAAATTTCATAATTTTAGGTCAACGGGAAGTACCCCATAGGTTTGATTGCTCTCTGAAATCGCAAAATATGTAAAAATCGCAACATTTATGGTAATATCTCCTGTTCGCGTTGACGTATAATTTTGATAATTTTTTTGCTCAAAGAGACCATGGATCCGAGTATTCGATATTAATTTTAACTTGATAAAAAAAGTTTGACAGACAGACAACAAAGTGATCTTGTAAGGGTTTCGTATTTGCCTTTTGAGATACGGAACCCTAACAAGTGCAAAAGCAATTATATTATGTAGATTATAAATGCTGAATGAATGGTAATTCATTGCAGTAAAAGTGGTACGAGAAATATAGCAGTTGGTTTTTAATAATAAGTAGTGTCATCGACACCCACAAAATACTAACAAGCAGGCTCGTAGATGTCTCGTAGCATATGCCACGGATCTCGTAAGCATATGCTACGGATCTCGTAGCTTATGCTACGAATCTCGTAGCAAAATTCGTAGCAGTGCTACGCGGCTACGGTGCTATAGAATCGTATAGAAAAATATATTAAAAAATATTTACGGACTATACTAAATTTTATAACAAATATATTTTTCATCAATCTGCAAAAAATGAAAAATGTTTTTGAGAATGTTTTATTAGCAAAAGATCATTTTTCTTCTTAACCCGACCGGGGATCGAACCCGGGACCTCCGGTCTGGCAGTCTGACGTGATGACCGTTAGGCCACGGAGGTCGTCTAGACCTAAAGGTCTTATACAGCGAGGGGTGCGGAGGGTGCCATAATGCGGGAGGGGCAGGGAGTTTCCTTTCTGTACGTAGTACTTATATTAATTCTGTGTCGAAGGTGTGAAGCGAAAAAATTTACCGATATGTTTCTTATCCCAAAATTTCTAATAGAAAAGAATCCTGTGCCAGAACTTACATACGTAGAATCGTCTTTATCCCTTACGGGGTAGACATAGACAGAGCCAAGAGTCGTGAGACTCGAAGGCCACGCTTAGCTGAATAGTGGGCTCTCTGATGGAATGATTATTCAGATATAGTGAGGTTTTATTTATTTTTATTTATTTAACTTTATTACAAAAGTAAAAGGCGGACATAAAGCCTGGGGCTTTTTCTACCAGTCAACCAACTGGGTGATGTAGAAACAGTAACATGTAGCAGGTAGTGCAAAAAGTTTGATTGGAGAATTAAAGAATTAAGAGTTCACAAAAATACGGTACACGTAATTTATATAAAATAACAAGTCATAAACTACATTTAAAGTTACATATATCTAATATTGTATACAACGATAAACCATACATAGACTACATAGACTACTTAAATACTTGTTACTAGGTTGTTGGCCTGTCGTCTATGAGTGGAGGAATCCCCAGTTTAAAGCCCTTTCCCTAGATTTACTTTTACAATATGAGGGAAGAAAAGCAGCTGGCACATTCTATGTTTTTTCTTCGCTTCCAGATCCAGTATATTACAATCCCTTCATTCCATCCAACATACAACAAAACATGTACAGCTCCCAGTTAAGAGCTTCCCAAACATTGATGACCTGGTCAAAAATACACAAAAATGAATCTTATTACTTGTCACATAAAGTATATAACGGCCGCAAATGTTCAGTTAGTTAACTACAGTATGCCAAGTGTAAGTCTGCGCGTGGTAGAAAGAAGGAACTAAGTTTTACGCTATTAAAAAATAGTTGCAAGGCATTAGTGGCGCCCCCACCGAAGCGCCACTTTATACCTTTTTTCTTTTTTTTTTTTTGATTCGCAGGGGGAAATGCTATTTGCGCACTGAGTGTGGGACTCCTGGGCCGCTATTTGGCCCAGACTACCCACTAAAACCCCCTGCGGATGCCATCGGCCGCTTTACAGGGAGGCGCCTCGGATCTGACTAACACAAGGCGCCTCAGCGACTGGCCGGTCTCTCACCAGAGACCGGACTCACCATTTTCAGGGGCCCTCCGACACCTGGAAAGCCCCTTCCGCCGGGTGGGACCATTTACGGGGGTGCTTCGAGGCGCGCTAAATAGCGCCTCCGCCGCACCCCCGTCCTCTTCCTCCGGATTGGGTCCGCGAGGGGATGTTCCTCGCGGTCCCTTTCATCGGCCTCCCTCTGCGACAAGACAGTGTCGCAGAAGGAGGCCATTGCCTCCCAAGCTCCGTCGCTCCCGAGCATCGCATTGACGACGCTTGGGAGCGACAGGTCCATCCCGCCGAGCGCAGCTGCCAAGTCGTGGCGCTGCTGGCTCCACCTGGGACACTGCTCCAGAACGTGTTGGGCAGTGTCCTGAGCCTCGCCACAATCGTGGCAGACTGGCTCGGCCTCCCTCCGGGCCACGCGGTGCAGGTACTCACCGAAGCAGCCATGCCCGGTGAGCACCTGCGTCATGCGGAAGGTGAGAGGTTTTCGCCGTCTCAGCATCCACCTTTCCAGAACCCGGCGCAGGGCTCCCACTGTGCGTACACCGTACGCTGCCTGCGCCAGGTCCCCCTCCCACCTCCGCACGAGTTCCGTCTGCCCTCGCAGGCGGACCCGCCGGATGGCCTCCGGCGAGGGGCGCTCGCCGATTTCCCTCAAGTTCGCCACAAAGTGGTAAACTTCGGCGAGCACCTCCGCCACCAATTCCCACGGCGGATCGCCCGCGAGGGCTGTGGCCGCGGCAAACGACACCGTACGGTACCCCCGTATCACCCTCACCGCGATCACCCTCTGCGCCTGCCGCAGCTGGCGCTTGTTGTCCGCGGCGAGGGCGTCCACCCATATGGGGGCACCGTACATTGCCATACTCCGGCACACGCCGGAGTACAGCTTTCTTACTGCGTCGCTGGGCCCACCCAGATTGGGCAGGAGTCGGCCCAGCGACGCGGCCGTCCTGACGATCCTCGGCCCCAGCTCGCGAAAGTGGGGGCCGAAGGACCATCTCCCGTCGAGGATGAGTCCCAGGTACTTCATCTGGGTACTCACCCTCAACTCCTCCTGACCCACCTGGAGGCGCGCCCCTGGGGGGGGTCCCCGCGTCCGGGCCCCGCGGAAGAGGAGGACTTCGGTTTTATCCAGACGGACCCGAAGCCCCAACCTCTCTATGCGGTCGACCAAAAGGGCAAGACCCGTTTCGGCCGACCGCGCCGCCTCTCCGAAGTTCGCACCCCGAGACGTGAAGAGAGTGTCATCCGCATAGCAAATGACACCCGTCCCGGGGGGAAGCCGGCACCGCAGGACCCAATCGTACGCGATGTCCCACAGAATAGGGCCGAGAATCGACCCCTGCGGGACACCGCACCCGACGCTCCGCCGAACCATTTGCCCCCCCCTGTCCTCATACAGGACGAAGCGCTCCTCCAGGTACGCCCCCAACAGCCTCCGCAGGTACGAGGGCACTCCGAAATACTCGAGCGCCTCTCGTATTACACCGTGCGGGATGCTGTTGAAGGCGTTGGCGACGTCGAGTGACGTCGCCAGGGTCACCTCTCCATCCCGATCCGCCTCCTCCGTCACCGACTTCAGACGCCTGAGAGCGTCGATGGTGGACCTCCCGGCCCGGAACCCGTACTGCGCGTCAGAGAGACGCGGTCCCGGACCCTCCTCCACATGCCGAACGAGGCGCGAAGCCGCGACACTCTCCAGGGCCTTCGCAGCCTCGCTCAGCAGAACCAGAGGTCGCACCGCCGAGGCCGAGTCCAGGGGCCGGCTCCCTTCGGAATAAGGCAGAGTCGACCCTCCCTCCATAACTTCGGGAACTGCCCCTCCCGCAGGCAGCGGTTGAGCAGTTCCCGAAACCTTACCCCGAGGTGCACGAGAATCAGCGCGAGCACTTTCCCGTGCACCCCGTCTGGACCCGGTGCCCTCTTCTTCGTTCGGAGGCGGTCGAGCACCGCCTCTATTTCGACGTCGGTGACGGGGGCGGATCGGCCACCACCTCACCTCCCTCTACTCCGTCAGGCGGCTGTCGGGCCATTCTCGGCGGGGAGAACCCCCGCGGATTGCCGGGGAACAGGTCCCCGACGATTTCCTCCAGCAGAGCTGGCTGGAGGGTTTCCGTCAACGGAGCAATTTGTCTCGCGCCCATCTGTACGGGCGGCCCCACGGGTTTCTTTCTAGACCCTCCACCAGCTCCTCGAGGGCCTCGTCTTTGGCCCGACTGATGGCCAGCTGTAGCTCCGTCCGCTTTTCAACGTACACCGCATACAGCTGGTCATCCCTCTCCTCGTCCCGGGGGCTGCGCCGCCTGCTCCGACCGTACGCCCTCCGGGCCGCGTTGCAGGCGACGCGAAGGGCGGCAATCTCCGCCGACCACCAATAGACCGCCCGCCTGGGGGGCGCTCGGCCTACGCTAGGCATGGCCGCCCGGCACACCGCTGTGAAAGCGTCGCCGAAACGGCCAGCTGCTTCGTCCACCCCCATTTCGGCCAGAAGCGGGAGGCTCCAGCGGCCGACGATGGCCGCCTCCTCCGTCAGCTCCACGTCGAGCCGCGTGAGGGCCCAGCGCGGGAACCGACTGCGCGCCTGGGACGACGATGCCGCCTGACTATCGGGGGCAGCAGACACTTCGAACCGGATATACCGGTGGTCCGAGAGTGTCTCCACCCCCACTTCGACCCTCCAGTCCGTAACTAGGCGCGCGGCAGCGGGAGTGGCGAACGTTAGGTCCACCACCGACCCACCCATCCGCCGCACGCACGTCTGGACTGTCCCCCTCATTCAGGAGAGACAGTCCCGCGGCCAGCGCCCATTCTTCCACCTTGCGCCCCTTGGGCTCGGTGGCCGGATTCCCCCACGCCGTGGATTTGGCGTTGAAGTCACCGGCCACGAGGACCTTCAGGGGCGCCAGCCGCCTTATCTCCGGCCCCAGAGCGTCCAGAAACCGCTCCAGGGCCGGCAGATCCCGGTTCGGGGAGAAGTAGACCCCAACTATGGCGTACTCTCCCCGAACCACCACCACGAACCCGCTGCCTCTCTTCTTGACCGCGAGGGGAGGGGCGGCGCCAGCCTTGGCCACGATAGCCACGGTGCCATCGAGGTCCCCAGCCCAGTGGGACAGGGAGGGAACTGCGTACGGCTCCGAAGCCACTGCGACGTCAACGTCCCACTCCGCCATGGATTGCAGGAGGAGATCCTGCGATCTGGCGGAGTGGTTGAGGCTGGCCTGGAGGAATCCAACCATTACTCCTCCATTTGGCCGACTGGCGCCTCCTGTTGTCGGGCCCCTCGCGGAGGAGGGGACAGCCCTTTGCCACGGACCGGCGGGGGTTACATGACCTGCCCCCATCACGTGGTCCGCCGGTTTTCCAGCGGCATTACACACCGCGCAGCGGGGCTCCGCTGTGCATGAAGCGGACAAATGCCCCGCCTCCCCGCACCTGTAGCAGAGCTGGCTGCGGTCCGCCTGCGAGGGGCACAATGCTGCCGTGTGCCCTTCCCCATGCACTTATAACAGTGCATGGGGCGCGCCTCCAAGTGCCGGAGCTGCGCGCGGCCCCAGCCCACACTGATGCTGCCCAACTCGAGCAGCTTCTTTGCCGCCACCACCGGGCAGCGCATCAGGGCAGAGCGAGAGCCCCGCCAGTCTGGGCGGACCTCGCCTACCCAGACCTGGTCTTCGTCGCAGCCTCCAGCCCTGGCGACCGCAGCCCTGACCCGCTGCGCGGTAGCCGTGTCGTTCAGGCCCGTCACGCGGAAATCCGCAGACTTGACGGGCCTGGATACCTCCGCGACGCCGGCCAGCGCCACCCTCAGGGCCGACGCGAGCGCATCGGCCTTGTCCGCGCTGGAGGAGCCTGGGACCTCGATGAGCCTCGCCCCGTTCGCACTTGGGCGAATCCGGAGCGAGCCGATGCCCAGCTGCTCCAAGCTGACCTCCTGCTCGGCCGTGAGAAGGGCGGAGGCGTATGTGGCCCCGTTCTGCGCTGCCTCCGGCTGTAACTTGAGTATTACAGCCGAGGAGCTGGGGGCCGTCAACTTCTTCGCCTTCTTCTTAGCAGGGGCCGTGGACGCCGCTGGGGACGCCTTGCGCCCGGTTGCGGGGGCCGCCGCGGATGCCGCTGGGGGTGCCGCTGTCGGCGCTGCTGTGGGTGCCGCCGTGGGCTTGGGCCGGGACTTTTTGCCCACGCCCTTGCCCTTGCCTCCCTTCCCTCTGACCTCAACCCAGGGGAGCTCTGGGCAGGCGTCGGCGCTGACTGCGGCCGCTGAGGTCGACGGCCCAAAGGGACCCCACTCCGTCGACCTCTCAGCCGCTCTCTTCTGCCCTGGGGCCGGGCGCGCTGGCGCCCGGACCTCCAACTCCTCCGTCTCAGGCTGCACAGGCCGCGCAGGCCGTGACACCGTGCTTGAGCCGGAGGCCTTCTCGATGGCCGCCCTCGCGGCCCTTGCCACCTCTGAGTTGTCACCCGCCAGCGGTGGGCGGGTGGCCCTGCGAGGCGGATGAGGGTCCTGTCCTGCGAGGCGGCTGTCAACAATCCTCTCCACCATCCTCTCGACCATCCTCTCCATGGAGGCCTCCAGCCTCTCCACCAGCTCCTCCTCCGTTGGGGGAACTGTGTGCATTCCGGCATTCCGCGCGGCCTGCAGGACCTCGCGGCGGGCCTCCTCATAACCCTGACGGAGCGCAGCGGCCTCCGCCTTCATGTTGGCCACCTCTCTTTGGAGGCGGCCATTATCTGCTTTGAGCCGCCGTATTTCATCGGTCTCGTTGCGCCCCACCAGGGTGTCAACGATGTCCTTGACATCAGAGGAGGCCCGTACTATTTTTTGAACAGTAGCCCCCTTGAGGGCAGAGGACTTCCGGACGAGGCCGGTAATTACACTCAGCCTCTCCACCGCGGTGTTCAGGAGACTTTCGGCCCCCATCGCACCAAAGTCCGCCACCTCAATGGGGGCCACTTCCACCTCTTTCTCCTCTACCGGGGGTCCTCCCCTCCGGAAGGCCCTAGCTTCCAGAGTGGACGAGAAGGAGGTCTCCACACCCTCCTCGTCCAAGTTCCTCCTCACCTCGGCTCGGGCCCTCGCCGACTTGGAGGCACCCCGCGCCCCTCCTCCTTTTGCCACAGCCTTTGACTGCGGCGCGCCCACCTCCGTGTCGGAGCCACTGGCGACCTCCGAATAGAGGCGCTTCGGGCCCAACAGTGACTCCGACAGTGAGGTGACGGACCCCACACTACCCAGGAGGCTCCCAAGCCTCCTCTGGCCCACGGCCGAGTCGGTCTCCTCCCCATCCGAGCCGATGTCCGATCTGGACCTGTCCTCGTCCTCTTTCCTCCCCCCGTCCGAGATCATCCCCTCCCGATCCAGACTTCCCCTCCCCGCTTCTTCCTCCCCTCCTTAATTTGGCCCTGAGAAGGGCCTTTTTAAGGAAACGCCCGGAGGCGTCCCTTTCAGGCTTATTAGGCATTTTCACAATCAATCGCATATACTGCTCCGACAGCAAAGTACTCATTAGCCGCCGGCCTGCCACTCCGTTACGGTGGTCAGGACGCGACGTTGCCCGGGGAACGCGATGTGGACGCTAGCACTTTGGGGGTTCCCCGCCAATTTATACCTATCAAACTGGAAGCAACATGCTTTAATCACAACTTTATTTTTGCAGTGGAATTACGGAAAATATGCTTTAAAGTCTAAGCATAAAGGTGTATGGTGTTTTTTTTTAATTTGTCGATGTTAAGTATCAGCATATGCATTCATTCGAGAAATCGCGCTGCAATAAAAATGTGAAGTCGTTGTTTTTTTTTCCTTTATCGTCGAAAATCACCGTAAGCGAAAACGAATTAAAAAAAAAATTTAATAAATAATACAATTATTTAAAACGATACCTCTAAAATAAATAAGAGCCCAACGAAAACTCTTTAGCAAAAACACAAATTATAGAAAATTTTAAAAGTAACCTTATTGTGTCTGCTTTAAGGTGGAGCTTACGTACCGCCCCTCACCCCCTCTGATTAGCCTTGGGTCTCGCCTTTAAGGAGTTTATTATTATGCGAAAAAAATTATGCTTTATTTTATAATGAATGATTATAAAGATTATATTGCATTACTAGCTGCGCCCCGGGGCTTCGCTCCCGTGGGAATTTCAGGATAAAAAGTACCCTAGTGCTATTCCCGGTATTTTTCTACTCGTATGACAAATTTCATCGAAATCCGTCCGGTAGATTTTACGTGATTGAGTCACAAACATCCTAACAAACTCCTAACTCACAAATTCACAAACTTACATCCAAACTATCCAATTTATAATATTAGTTGGATTTTGATTAAAGATATTATGCTTAAAAATTTTTGCGTAGATATTATTAGGATAAACAAAAGTATACCATATTATGTCTTACAATTTTATGCAAATGGGAGGAAACCAGGCGCCGAGAAACTTCCATTAATACTTAGCGATCTGAACCATCTTAGCGGAAGCCCGCGGGCGCTCATTTCCTGCTTCGGATGTGATTCCTGACACAGACTTAGAGAGAATTTGTTGTCCGGCTCGAAGGATCAATATTAATAAGTGTTTGTACATTTGTGAGTTTATTTGTTTATTTGTTTCACCAATAGAAAGCTATATTATGCTTAATTGACATAGTCTACAATAGGGGACCGGACAACTTTTTTTTTGTTGCTTCTTTGAAATATCTCACAATAATCATTCACATTTTTAAGCGATGTTTGGACTATACCAAAACGCCCTTAACTAAACATACATTCATATGACGTCACGCGTAGATTGACTTTCCCAAAAAGTTTGAACTACCAAATTAGTTCAGGAGAATAAACTCGTGATGAAAAGTCGCAAAATGTGATTAATTACATGTATTCTATCATAAAATTACATATTTAAAAAAAATCTCATACCTCTTCCGGTCCCCTATTCATGTATGTACGAAGCCGGGGCGGGCCACTAGTACTGTATAAAAATAAGGCCTTTTTATGGTCGGAGGTGTATAAACTGCATGTAATGCCATTAACAAAACATTACCTACCCCTGCACTGTTGTGTTTGTATTTAAATTTGCAAAGTTTGAGGTTTCTCTTCTCATTGGATCACACGTACTTCCTGTTTTATCATTTCATCGCCGCACCTTCGTCCGCGTGAATTTCCAACGGGAACCGTGCCTTTTCCCGGGATGAATGGTACCCTATATCCTTCTCCGTACTTCTAACAACGTGTATGCGAAATTTCAGGAAGATTGGTTTAGTAGATAAAGCGTGAAGAGGTAACAAACAAACTCACTTTCACATTTATATATTGGACCTAGAAAAATCAACTTGGTGAGTTGCAGAATAAATTTATAGTTAATAGGTTAGGTTTAGTGCATAGGGCTCCGTAACTCCCTATATAAGTTACGGTGGTAGCAGAGTGCATTTAAGTTAGTTTCTAGGCTCGAGTCGGACAGACGCAGTGCCGTATCGAATCGTTACCGTCGGTTACCCATCGGCTTTTTTGGGGACCTATAGGTCTTTTCTTGAGACCCGGTCTTTTTCGGTGACGAACGTTCGCGGCGCTTCGTTTGTCCCGAATCTCTGCCACATATATATTCATTCATTCATTTACCGGTTGACTGGAAAAGATCCCTTATTGGGATAAGTCCGCCTTTTTTCCTCTCTACTTATGTATTTTTGAATTGTGTATTTACTTAGTATTTTAAAGTTTAAACAACAACTGTTTTAGCCCCCCATTCGAAGAAGCCAAATTCTTCCTCAATGATTCCTAATATACTAGTTGCGCCGTTTGGGAAATATTTAATTTTTGTTATAGTCAAGTGTCGCCCTCGAATGGGAAAATGGTGGTGGGTGGATACGTGAAAAAATTATAATATGTAACAAATTATAATAATAATGTAATGTAATAATTTATGTATAGAATATATGTATATAATGTATTAAAAAGGAAAACTATCACTGTAATATAGGCATTACTCGTAAACGAGTAATAATTGATAAACTTACAAAATCGGTTTTAGTATGAAAAATATTAGTAGGAACAATTTTCATTCAATATGATGGTATATACTTAGGTTATGATCATTAGTTATATAATAAAGATGGGATTATAAGTTCGTGTGTCCGCATTTGTAGAGAGAAGGCACCATCCGAACCCTGCAAGCGCGTAGTTCGACACGCACTTGACCAATTTACTTTTTATAGAATAGTAGGCAAACGAGCATGTATGCGGGTTGATGATGGTTAGCAATCACCGCAGTCCATGGACACCAGCAACCCTAAAAAGGTCACTTTTGCTACATATAGATACAGATTCAGTATCACGTCTAAATCCATCACGGGGTAAGCAGAGTCAAGAGTCTTCAGACTCAAAGACCACGCTTTGCTGAATAGTGGACTTATTGGGCAGTCTGGAAGACTCTAAATAGACTTCGGGCTGCTGTTGGGGGATGCCGTGAAAACCGCGTTAGGTGGGGTTTCTCGGCAAATATCATGTGCGATTGCGGAGCTGTGCAATCTATGGCTCACCTCCTGTCATGTTCAAATTGCCCCGAATCGTGTACCATAAGGACCTTTACCAGGCCAATGATTGTCGTTACCACCTGGGAAAATATAGATGCCATTTCGACTCGTCAAGAAGAATTGGTGGAAAGGAGATTCAGATATAGTGACATTTTGCTATCCCATTGCCTATGACAAGAATCCCCAGTTTATAATCAACTAGCTTTTGGCCGCGGTTTCGCCCGCGTGAAATTCCCACGGGATTATTTTTTCCCGGGATGAAAGGTACCCTATGTTTTACTCCGTACTTCTAACTATGTGAAGGTCGCGGGTTGCGCATGGATGCGGGCAGCGCAGGACCGGTCGTTGTGGAAATCCTTGGGGGAGGCCTTTGTCCAGCAGTGGACGTCTTTCGGCTAAGAGAGAGAAGGATTTTCTTGATTGATTATTAAAATGCATGAAAAACCTCCCGAATCCGGGAAGTGAATTTGAAACTTGCAAAATTGAATGAGAAAATATGAAGAATGCTCAGACTGTATAGAACTCTCTCTTCGTGGAAGTAGGTTAATTTGATATCTTGACCCAAATTACTAGTATACACCGTGAAACTTTAACAAACATTACGTATGTATGTTTGTGTTGCGTTTTCACACAAACTAAAAAGAACGGAGAAATATCACTTATACACTTATATATTTAAATTTTTTTTATAATTAAAACCGGTTACCGGTTTCGATCACAAACTTATAGCCAGGGTACAAAATACACGACACGAGTGAGCGAGAAAATGCAGCTTTATATATATATTTGTTCAATCGCAAAAATAAAAAATAATAAAAATTCATTATTTTGTAATAAGAAACAAGCTACAATACACAAACATTGGCTAACGATGACAAACCGCAGTAGTTAAGAAACTGTGTCGCAGTTGTCAACGCCCACCTCCGAATTAATAGATACAGTTGGTTTCTTATTTTAACAGTGTTACATTAGAGAAGGAATAAATGCAATTAATATGTGCTCACAGAATAATATTAATTAAAATTAAAATACCTTTTTGAAACATTATAAAATAAAATTAATAAAATTTAAAACTATTATAATTAATTTATACGTCATATGGCTTAGTATTTATATTTATATTAAAGTAAAGTACTAAGAGAACGGCACCCAATATATTAGCGTTCTGTACAATCGTTATTTTATTCAACTCATTAGTTCCACGGTCTCTCATCCAAGAGGATCCGAAACTTGATAACGGTTCCGATAAGAAGACAAATCCAAGTTTGAAGACTGGTTAAATAACAGTAAATCTCACTTTTGGCACAAAGTGACTAGGGTGTGCGCTTCATAGAAACGGGGCGTCAAATATAACTACCACTACTACAAATTAAACTGTATATCCGTGAACGTGATCATAAACATAACATGTTTTATTATATATTATTTTTTTTCTTATATTTTATTTTTGACTGTACACAATCTAGTGTAAGTATAAAGTTAATGAATAGCCCCTCTAGCATGCTAGGCGACCAAGACTGTTTCATGAGTTTCTTACGGCATTTCTTCTCAGCAGTGGTCGTTCCGAAATGCTAGTAGTTTGTAGCTTTGAAACATATTATATTATGATTAAATAATTAGTTATCGACGTGAAAAAGAGCCTTCTTTGAAGGCCAAGTTTCAATAAAAAAAAATTGAATTTGACACCTCAGTAACACGTCAATGTGTGTGTTTTCATAGTCATCATAGCGTCCCAATACGCATAAGAACGGGGGAGAAGTGCGTGGGGTGCGGGGTGCCATATAGCGGGAAGGACAGGGAGTTTCCTTTCTGTACGTAGTACTTATATTAATTATGTGCTTTTGGTTAATCCAGCCTTATTGGCTAGTACCGCATTGTAGATTCATTCTTCTTTGGGAAGAAGAATTGGGAACTTCGGTAATTGCAGGTTTTTTAATAAAATAACAAGCAAGCGGGTCACCTGAAGGTAAGCGACTGAAGCTGGAGTGAGGTTTGATAGTAGGGGAGCCCATGATGCTAAATCGGGATTTACTCGAGCGTCATAGATACCTATTGGATTGCGAAGTTTAGATGATAAGAAGTAAAAAATGTCATATAATATATACCTTTTCATCGGTGGGGGAGCGACTATAGATTTTCAAATGTAAAAAAACTGTTGCATGGACATGGATATACTCGAGCGCGTCAGATATTGATCATCTATGTCCTGTGTATTTTTGAAAATGTACGTATGTTAATCTGATTGTTTCCATGATGGGGGTGGTCGTACGTAAGGGTTGAAAGTGAAAAAAAAAAATTTAATCGAGCGCGTCAGATTTTCTAAGGGGATGTTATTTGCACTTAAAAAAAGCTCTTATATAATAATCTGACGATTTGGATGTTACGCAAACTCGCGGCCATTATTAGAAAATGCAAAAAAAATTCGCCATTTTGAAATACTCGAGCGCGTAAGATATATATGGTTCTTCTTAATGCCCTAGACGCGCTGTCTCATAATATGACGATTATCTAGAGGGATTCGCCTAATCTGACAATTAAATATATTTTTTTTTTATTTTTTCAAATCATTGAACTTAATTAATTGAAAAGCTGAAGAAATAGCATGCAAATAAAAAAGGACAGGTTATTTTAAGTATAATACTTGTATTTATAAGAAAATATTTTTTTTTTGCGTAGTTTTTTTTTAATTATCATCTTCTTCATCGGTAGAATCATCTTCCTCCTCTGGCTCGATTTCATCCTCAGATTTAAACTGTAAACTTTTTTTTCGCAATAAACTTTGTCGATTATTTTTTCTTACTTCGGCTTATGGAAATCGTCAGATTATATATTTTTCGTTATCCTTGAATTATTTCCTTCATAATAAAAAAAAATTTAGCCACGCTCGAGAAAGTCGAGATGACGTTTTTTTTTACAAGTTTGTAACTCTCCTACTTCTCTACGTCACTGGAAAATTGTCAGATTAGTGGAATATACACTTTTTAGCATGAAATTAACTCACCCTACCTTATTCTGATGCGCCCGAAAATTTTTGATGATCAATTTTTTTTTACTAATCTGATCCTTTATCCTTGACAGGCGGCCATATATATGAGGCTCATATTTGGTGGGGATACTTTACTTGGTACAAGGTATCTCCCTGTATGTTAATCTGTCGCGCTTTAGTAACTCTCGAAATCCCCTTTTGGGCTCCCCTACTATGAGAATAGGTTGCTTCTGGGTAAGCTCGCTACACCGTAGACCTCATCTCTGTCCTCGGGCAAGATTGTGGTCAAGAACAAAACCATCCATAATAAAAGAAAACCGGCCCAGTGCCAGTCAAGCTCGTACCGAGGGTTCCGTACACGCAAAGTATCTCACATTTTAGCTCTAACTAAAAGACCAACTAGTTTCAAAAACAAACTTAACTTTGCAGTTCGATCCTTAAGGTTGTTACATGTTTACAATTTTCAAATTTATTCCTGTATAAGTACTGTTAGACCTTGCTTTTTACCAAATTTCATACTTTTAGGTAGGGGAAGTACCCCATAGGTTTGATTGCTGTCTGAAATCGCAAAATATGTAAAAATCGCAACATTTATGGTAATATCTCCTGTTCGCGTTGACGTATAATTTTGATAATGTTTTCGCTCAAAGAGACCATGGATCCGAGTATTCGATATTAATTTCAACTTGATAAAAAAAAGTTTGGCAGACAGACAATAAAGTGAACTTGTAAGGGTTCCGTTTTTGCCTTTTGATATACGGAACCCTAAAAAGTGCAAAAACAATTATATTATGTAATGGTAATTCATTGCAGTAAAAGTGGTACAAGAAATATGGCAGTTGGTTTTCAATAATAAGTAGTGTCATCGACTCCCACAAAATACTAACAAGCAGGCTCGTAGATGTCTCGTAGCATATGCCACGGATCTCGTAAGCATATGCTACGGATCTCGTAGCTTATGCTACGAATCTCGTAGCAAAATTCGTAGCAGTGCTACGCGGCTACGGTGCTATAGAATCGTATTGCAATAGATTTAAGAAAAAATATATTAAAAAATATTTACGGACTATACTAAATTTTATAACAAATATATTTTTCATCAATCTGCAAAAAATGAAAAATGTTTTTGAGAATGTTTTATTAGCAAAATATCATTTTTCTTCTTAACCCGACCGGGGATCGAACCAGGGACCTCCGGTGTGGCAGTCTGGCGTGATGACCGTTAGGCCACGGAGGTCGTCTAGACCTAAAGGTCTTATACAGCGAGGGATGCGGAGGGATGCCATATTGCGGGAGGGGCAGGGAGTTTCCTTTCTGTACGTAGTACTTATATCAATTCTGTGTCGAAGGTGTGAAGCGAGTAAATTTACCGATATGTTTACTATCCCAAAATTTCTAATAGAGAAGAATCCTGTGCTAGAACTTACATACGTAGAATCACGTCTTTATTCCTTACGGGGTAGACATAGACAGAGCCAAGAGTCGTGAGACTCGAAGGCCATGCTTAGCTGAATAGTGGGCTTTCTGATGGAATGGAGATTCAGTTATAGTGACAGGTTGCTGGCCTGTCGCCTATTAGTGGAGGAATCCCCAGTTTAAAGCCCTTTCCCTCGATTGACTTTTACAATATCACTCTGCCACTCGTGATACAGGTTAATGCCTAGTTCGATGGTAGTATGTTGAGCGATGGATCCGCCTCAATGCGAATCTAATTTAGAATGGGTCAATAAAAAACTTTTTCATTTTCATTTTCATTTTTTTTCATATGCGAGGGAAGAGAAGCAGCTGGCATATTCTATGTGTTTTCTTCGCTCCCAGAACCAGTATATTACATACAATCCCTTCATTCCATCCAACATACAAGAAAATATATACAGCTCCCAGTTAAGAGCTTCCCAAACATTGATCACCTGGTCTAAAATACGCAAAAATGAATCTTATTACTTGTCACATAAAGTATATAACGGACGCAAATATTTAGTTAGTTAACTACAGCACACCAAGTGTAAGTCTGCGCGTGGTGGAAGATGGAACTAAGTTTTACGCTATTAAAAACTAGTTGTAAGGCATAAGTGGCGCCCCCACCGAAGCGCCAATTTATACCTATCAAACTGGAAGCAACATGCTTTTTTCGCAACTTTATTTTTGCAGTGGAATTACGGAAAATATGCTTTAAAGTCTAAGCATAAAGGTGTATGGTGTTTTTTTTTAATTTGTCGATGTTAAGTATCAGCATATGCATTCATTCGAGAAATCGCGCTGCAATAAAAATGTGAAGTCGTTGTTTTTTTTCCTTTATCGTCGAAAATCACCGTAAGCGAAAACGAATTAAAAAAAAAATTTAATAAATAATACAATTATTTAAAACGATACCTCTAAAATAAATAAGAGCCCAACGAAAACTCTTTAGCAAAAACACAAATTATAGAAAATTTTAAAAGTAACCTTATTGTGTCTGCTTTAAGGTGGAGCTTACGTACCGCCCCTCACCCCCTCTGATTAGCCTTGGGTCTCGCCTTTAAGGAGTTTATTATTATGCGAAAAAAATTATGCTTTATTTTATAATGAATGATTATAAAGATTATATTGCATTACTAGCCGCGCCCCGGGGCTTTGCTCCCGTAGGAATTTCGGGATAAAAAGTACCCTATGTGCTATTCCCGGTATTTTTCTACCCATATACCAAATTTCATTGAAATCCGTCCAGTAGATTTTGCGTGATTGAGTCACAAACATCCTAACAAACTCCTACCTCACATCCAAACTATTGAATTCATAATATTAGTAGGATTTAGATTAAAGATATTATGCTTAAAAAATTATGCGTACATATTATTAGGATAAACAAAAGTATACCATATTATGTCTTACAATTTTATGCAAATGGGAGGAAACCAGGCGCCGAGAAACTTCCATTAATACTTAGCGATCTGAACCATCTTAGCGGAAGCCCGCGGGCGCTCATTTCCTGCTTCGGATGTGATTCCTGACACAGACTTAGAGAGAAATTATTGTCCGGTTCGAAGAACCAATATTTATAAGTATTTGTACGTTTGTGAGTTTATTTGTAAAGGGCGAAACTACTGACCCGATTATAAAAATTCTTTCACCAATAGAAAGCTATATTAAGCTTAATTGACATAGGCTACAAAAGAGGACCGGACAACTTTTTTTTGTTGCTTCTTTGAAATATCTCACAATAATACATTCACATTTTTGAGTGATGTTTGGAAGGTACCAAAACGCACTTAACTAAACTTACATTCATATGACGTCACGCGTAGAAAATTGACTTTCCCAAAAAGTTTGAACTTAGCTCAGGAGAATAAACTCGTGCTGAAAAATTGCAAAATGTGTTTAATTACATGTATTCTATCATAAAATTACATATTAAAAAAAATCTCATACCTCTTCCGGTCCCCTATTCATGTATGTACGAAGCCAGGGCGGGGCGCTAGTCCTAACTAATCCTAACTAATATTATAAATGCGAAAGTGAGTTTGTTTGTTGGTTTGTTTGTTTGTTACCTCTTCACGCTTTATCTTCTGAACCAATCTTCCTGAAATTTCGGATACACATAGCTGGAAGTACGGAGAAGGACAAAGAGTATCTTTCATCCTGGAAAAAGCACTGTTCCTGTGGAAAATTCACGCGGGCGAAGCCGCGGGCGAAAGCTAGTACTGTATCAAAATAAGGGCTATTTATGGTCGGAGATGTATAAACTGCGTGTAATGCCATTAACTAATACATTACCTACCACTGCCCTGTTGTGTTTGTATTTAAATTTACAAAGTTTGAGGTTTCTCTTGTCATTGGATCACACGTACTTTTACCATTCCTGTTTTATCATCTTATCGCCGCACCTTCGCCCGCGTGAATTTCCCACGGGAACTGTGCCTTTTCCCGGGATGAAAGGTACCCTATGTCCTTCTCCGTACTTCTAACAATGTGTATGCGAAATTTCAAGAAGATTGGTTTAGTAGATAAAGCGTGAAGAGGCAACAAACAAACTCACTTTCACATTTATAATATTAGTTAGGATTCATTTGCCGGTTGACTGGAAAAGATCCTTTATTGGGATAAGTCCGCCTTATTTTCTCTCTACTTATGTATGTTTGAATTGTGTATTTACTTAGTTATTATAAAGTTATAACAACAACAACTGTTTTAGCCCCCCATTCGAAGAAGCCAAATACTTCCTCAATGATTCCGAATGTACTAGCTGCGTCCTGGAGCTACGCTCCTGTAGTAATTTCGGGATAAAAAGTACTGGGATAATGCTAGTAGTTTGTAGCTTTGAAACATAATATATTATGATTAAATAATTAGTTTTCGATGTGAAAAAGAGCCTTCTTTGAAGGCCAAGTTTCAATAAAAAAATGACTTTGACTACCCTATGTGTTATTCCTGGTTCCAAAAACACTGCGTTGAAATTTGTTATTCGGCGTACCAAATTGATCTAAAAACATAACTCTCCTTTTTTGGGTATTCGTATAAAAAAATTGTTGTAAAAGGTTTTTGACATGTCTAGTATCTGTATATCAATGTCCAACAAAAAAGCTCCGAAATCCGCTAAAATCAGACGAATTGTGTGGGCTTAATGTAAGATCCTTGTTTTTGACTCAAAGTGGTACACGGTACGGCTTAGTGTTCAATTTAATTTGCTTTAGCCAATTAATTTAAACAGCTGTGATAATCTTGAGTAACGAAACCGAATAATTGTAAATACGGATAAGAAAAGAAGTATCCTATGTATTATTTACGATAGTATATATATAGTACTCTGTGGTATTATTCATTATATTATATATGTATTTACTTTTGTTACTACTTTGTATTTCTTTTCTGTAAATGGTGCAATAAAGTGTTGATCTATATATCTATCTATTCCGAAGCGGAAGCGGTGGTGGTCGAGTGGTAGGGCGCCCGCCTGTGGATGCAAAATCCCAGGTTCGAATCCTGCCCGGGCTACATGAGTTTGTATACCAATCTGACTCATGTTAGTTTTCATCAACCACCACTTGCTTCCGGTGAAGGAAAACATCGTGAGGGAACCTGCACTCTGGTTGATGATTATCAGCTAGTGTATGAAATGGCGAAGGCAATGGAAAACCACTCCATTAAAATTGCCAAGAAAGTCGTTGTGTGTGTTTAATTCCATATACTGACCACGACCCTCAGTCATGAGGAAATACGACTAAAGAGGTGTGCTATTCAGATATTTTTCTTTCTGTGTACCAAAATTTCATTAAAATCCGTCTGGTTTTTGCGGGAATGAGTAACAATTAATACACATCAAAACTTTCGCATTGAAATAATAACGGGATTACATATACTTACTTTTATTCTGTGCTTCTAGCCATGATGTAGCTAAAAACAAAGTGATCTTATAAAAAAAGAAATAAATAAATATATACGGACAAATCACACAGATTGAGTTAGCCCCAAAGTAAGTTCGAGACTTGTGTTATGGGATACTAACTCAACGATACTATATTTTATAACAAATACATATATATATATAGATAAACAAACATTCAAGAAAGAAAGAAATAATTTATTTGCAAATACAAATATGATATGCAAATTAATATGGAGGACATGCTACATGTAATTTTACGCAAAAATGTGGAATAATCTTCCCTCAGCGGTGTTCCCGAATAGGTTCGGCATTGGAGCCTTAAAGAAAAGAGCCTATCTCTTTCTCAAAGAGTCGGCAATGCATCAGTGACCTTCTTAGGGTCGTTGGTGTCTATGGACTGCGGTGGTTGCTTACCATCAGGCAACCCGCATGCTCGTTTGCCTACTATTCAAAAAACGGTAATGGATCTTGGCAATGTTAATGGAGTGGTTTGCCCTTGCCTTCTCCATTTCACACACTAGCTGATAATCCAGAGTGCAGGTTTCCTCACAATGTTTTCCTTCACCGGAAGCAAGTGGTTGTCGATGAAAACTTCCATACATGAGATTGTCATATCCTAAATGCCCGACTTCCTGCAAAACGGAGGACTTGAACGAGTCGCCCGATCAGCGTGGCCAAGTATTGGTCCAAATTGATTTGAATAGCCATTACGACTCGACAAGAAGAAGAAGACCACGGGTAGGATTTAAACCTGAGACCTTTGCAGCCACAGGCGGCTACCACTATGCCACCACGGCTTCGCTATAACTAATTCAGTAATACACCAAGGAGTCATTCCGAAATAGAGTTATCACCTAATTTCCTGAAACATGCATGACTTGCATACTCCTGGCCTCCGAACTTATGATTAATGGTAGAAGTATGACGTCAGGATATTAGGTTGCGGCTATTTGCTGACACGGAGATGAGACACGAAAAGATTACTAGCAGTAGCGGATTTAGGACTGCTTTTTTGTGTACCTATAATGGAGGGAGATTCCATGACAGTGCTTATCAAATTAAAAAAATAACAGAAACGTGCCCCCCCCCCCCACCCCCAATTTATTAAGGAAGAGGAAAGAAAATTCCATAACAGT
Organism: Ephestia elutella; assembly: GCA_018467065.1. Classification (NCBI taxonomy): domain Eukaryota; kingdom Metazoa; phylum Arthropoda; class Insecta; order Lepidoptera; family Pyralidae; genus Ephestia; species Ephestia elutella. Next base: position 3,217,679 of record CM031589.1, read on the forward strand.
GCAAATTAAATGAAGATCAATTCAAATCTGGTCCTTTTGCTGTAGTGTAGTGAGCATCAGGACGGATGTCAATTTGTTGCACCCCCCCCCCCCAATATGCATAGTCCGCCACGGTCCTTGTCCCCCAGAAAAAATCTTGGATCCGCCGGTGATTACTAGCTCCTGTCTTTGGTTTTGTCCGTCTTAATATTTAAACTAGCTTTCAGCCTCGGTTTCGCCCGCATAAAAGCCGTTTTACACCTCTTTTGCTGCCTTTAGGAGTGGAATTTTCAAAATCATTTCTTAGTGTTGATGTTGTTTGTTAGTAGCGATGGGCTAGCAGCCTGTCACTATACCTGAATCTCCATTTCATCAGAGAGCCCACTATTCAGCTAAGCGTGGCCTTCGAGTCTCACGACTCTTGGATCTGTCTACCCCGTAAGTGATAAAGACGTGATTCTATGTATGTATTTCTTAGTGTTTACTAGAACCTCTATATGTTTCCTTGGGTCTAAAACGGCTACTTTAATAAATTGGAATATGATTATCTTCTCATTTCCTAAATATAAATACATATTCTTGGTATAAATAGATAATGTTATGATTTCGACCAAAACTGTTTGCTGGGTAGTTGCTAAATAATTCAAGTTGTGGATGGCAATGCGGGAAATCGATAGAGGGTGCAAAATTCATGACGTTTTCTCAATCGATTGGGCATGACGACTGCAATGCTTAGAGCTTTTAACCAATAGGAGACGATGTGAGCGCGAATGTCTTTGCAAAAAAGTCTGCTACTTTCTGTGGGGGGAAAATGAGCTCACTAACGCAATGCGCTGTGTTAGACAACTAATTTATACACGTCTATGTTATATTGTTTAAACCAATACCAAAACAAGTTCAAAGGTACAGTCAGTAAAAATGCTTTGTATGTGATAACATTTTTATTTGCAAAAAAAATCTGTTAGATCAAAATAAGCAATTTGATGACTGAGCTGACTGTACCGAATTCGTATTGGTATTCGTTTGGTCATAATTTAAAGAGTGGTATTGGTCCGGAATAGGAAATAAATATAAATTCAAAGTAATACCAGTGGTATTCGTTCGTGGTATTAGATCGGAATAAATCGTCTATGCGCGTTCTTGCAAAACACATGTATAATACATGTATTATTTAGAGGTAAATCAACTGAAGTAGAAAATGATTTGTTATTTATTATTATTTACTATCTACTCCCCAGGGCTCCGCTCGAATTTTGGGATAAAAAGTAACCTATGTGTTATTTGTTTCATGCATGTATGTTGCGTGATAATGCCGCCACACTAGATTAAAAACTACGCACACAATCACAAATAGTACCTATGAGCATGATCATATATTTGGCAGTGCGGGTGCCTGTAAGAGTGGACTCTCCGTTTTGGTTAGATGCTCTAAGCTGCGATGTAGTCAGGTACTTACTGTTTGTAAAATTAGGTAGGTATACTATTAGATTATTGTCTTATAGGTAGCTATCAATCGTATATAATCGAATCGTTTCCAAATAGTGCAAACTACACAGGCTTCACCTACGCCGCTATACCTTATAGTTAGATCTTAGTGTCGTTGATGATATCTGAAATGACCTGGCCCTTGATTCTACAAATTACAAACGTAGATGTCGTGTCTCAGTTGTGTATCAAAAGACTAAGAAATCGTAATAAAACATAGAAGTCTTACAGAGATCTTGTCACTTTTAATTTCTTTGCCTCTAGACATCGACACAACATCTAGTTTTGTAATGGGCGATTTTATAACAGGTCAAATTAAGAAAAAAAAATCGATGTAATAAAATCTCAATAGATGGCGTTTTATGAAAGCCGAGTCGTGCACCTATATTGTGCGCTTTTTCTAGTCAACCAAAGGCAGAAAAACAAATGACAGTTTGACTGTGTCACAAATCACAATATAGGATATACTTTTAAGACGTTTTTTTACTAGGATTTATTTACTACATTTTTGCTTTCTGTATTGACTGGTCTTTTAATAAGCGCCATTTATGAAGTCATCTGGAACTGTTTGTTTTTTATTTGGGTCTCGGAAATAGTAGAATCCGCCCTGTGGTGTCAGGTTTATTTAAATTATTTAAAATCACTTTCTCATTTTAATTCTTTTTTTTTCATTCCAAAAATAATAAGTCTAATTTCTCACAAACAAAAAACTTTTCATGAAAAATAATCTTATAAATCCTTCTTCTACGAGTAGACTTCCTCTCAATAGTATTGTACGGGCTCCTGCTTGGTTTCCGTACACTTAAAGATGCTATGCTGATTATCAATTAAGATGATTGTAAGACAGACCCGGGTCGCGAAAATGCTAATGAAACGACGTATGAATCTGCCGAGTGCGTTTATTACACTAAAGTAAAACTATGCTAATGTCAATGTCGTAAAAGTAGGTTGTGCGTAGTCTAAGAAAAAATACGAAATACACTAACGCGAAACGTAGTGCAGTGTGTGACTAAATTATTAAACTTTTAAAAATGTTCCTATTAATAATAATAAAAAATAATAATGTAACCTGAACAAGTATAATATTCATGCAAAAGTTTAGTCGAAATAAAAAGCTTGAAATATAAAACTAGTGCTAAACTAATTCTACAAATATATTTTATCGAACCAACAAAACCATATAAGCATTTGCGAGATAAGGGTGCGAATTCAAACAAAACTATTTCTTTGAACTAACCTCCCTTTCATCTCTCGTATTGGAAGTTAAAGTTCTGAACTATATCGCATATTTGCGGAATATTATGAATAAATGCTATGAAGACGTTTTATTTCCACGACGCCAGGAAATAAGTATTGGGGCTTGTTCATCATGGACAACCACAGAAATGGAAATTATATTGTAATAAGATATTTTTATTTTATTGGGTGCTTTATTCTTGTTGCTGTCTGTTCGAAAAAACCTTAGGAATTTACTATTAAATAGCAACAAGGGACGAATTTACATAAAGTTTTTAAGTACCTACCAAATTAACTCTAGGGACGAATACAATAACCCATTTTTTATGGTGTGTTACCCGGTACATTGCTTTTAGGATCAGCTTCCAAAAAGGAAACGTTTTAATGATACCCGGACATTAAAAAAAACTGATTTTCATTTTACAAAAAGGTTAAATAGCAAGGCGTTAGGCGCTCGAGTGCGACTTGACACCTTTACTATTACAAACTTATTATTTGCGCTTGGTGCAGTAGGAATCTAATAGTTATAAATCGTGTACGGAACCCTCAGTGCATGAGCTTGACTAGCAGTTGGCCGGTTTTTTATAAACCGGTGTCACAGGGCGGGCGCTTCATAGAAAAATCCGTCAAATATACCTACTACTACTACAAATGAAACTGCGTATACCCGTGAACACGTCAGTAACACGTCAATGTGTGCGTTTTCATAGTCATAGCACAATAGACAAATAAAGCAGTAGAGCAACTCCATACAAATGGCCCGATTTGACGCACGCACACAGACAAGCGCGTTTACACGGCCGCTAAGTGGTCATCGGTACCTAAGACGCAGGAGCGTCACGACACGACACGATGTGCGCCGCTCAGTCTGGTCGCGGACGCGGATCGAGACGCCTCTCGCGCTGTGTCTGCTGTTGTGTACCTGACTGTCGTGACGTAGTTAAATAGCGCTCTGTATTATTACATATTACTTACAGTTAATTATTATAATGGACGCGTCACGATCACGCATGTATTGCTGTGTTTACGGATGCCTTAATTCAACTGTTATTACACCAACTATGTAATTTTTTAAACTTCCTGCTGATGCTGAAAGGTAAAATAATACCACAATCACTTTTTAGTATGTAGTTTGTTACTTTTTTATGAGTAGTTTGCCTAATAAGCATATAAAATGGAAAACACTATACAGTTTGGACTTTTTACCGCCTTCCTTATGTCAGGGGCATAAGCGTTGTTATGGAACTGCAAGTATTTAGTGGGATGTGAACTACCTACACACATACTATACAAACTACACGCCTGCTTTACGTTTTGTAGGCGCCAACCCTAGCGCTCCGCCTAGCCGTAGGTATAAACTTCAAGGACACGACTCAGTTGCTCTACTGCTTTATCTCTGTCTATTGTGGCCATAGCGTCCCAATACACACAAGAACGGGGGAGAAGTGCGGGGGGTTGCCATATTGCGGGAGGGGCATGGAATTTCCTTTCTGTACGTAAAGTACTAATATATTAATTTTGTGCCGGTGTGTATATGGCCTTATATAAGAATCCGTATTGCTCGCTTCCGTTTCCCGTTTCCCGTCCAACGGATATTGATCCATTTTCTATCGTAACCAATGATTATTGTGGTTTTATTACTTTGCAATTTTTTTCTATCTGGCGATGATATAAAATAATGTTAGGTATGTGTATAACAATAAACTCGCTCGCTAGATATACTATGGTGGTCAGCTAATTAGGGACACCAGTCGATTTTCATACAAACGAGGTTATTTTGAAGCCTTGGTTCAACACCAGGATTGATCTGAGCTGTGATCTAATGATGGCCATCCAGGGATAGAATGGAGGACATCCAAATCGCTATACTCACCCAACTGATCACCAGCTACACTATAACATATTTTTCACAAAGATTTTTCATCTAAGCGAAACTCACGCGGACGAAATCGCGGGCAACAGCTAGTTGTAATAATAAAGTCAACACCGCATCAACTTACAGTGTGACATAAAATAGTTGAAAATAAATAAATGGGGGCGCTGTTTTCACTTAGCTAGCAATATTAGGTGTTTATCAACCAATTACGTAGATCGTACATAGAATTTCAACCAATGACGACCATTATTTTAGATAGTTAGTTTGTCCTAAATTAGTTTTCTACTCTTAAATGTCGCACCTGGACGCGTTCGCGTCCTCGATTTTAAGTGAACAGATAAATTAAACGTGATTGGTGCGTTTTGGTAGATTTAAAAAAAGATCCATCGTATTGGGTATATTCCACTCTGTTCACCTGGGTGATAAGAGTAGACTTTTTAGTATCTTCATTTCACCTTGGAACCTTCACCTAGGTGATATCACCCCGGTGAATTGATTCGACAAAATTGGTGTCATTTGTTCACTTTCGCTTTTATTCACCCAGGTGATAATGGCCACTTTTTTAGTTAATGTAAACTTTTATCACTTTCATACAAAATAAAAAAAACTCGCAAATCAAAGTCAAGTTAATATTTTAATCAGTTTAATGTAAATTACCTTAATAAGCAGTAAGAAAGTGATTATCAGAAATACTCAATATGTAAAAATTTGTTTAATAATAAAATCAAAACAATAATTTTTCGAGAAAAAGGCTTACTGAAACAGTCAACATCGAAAACAATATTTAAAAGTACCAAACTAACTACAACTTATTACATTACTACTTACCATTCCGAAGAAGAAAATACTATATTGCACTAAAGAAAATTAATTAATTATTTCTTAACCATAACAATCACTTTTGAATTTTTTATATAAGGTCTCGGTTTTAACTTACATTAAATTAATAAATATAGTAACAGGGCTTTTATTTTGATAGATTGTACTGTACGCGGGTGATCAATTTTTACTAAATTGATTGAAAAAAGTGGCCCAATATCACCTGGGTGAATAAGGTCCAAGGTGAATAAATGACACAAATTTTGTCGAAACAATTCACCTGATAAAATTTTCTGGGTGAAATGAGTCCGAGGTGAAGATACTAAAAAGTCTACTCTTTTCACCCAGGTGATATCACCCAGGTGAACAGAGTGGAATATACCTTGTATTGTCGCTCAGTTTACAAATAAAATGCGCCCAAATAAAATGGCAGTCGCGGTTCGGGCGTTCATGGAAATTCTTTAAAAAGTGCCTTCACCGAATAGTCGCGAAACGCCCGAATCGCGACTTTACTTTTGACTTAGGCATTTTTTAAAAATTTAAGCGACTGTAACTTATTTACTTTTGTATAAAAAATCGACAATGCACGAAACACTTCCAGACCCGTCCAGTCCATGTAGGGCAGTGAAATGTCATTGACTTCTCAATAAATTATAACAGTCCCCTTTTTGAGCACTTGTTAAAAGAAACCAATACCTGGGGGCCGATTCTACTAATAGCTCAGTAAATAGACGAGAATCTTATTTATAATTACTACATATTTTTGAAATGTTGTGTAGGATTATTGTAAGTATCCAAAATAAAAGTTGCACAATTGTAAAGTTTCAGCGCCCGCCGCAATATTAAAAAACCTAAAAAGAAAAAACTTTCTTCAGATTTAGGCTTCTATTTTCGTTTAGATGCATTTTTGCTAGAAAAGTGTTCTTTAAAATCTTGTAGATAATTAAATTTCCTATTATCTACATTTTACATTATTTAGGACTGATAGCTGATAGTTACCGAGATGTGTGTTCATAAAAAAAAATCTTCTTTTTCGGAAATTTGTCAAACTTTTCACTTTAGAACGCTGTAATCTAGTTATGGCATATTTTAGGAGAATATGTATTGGAACAAAATTAGTAGGGGAAGTATTTGTAAGTTGATATTAACTTTACAATTCAACTTGTTTTAAACACTAAAGAAGTGTTAATTACTTAAATAAGTTAAGTTCAGCACACTAGTATCCGAACTAGGCCTAGCCTGTATCTCAGATACCGGTGCCTTCCTTGCGGAACAAACATTAATAACTAAATTAAGGTATTTCGATTATTATGCTTTCTTACGATTTCTTTGCCTTTTGAGACATAACTGAGGCACAAAATAGTAAGTTTGTAACTTGTAGAATCAAGGCCCTTATTTCAACACCTTATCGTCGTAAGTATAGGATAAAATAAATAACAAACTAACATGATTTTATTCACAATTTCAACAATTGACAAAATCATTACGTAAAAAAAGTCTAATACTGTACGATCTATACAATTTCGGTATGTTCTTGTCATAAGTACTCTTCTTATGTTTACATACCGCTCACAATTAAACTGTTCGCCACACATATGAAGTAAAACATCACTGAAACAATAAATTAAATTATAAAAAGGTTATATCCTCATTCTTATCCTAATCCTAATCCTAACTAATATTAGAAATGCGAAAGTGAGTTTGTTTGTTTGTTACCTCTTCACGCTTTATCTACTAAACCAATTTTCCTGAAATTTCGCATACACATAGCTGGAAGTACGGAGAAGGACATAGGGTACCTTTCATCCTGGGAAAAAGCACTGATCCCGTGGGAAGAGAAATTCACGCGGGCGAAGCCGCGCGCTAGTTGATTATATACTCTTTGGTAGAGCTATTGGTCTCTCACTCAGACCAAGTATCTATAGACTTGACATATCAATAATAATGCCATGAAAGAACGTGACAGCTATATACGAATCTCAGTAAGAAAGATACGAGATACCATCGAGATATTATATTGCGAGATACTTAATATTTTTTGTCATTGTTTTTCGCTTGCCCGGTTTGAGAACTAAGAAATTGTTTATGTTTGCGCGGTTTGAGAAATAAGCAACCTGATTGCTTCCATTATGGTCTGGGAGCGATGAAAAAACATAGAATGTGTCAGCTGCTTTTCTTCCCGCACAAATTGTAAAAGTCAATCGAGGGAAAGGGCTTTAAACTGGGGATTCCTCCACTCATAGGCGATGGCCTAGCAACCTGTCACTATATCTGAATCTCACTCTCGCGGACGAAGTCGTGGGCTTAAGCTAGTTCTCCATATAACAAGTTATTACTCCACTGTGGTGGTAACTAAGCTTAACACTTAAATGTACTTAATGCATTCGAGACGTGTTGGTGCATACCTATGTAATATCTGTTTTAGTTTGATGGGCTGATTAATAATTCATTGTGAATTGTTTTAATTACAAATATATTTTTTTTTATCTTTACACTAGCCGCGCCCGGGGCTTTGCTCCCGTGGGAATTTCGGAATAAAAAGTACCCTATGTGATATTTCCGGTATGTGTCTACCCATATACCAAATTTCATCGAAATCCGTCCGCCCGTTTTGCGTGATTGAGTAACAAACATTCTCACAAAGTCACATCCAAACTCTCGTATTTATAATATTAGTAGAAAGTAGAATACAACACATTGAGTTTTATTTATCACAATCACAATTTTGAAAAACCAATTCGTTATTTATGCACCACAAACTGTTTTTCTTGACGGTTGTCCGCTCTTTGTACCAATTCTGGTAAATAAATATAGATAAATAAATAAATATATACGGACAAATCACACAGATTGAGTTAGCCCCAAAGTAAGTTCGGGACTTGTGTTATCGGATACTAACTCAACGATACTATATTTTATGACAAATACATATATAGATAAACATCCAAGACCCAGGCCAATCTGAAAAAGATCATTTTCCATCTTGACCTGACCGGGGATCGAACCCGGGACCTCCGGTGTGGCAGTCTGGCGTGATAACCGTTAGGCCACGGAGGTCGTCAAGTACAGTTTTATATGTGTAGATTTTATATAATGAATCTTCGATCACCAATTCACCTATAATAGATTAAAGGTGACAGCTCTGAAAACGGCCCTAGAAATAAGAGCACACATTAAGTGTGTGCTCTTATTTCTGACAATACGGTCCATTGCATATTTAGGGGAATGTAAATCACAGGCGTCATACGAACGTCTGACTCATGTAATTTTAGGTATAAAATCTAGTACATTTTAAAATAAATTGATTCTTTTTTACCAACGCATTACGAGTATCATTCTACGTCACCCAACACGCACTCGTAACTAACAAACAGTTACACATAGTTATTGCCGAAGGTATATTCAATCAACACGGACTATTTTGTCTTTTTTTATGTGACCGTTCATCCAGGTGTATTTTTGATCAAAGCAATGAATACACTTACTTATTTACTTACTTACTACTGCGGAGCAGCGACCCTAAGTAGATCTTGGCCACCGACACGAGATGACGCCATTTTTTGCGGTCTTGCATCTTGCCAGTTGTCAGTTCTGAGGCTCTGTAGGTCTTTCAGAACCTCATCGCTCCAGCGGTATCTAGGGCGCCCGACTCGTCGCCATTACACACTACTCGTATATAATGAATACACTTACAAATGAAAAAGCTGAACATCCCAATCAGCACGATCGAGCCAGTGAGAAAGTCCATCCCTTCGAGTATGCATTTCGTATTTATCAAGCAGTCCATGGAAACCACGCCGACCAGACAAATGCCCACCAAGATCGCGATGAAAGTAATCCAGACATATATCTGGATAAAACCTTCTTGAACCTGTCAAGAAATATATTTTTTTGGCAAATTTGGCATGTAGGTTCCTTAGGGATCATGAGTTTATCCTTTGTCTTCTTGTAGTGAAGAGAAATCGTCAAATTCGGTAAATAGTACGGTTACCTTACAAGTTTGTCGGAAGGTTTGAAAATGGGTGACATGTATAGATTTAGATGTGCTCTTTTTATTTCAATTTTAAGACCTTTTTATTTAAACGCATCATGCCGCCATCTTTGAAAAATGGCGCCTTAAAGCAGTTTATTGAAAACTAGCCACGCCCCGGGGCTTCGCTCCCGTGGGAATTTCGAGATAAAAAGTACCCTATGTGGTATTCCCGGTATTTTTCTACCCGTATACCAAATTTCATCGAAATCCGTCCAGTAGATTTTGCGTGATTGAGTACCTAACAAACATCCTAACAGATTGGGTTAGCCCCAAAGTAAGGTCGCGACTAGTGTTATGAGATACCAACTAACTATATTTTATAGCAAATACATATATAGATAAACATCCAAGACTTAGGCCAATCTGAAAAAAATGTTTAAACCTACGCCAACTGATTGGCAATGGATGGCATATTTTCTAATGTTATGCGGAATCTTTAAAAAACTTTTACTTTGAGGAAATTGAGCTATCACTTTCTGATCCAACTTTTATAGTCACTAATGACTATTTCTGTGTATGTCCCCAACACAGAAATATAGCATAAATCTTCAGTTTTCATAAAATTTGTTGTCGCGGCCTTTGCTCTATAAACCAATTATGTATTGTATTTTTATATTTTGTTATGTATCTTTAAACTTACCGAACAGATTCTAACATGGTTAAAATAGGACCAACTTGTGAACAGACTCTTTCGAATAAAAAGTAATTTCGGAAATCAGTCCACAATAGACGGAGAAATCGGCGAACATACATAAAAAAATACATACATACAACGAATCATATGTCCTCCTCCTTTTTTGGAAAGTCGGTTGAAAATTCTAATTCAAAGTATCTTTATTGTGGTACACATATATAAAAGTTAATAAAAAAATACATAAGTATCAAAAGGAATTCAATCAAAAATCATGATCCTTAATATTAAAAGTTGGCTTTTGATGCAAGCGGGTTTTTTAATTTTTCAAATTTATTTTTGAATTAAACTTCTTCACTTACAGTTGTGATGGCAAATATCAGGATAAAACCCGTGATGATGAATGCTAGTGAAACTCCTGACCCTCCGACTGTCACGATCAAAAACGTATTCTTTAAAGCTTTTGCAGGGCCTAAAAAATGTTATATTAATAAATATAAGGCTATATATATCGCAAGTATATGCATGGGATTTTGCGAAACTTTAGGGATACCATGAAATCACGGAAGGTAGGTACCGAATATTCATGTTAACATCTTCTTACTGAAATTTTTAGTTAATGTCGTATCACTAAAGTAAATCTAGTGAAACGAAGAAGATTTTTTCCCGGGTTTAAAGGTATTCTATGTAATTCTCAGTACTTCTATGTGTATGCACAATTTCAGAAAGATTGGTTCAATCAATACCTACATATAGTATCGTTGAGTTAGTATCCCATAACACAAGTCTCGAACTTACTTTGGGGCTAACTCAATCTGTGTGATTTGTCCGTATATATTTATTTATTTATTTATATATTAAAACTAACTGGTATGTGACTGTAGTTAAAAGATGAAGATTTACATGAACCCTGAAAACATCACACCTTTGGTCAGTCGTGTAATAAAAAGATTAACATTGTTTACTTACTAGTGACATCTGTTACGTTCATGGCATCCACATAGGTGCAGTTTGTTGTTCGCTCTACGGTACTTAATGAAATCACGCCTGTCATCTAAAACGAGAAAAAAAAAATATTGGCAAAACACAATGAGGGACTTTCCGAGACCCAAATAGAAAAAAAATAGTTCCAGATGACTTCATACACGGCGCTTAACTAAAGGCGAGAGAAAAAGTTCCATACAAAAAGCAAAAATTCAAGGATTGGCATTTTTTAAAAATAAAACTTAGTAAAAAAACATCTAAAAAGTATCAATATTATGATTTGTGCAACTGTCAAACTTTTTAGATGATTTTTTTCTGCCTCTGGTTGACAAGAAAAAGCGCACCATTTAGGTTCAGCCATTATTATGACTCGGTTTTGATAAAACGAGTTGAGACTTTTTTATACTGATTTTTTTTCTTAATATAGCTGTCAGAAAATCGCTCATTAAAAAAAAACGCCTTTTTTGTTTGAATGAAGTGTGTCAAAGAAAAAATACACTACGCGAAAAGAAGCAACACTTAAGCATGTGTGCTATAAAATCCCTTACGGCTATGACGTGTGGTGAGTGATTGGATGCGCGCGGGACGGGGAACCAACCTCCTACAGATGTATGTCTTTCCTCAGGGCTGCTAGAAATGACGCGGTCTATCACTCATGTCAATCATGTCATTCATGACCGGTGGGCGCTATTGTCAAATACTATAAAGTTTAGAGTTTAGCTATTGTTTATTACTCATCAACCCTAGCGTTGATAATCTGGCTCAAGGAGTTTATTTTTTTTTTATGGTCACCGGCCCTCGAACTCTCACGTACAGGGCGTGTCACGGAATTGTAAAGCCTGACCAGAAATATAAAAACCCTGAATTAGAGGCAGCACTAATGCGTTTTATATTGCAACATTATTTAAAAAAGTAGCGGATTTAAAGGATGGAAGCACGGGGGCACGTGAATTCTCGAGAACGGAAAACGGTGCCCTTCCCAGAAATAAAAATACTGGATCCGCCCTTGACTGAAAGTCAAACTTTGACAGGAGAAATGACAGATGGGTTTATAATTTAGTTGCCAGTATAAGAAATTAGTTCTATTGCTATTCCGCAACATGGCGAGGGATTTTATATTCCTGGTAATTTTTTTTAAGTCTCATTCTCTTCTCAATAACTAGTGTGTCACTTACTACCTCATACATATTCGTTCCGTATTTGGTCCATCAGGAGATGATGCTAGCAAATTTCATTTAAATCAAAGTTGATTAGCATTTTTTGACGGATTTCTTTTTAGTTTTGTTTCATTTTTAAGATTATTTTTATACTGACGAAACTTGTTGTGAATTTTTTTTATATTATGTTTGGTGATAGGTGATCAGGGTTTGGTTGGCCAAAGTTGATGAATATTGCATACTCTGCGAATGCTGGACATTTTGCAAATTGGACATTCTTTGAATTGGATATTTTGCGACCGCTGGGCATTTTACGAGTTGGACATTCTGCGACTAAACGGCAAGAAAGCCTGCCACTTTCGTTGGGGAGAAAACGCGCTTACCAACGCAATGTGCACATTTAGCCAACATAACTTATACACGCACACAAAGATAATGCCGACACACTAGCTTAAAACACGACGCATACAATCACAAGGAGTATGAGCATGATCATATGAAATTTGGCAAAGGGGGATGCCTATAAGCAGTTTATATAGCATTTACTAAAAGTGTTATTACACACACATTTTCCTTTCATTCATCGCTTTCATCGCCCAACACTTTTATAGTTATCCTAATTCTAATATTATAAATGCGAAAGTGAGTTTGTTTGTTACCTCTTCACACTTTATCTACGGAACCAATCTTTCTGAAATTTTTCATACACATAGATCGAAGTACTGAGAAGGACATAAGGTACCTTTCATCCTGGGAAAAAGCACTGTTCCCATGGGAAATTCACGCTGGCAAAGCCGCGGGCAAATGCTAGTATAATATATTCCTAAAGAATTAAACTACTTGCAATAGTTAAAACTGCAATATATAGACACCCAAGCGGCAGGGGCACTACAAAACAACATTTTTTAACTTCCGGAAATATCTCACACATCGTGAGTACCAATTTTTCGGCCAAACTTTATAAACGCAAAACTAAGCAAACCAAAAATCAAAACTACAAAAAGCACTGATGATTTTTTAAATCATCACTAGATTTTGAATGAAATTGTTCAGAAAAATGATTTTGTTAGGAATATAATTTGACATAGAAACTTCATCAATCATTACAATGATAGATGTCATCGAAATTTACTAGTAGAAAGTTTTAAATAAAGATAGTTTACGCATGGAAGTAATAAATACTTACGTAAGTACTTATTACTTCCATGGGTTTACGCTATAAAGAAAAACAAAATCACTGTCTACGCGTGCAAATGAGCAATGATAGAAAGAGTCAGTCAAGTAATGCATGGAAGTAATAAGTACTTACGTAAGTACTTATTACTTCCATGGGTTTACGCTATAAAGAAAAAAAAATCACTGTCTACACGTGCAAATGAGCAATGATCATGGAAGTAGTAAGTACTTTGTACAACTGGAAGGTTCACTGAGACTAGAAAAGCGAGCCGAAAGAGAGGCTCGAAATCGTGGCGCGTCCCTTTCTGAAGACGGTGACCATGTTAAACAAAATTCTTAGGACCAGTGACCCACATGTCACATGTCATGAGTCAGTGTGAGGGCAATTGAGCCTACTTTCGTGAGTTGTGTGCGAGTCAAAATTACGCTCGTTTGCGCTCTTACGCCCCTACAATTACGCTACTAGAAAAATATGTAGCTATTCCATAGGTTCAATAAAATATAGTACTATTTATAAACTAAGTAAAATAATACTCAAGTTAAAAAAACGACTTATTTAATTACTTAAACGTTATTGTTTATTTTATTTACTTATTGGGGACGCCAGCGCAAGCACCAGACGGGTGATCAGTTCTCTCATGCCGGGACAATTTCACCCAATTCCCCGAGACCCGTATAGGGTTTTGAGTCACCTGGTAACTCACGTTGGTGGCGACCCACTGAATCTACCTGTTACTTTGCAGGATTTTAATAACTGCCCTATTGTTATGTCGCTCAGATCATCCTCAGGCTCAGTCTGAGCCCAATACTTCTCTCCTTGCAGCAGCGTAAAGCTAGTTTAATAATCCGCCCGGTAATCCTCAGGTTGGAAATGTAAGCTACATATTACGAGTTATTAGTTAATTTCCCACGAATCATCCCAATCCATTTTTTTCTTAATTCTATATTTGCGGTAATTTGAAAAAAATAATTGTTAGGATACATTTATTTTCTTTATAATTATTATGTAGTCACCCTACTACCAGAAATGAAAACTTACCCGTGGAAGGAAATCCCACAACCTGGGTATGATTTCTTTATTGCAACCTCTAATAGCACAACATTTATTAACCATTCTCAAACTCCAATAATAATAATTATTAAAAACAATTAAATTCACGCGCTACAGAAAAAAGTAGCCATTTTGTTTAATTTGTGTTGCTAGTGTATTGCAAATATTTACTATTTCTATAACTATAGAAAGTTTTTCATGCTATTACGCCCTTAGTACACCGACGCGTTCGCATGCGAAAGCGATTCACTGCGAAACGCTTGCGATTGCGAAACGTCTGCGATACACTGCCGGTTTTTATATGGCATATTTTGTAGAATTAAATCAAGAATTTATATTTTAATATATTGGTGTATATTTTTGCACGTCGCATCGCATTGATTTCTGATTACATGACGCATTGCGAAGCGAAACATGACATTAGCGAATCGCCTACGTCGTCATTGTAACAGCTACTTCGCAGCTACGTGCGAACGTACTGATAAGGATGCAACTATACTAATCTCGCTTAGTTTGAACGAGACACAGCATATACGAAACGCTCTTATCCAACTGACAAGTTTTTTGAAGTTTCGTTGCCGTTTGCGAACGCGTGGGTGGACTAAAGGCGTTATTAATTAACTAGCTGTTGCCCGCGGCTTCGCTCGCGTGAGTTTCGCTTAGATGAAAAATCTTTTTGTGTTCCAAACTGTAGTCACCTAAACTCCAGTACCTACTCAAAATTTCGGATCTCTGGTTATCCAATTATATTAGGTACTCGTAGTACAGTCACGGTGTTAAAATGAATCAAAAGTGATATTTCATTCAATAAACGATCTTTATCTGCTCGTTATCTACAATTTCCCGTGTACCACCACTCCCACCCCGAGTCCCTCTTTGTCTTATCCCGTGTTCTGGCTATTTATACGTCAGTAGAAAATGCTCATTAGGTTGAACGACATTTGCTAAGGCCCCATTTCCATTTATTTTATAGAGTAGCTGGTCTTTTGGAGTTCTTCATCACATGTTCCATAATCTTCAATTTTTATACGTCAGTAGAAAATGCTCATCAGGTTGAACGACTTTTGATAAGGCGCCATTTCCATATATGTAATAGTGTAGCTGGTCTCTTGGAATTCTTCATCAGATGATCCTGATCTTCGATTTTTATACGTCAATAGAAAATGCTCGTCAGATTGATAAACTTTTGCAAAGGTACCATTTCCATATTTCTTATAGTTTAGCTGTTCTGTTAAGGTTCTTCATCAGGTGTTCCAGTTTTCAAATTCAATTTGCCTAGGCTTCATAGCTATACAACAAAAAAGTTTCATTCAAATCCGTCCAGTAGTTTTTGCGTGAAACGCGTACATACATACAGACAGACAGAAAGACAGACAGATAAAAAATTAAAAAAAAAATTTTGCTTTCTATTTTTTTTAAGTGTCCCTCTATCTATTTCAGTAAAAAATACTGCATGTACAGACAAAATATTTTTACTGTCTTATTATATGTATAGATTTCTTGCAATATGTTGCCTAATGAAAATGATTTCAAGTAATAGTTGTATCTAGATGGTATCTAGTAAATAAATAAGAAATACTTACACAACGAATTTCCATTGATTCATTGTAAACGTTTTCTACTAAATAGAAGTAAATTCTTAACATAGCAACTGAGTGAAAGGGACACAATGACGGGAAAGTGATTCTCTTTCGGGCACGTTTTTTATTTTAACTATGATTATTTTAAAAACAGTACTATTGACTTCAACATTAAGTTCATTTTTGTTTGTCACGGATTTTGAAGTAAACCTTCCAGTTGTACAAAGGTACTTATTACTTCCATGGCAATGATAGAAAGAGTCAGTCAAGTATGAGTTGGACTTGCAAATGAGGGTCTATGATCCATCACATGGGTTGTCCGTCTGTTTGTCTGTCAAGAACATTTTTATCAGCAACTCGTAGGCCGTAGAGGTATCAACTCTGTGCCTCGGGCACAGGGCAGGCGCTTCATAGAAACGGGGCGTCAAATATACCTACTACTACTACAAATGAAACTGTATATCCGTGAACACGTCAGTAACGCGTCAATGTGAGCGTTTTCATAGTCATAGCGTCCCAATACACACAAGACAAGGGGGAGAAGTGCGGGGGTTGCGAGGGGTTGCCATATTGCGGGAGCAGGGAGTGTCCTTTCTGTACGTAGTACTTATATTAATTCTGTGCCTCGGGGCTCCGTGTGGCGTACAGCAGAACGTCATGTTTCCCGCTACCCGCATTGAGCAGTGACTCATTATATTCAGATAGGTACATATCGGTGATAGGGAATATTTTGTCCAGAAAGTTCTCGAGTGGCGACCACGAACCGGAAAACGTAGTGTTGGCAGGCCTCCCACTCGGTGGACCGACGACCTGGTGAAGGTCGCAGGATGCGCATGGATGCGGGCAGCGCAGGACCGGTCGTTATAGAAATCCTTGGGGGAGGCCTTTGTCCAGCAGTGGACGTCTTTCGGCTGAGAGAGAGAGAACATATCGGTGTGCAGATAGTTGCCAGAGTGCAGGTTGCCGCCAAATTCTATATATTATGACAAGTAAACAATGTAGGTTAGGATACGGTGGAGCCTCAGATACCTGATCTGAATACCTGATCAGGTCGTATTGTGAAGCACATTACGTGCATAATATCAGCGAGTACGCCACATACCGCATAAAGGGTATGCTTTGTGCCAGGTTTTATTTCATCCAGCCCGTATACAAAATTTCATCGAAATCCATCTAGTTTTTGCATGAAATGATAACAAAAATCTTTCTATCTATACATGAATTAGATATGAATAAGTGTTAGCAAAGTCTGTCAGACCAGACCACCATCACACCACCACCACCTTCGACCTAATTGCGGACCTCCTTAACAAGGGAGATATTAGGAGCTCGAACACCCATAACCAGCGAGCATGTATAAGAGAGTGATGGGTATAGTACAGACGTATTAAAAAGAAAGGGAGAGAGATCTGTTAGGATAGTAGCAAGTCCAAAATCGCTAGGCTCTACCTACCTCCACGAGAAAAAGGCGTGATAATGATAATATACAATGTGTCCCGTCATCAGTGTTAGAGCCTTTAATGATATGTTATATGGCATTTTTTCACCACCGACATCAGGACCACCGCCAGCTCTTCATGGATGCGGAAGACCAACAACAGACGAGAATGGAGAAACATTGGAGAGGTGTATGCTCAACGGTGGGCAGTTATACGCTGAGGAAGAAGAGATATGGCATTTTTACCATTAAAGGCTCCGACACTGATGACGGGACATATTGTATATACATACCATGTGTATGTATGTTTGTTAGCAAAGTTACTTACATTTTACTATGTTTATGTATCAGTCGCGGCAGGCAAACCCAGGCTCTTTCTGTATGTGTTGATTATTAGAAGTGGGTAAGGTAATACTGAAATAATAACAATACATACATAATTATATACATATAATTATGTGTGTACTGATAATACATAACATAATTTATGAAGATATCATTTTTTTATCACCAAATTCTAAGAAAATTTTCATTTTAAATCCATTATAATTGCTTGTTATTATAATTGTTTTATGTATCCACCCTCCACCATTTCCCTGTTCGAGGGGGGGGTCACTTGACTCTAACAAAATTTTGCACTTTAAAGTTAAATATTTCCCAAACGGATTCCTAAAACAAAAAATAGTCTTCACATGCTCATAATATTTTTAAAAGACCTATCAAATGATACCCCACACATTGGTATAATAGAGACAAAAAAAAATATTTCCACTTAGGTAGTAGGGGAGGCCCCTAAAATTTTTTTTTCCTAATTTTATTCTACAGTTAACTCCGCGTAATAAATATGTATATCTGAACCAAATTACAGTTTTCTAGTCCTAGTAGTTTTTGAGCTAAACTGCGGACATACTACAGACGAACAGACATGACGAAAGTTCCTTGTTTACTTCGGAACCCTAAAAAGGTTTTTTGCTCTCGGGTTAATATGACAATTGAACCCAAGGGTCTCATAGCATGGTCTTGGGACTTTGCGCCCGTGGGATATCGGGAAATCCTCTCATAATGCTTCCCTACACTCCTTAAAACTTACATGCCAAATTTCAGCTTCCTACGCCCAGTAGTTTTGGCTGTGCGTTGTCTGTCAGTCACTCAGTAGGTAACTGAAGAATTTACGAGTATATACCTACTTATATTGATGGTGTTTATGTCGCAGTCGGATTGTATAATCCGCCGTATTACATTACGGCTAGCCGTTTTACAAAACAGCGCTATTTTGTAATGCAGCGGTTCAACGATTAGCTGGGTTAAATGCGGCTGAATAAAAATCCGCCAAAATGTATTCGGCACCATGCGTTCTTCAACACGGCTAGCCTTAATGTAATATAGCGAGTCATTAGCCGCCATTTTGACAGTTTTTAGTTCCGATTTTTAACACTCGTGGCGCTGCCTGACGTAACAGCAACAATGGTGTACTATGATAATAATTTTTGATTGCTAAAGAATATCGTAAAAAGAAAATCTGTTAGAATTTTCCTATTAAAATAGATTTTCATTTAAACATAGTTTTATTTTGTAAGTATGGTCATCCTACATTCTAAATATTAGTAGTACGATGCGGCTTAACATGGGCCGCCATATTGAGGAACGTATCGCAGTGACAATCGGGCTAATCGTTGAACCGCCGGATTACAAACGGCGCTGTTTTGTAAAACGGCTAGCCGTAGTGTAATACGGCGGATTATACAATCCGACTGCCACTATTACACCAGCTTATGCCTAAACAACTATTTCAAAATAAAATACTTACATACGAGTACTATTAACCAAGCACAAAAATGAATATAGGCTTCGATCCTGTTGTCTTTTTTAGAAAATATAGTGAATGTCAAACAAAATATAAAGTGCAAAAACATAGTGGACACAACTAGCCAAAAGTGAGTTCGGAGTATTTGGTCTTGGACGATTTTATCCTGGAGCAAAATAAGATAGGTATACTTAGTAATTCTAGCTAATATTATAAATGCATAAGCTTATTATTAAAAAAATAAAATCACGGCTAATAAATAAATAAATAATGAATAAATAAATACGGACAAATCACACAGATCGAGTTAGCCCCAAAGGAATGGAGATTCAGGTATAGTGACAGGTTGCTAGCCCATCGCCTTTGAGTGGAGGAATCCCCAGTTTTAAGCCCTTTCCCTCGATTGACTTTTACAATCTGCGTGAGAAGAAAAGCAGCTGGCACATTTTATGTTTTTTCTTCGCTCCAGAACCATAGCAGGGAAGCATTCTATACCATATTATATATTTAAACTAGCTGAGGCCCGGGGCTTCGCTTCCATGGGAATTTCGGGATAAAAAGTACTCTATGTGCTATTCCCGGTATTTTTCTACCCGTATACCAAATTTCTTCAAAATCTATATAGTGATTGAGTAACAAACATCCTCACAAACTCACATCCAAACTTTCGCATTTATAATATTCTCTCTCTTTAGTCGTATTTTTTCATGGCTGAGGGTCGTGGTCATTATATGGAATGAAACACACAACGACTCTCTTGGCAATTTTAATCGAGTGGTTTGCCATTGCCTTCTCCATTTCACACACCAGCTGATAATCATCAACCAGAGTGCAGGTTGCCTCACGATGTTTTCCTTCACCGGAAGCAAATGGTGGTTGATGAAAACTAACATAAGTCAGATTGGTATACAAACTCATGTAGCCCGGGCAGGATTCGAACCTGGGATTTTGCATCCACAGGCGGGCGCTACCACTCGGCCACCACCGCTTTATAATATTAGTAGGGTTTAAAATACTTAAGTTGTAAGAAACATGCCAATATTTTTTTTCCTTTTTCAGTTGGCTTACTTAACTCTTTCTCTTACATTTAACTTTATAGCTTAAATAAGAAGACACAAGTACCTCACAGCAGGTAAGCCATTCCGCAAAAAGCAATATACATGACGTAATCCACAGCAGTTGAAGACATACGAACCAGTACTTGAATATTTTGTCCAGAAACCCCATCAGTTCCGGCCTTATCAGTACAAATAATAAGATTGGCGTAAAAAATATCTGCAACAAGACGCAATAAGGTATCTTTCGTTCTTGTATACAACAGAGGTAACAAGGTCAATCGACTTAGGTTTCTAAACCGTCGAAAGCCCTCTGACTTATTTAGTTACTAACCCGGGACTATGTTCCCTTGGGAATTTCGGAAAAAGTTTTAGGGCTCCCCTACACTCCCTAAGGAACTCACATGCCAAATTTCAGCTTCCTACGCCTAGTAGTTTTGGCTGTGCATTGTCTGTCAGTTACCCTATAACGGGAGAATTATTAACAGTGCTTTTTCCCGGGATGAAAGGTACCCTATGTCCTTCTCCGTACTTCCAGCTATGTGTATGCGAAATTTCAGGAAGATTGGTTCAGTAGATAAAGCGTGAAGAGGTAACAAACAATCAAACTAACAAACAAACAAACTCACTTTCGCATTTATAATATTATTTAGGATGATTTCCGACGCCCGGGAGCATGAGCGTATAAAGTACTAACTGATATTCTTCTTCTATTTAGATCTTTGTGTGTGGTAATTTCGAAATTAACTGACATTTGCACAGTAACATAATATACATTAAAATTTTTACAATAGGGTATTTGACAAGGTGTAATTTTTCAACATATTTTTGAATAAATGGAAAGATCATATACAAGTTTTATAACAAACTGTTTTTATTTTTTTTATTTTCGATTTAATTACCTAGTTATTTCAAATTGAAAATTCATACCAACGGAATACGCCGAACAGTTACCGAACACTTCCGATTAGCCAGGTGACGTCACATGTATTCTCCCTACTCGGTGCGCCTCTCCCCGCCGGCACGCAGGCCCGCGCGGGTGTGGAGCTCGGGTTTGTGAGTGAACTGACAAGAAGGTGATCGGATTTTTTCGGGGCATCGGATTTTTTGGTACTTTTAATTAGATATAACTTGATAATTAGGTCGAAATTTTAAAAATAAAAACAGTTTGTTACTACACTTTTACATAATCTTTCCATAAATCAAATAAAAAAAACCTTGTCAAATACCCAATAACCCCCGACTTCATGTAAAAAATGCTGATTACTTCTAAATGACTGAACCGATTTCGATGTACACGAACACTCTTGATTAAGTTTCCTTTCAAACAAATAAACAAAATTAAAATCGGTTCATCCGTTCGGCTGCTACTATGCCAGACAGCCATACGGATCAGCCACGTCAAACTTATATTGGGTCGGGAGTTAAAATATATAAAATAGGTACTTACTATACCAAGTTTTGAGAAGATTTCAACAGCATTCCTTAGTGGTATAGTCTTGCCACAGAAACACCTCTGTATGGTAGGCAAGGAATCTAGGAACCCTGCTATTTCGCCAGACATTATATGAATATATATTCTTTGCCAATAATTTTGCCATATTGTGCATGGATAACTTTTAGGTTATGTATCATTCAATAAACGGAATAAATGAAACGAGTGGGTTATGTCTTTAGTTTTCACATGACTTTTTAATGTAATCAAAGAGAAATCACTACGTTTTAAGAGACAGGACTCCCATGCAAAAAAGTGTCCGATACAAATGTCAAAACGGGGATTTGGATAGAGATACACTTATGCGAAGAACTGCTGGTATGAATGAGATGGAAATAGTCGGCCATCAAAATGCTTCCCCGTTTTAGATCAGTTTTTATTTTGGAGTTTCGGTACCCTGTCTGAATCAGAGACTTATTTCCTCCTAAGACCCTGCGTACTGCCTAAAGAACAAAATGACCACCATACATACTTAAGTCCTGAGTATTACAAAGCGACAGACGTCGAATTGACCTAATGTTCTTTACAAAGAATAAAATAAATGTCATCACTAAGTCCCGAGATTTCAACGACGATTTTTAATATGTTAGAGAATGCTACATGATTTTTGTTAGAACAAACATTGTTTGTAATTGAAAGAAGTTTTTATTGCACTAACTCACATTTTCGATACATTTATTCTTTCTAAAGAACATTCGGTTTCAATGTAGTAAATTCAATGCATACATTTGTTCTTCTCATAGGGCGTACGGTCTGAATGGTGTACATTAAAAGCTATATTTGGGGTTCCAACAGAGAGCTATTCCGTTTAATTTGTCGTCTGCAATTGCACCTACGGTACGGTATCTACTACCTCGTATCAAAACTAAGAAACTTGGATAAAACTATTTTCTAAAATGAAATACCAAACGTTCTAATAATCTTTTTAATAAAATTCTATTACAAAATAGAGAGAAATGGAGATTTTTTGATTCCACTTCTGGCTATGAAATCCCTGACGAACTTGTTCTAGCATCGGCCACGCTTTCCACTGCACATCTTCAGCTCTTCTGCCCGGTGCGATATCATTACCTACCATATAGTATTTTAATAGAATTCCTCAAATGAAAATACCATCCCCCGAGCCAATAGCGCACTATAAATGGAACTGGAGAAATATACTTATTTCTCACACCAACACAAGCAAATCGATGTGAAGCAAATACAACCCATAAGCAAAGTCATTGCAATTAAAACCTAGCATTATTTAAAATACTTCATGATTCTGAGATAGGAGGCTTTGTAGATGATAACAATCCAGATTATATAGAGCCTCGAATAGATGATAGTTATGAGCGTAGAGACATTGACCAAAATTATACTTGCTCCGAAAATGATGATAATGATGTGACACCACGTGTACGTACGTAGCCGCTCAGACAAACTCCTGATATCTCGCGAATTCTAGGTAATTCGGTTCTAGCTCGCTCTTTGCTAGACAAAGTTCCACCCTCATCATATGCCCCATCAGTAAACTTACTTTGTGAGCTAGTATAATTTTGGTCACTGCCTCAAAGCTCATAACTATTATCTATTCGAGGCTCTTTATAATCAGGATTCGTATCATCTACAAAGTCTACTATCTCAGAATCTTAAAAATTCATAATGAATAATAATAAATTCCCAGCGAAAAGAAAAATTGAATGATGAACAATCAGTTATTGATCACTGATAAGATAGTGCTTAAGGTCTGAAGCGAATCATTTTAGAACCGCCTACCGGATCTAATTGTAAAATAAGCCATTATAAAATCTACTTTGACTTACTTTACTAATGGTTCAAAGGCTCCCAAGTGGGACAGAGGGCATCTATCCATAGTGCTACTCCATCGGGATCTGTCCTGGGCAATGCGCTAAGCCTCTGATCTGGTGAGACTGCCTTCCAGTTCCGCCGCAACAGTAAGCCACCAGGTTCGCTTGCGTCGACAAACCCTCTTTCCTTGTAGTATCCAATGGAGAGCTTGTTTAGGGATATTGGTGGAGTCTCTTTAAAGCATGTGGCCGATCCATGACCATTTGCGGCGCTTGATCTGATTATCAATCGGCGTTTCCTTGCACATTTCTCACGGTTGGAGATGGTCTCTAGCCAGACAATGCCAAGTGTTTGCCGGGGGCATAGGTTGACGAACACCTGCAGTGGATGCGTGATATTCTTGGTCTCTGCTTATTCTGTAATCTGCTTTTAAATATGCAAAAAATCATAAAAATCGGTCTAACCATCCTCGAAATTTGAGCAAATATTATACATAATGGTTTAAACACTTTGACCTAAAATTCTTTTTAAAGAACAAATTCTTGAAGGAATTTAGTGCATAAATGCCGAACGCACTTTACAAAGAACTAATTATTTTACCGGGAGATTAATAAAAATCTGTTTCATGTATTGTGCAAATAACATTAACTTTGCAAAATATGTCAATCAGACAATATAAACCAATAGAATATATTACAAAAATTTCATTATTTCAATAGATATTTTTGGATTTACTTAACCTTGATTTCGCCAACCCTCCATTGTAACCTGTTTGAATAAAAATATGGCGGCTTACTTCCGCTTCTTGAACTTAAACGTCAAAGATGATTAACCATAGAGTAGAAATAAAACGTTTCCTGCTAGATAGTTGCCAGAAATTAAATAATATTACATAAAAACGAATTTGTTCTATTTATAGTCCGCTGGGTCATAGTGACATCTTACAGTTCGCTATACTCAGGACTCAATGACATGTACAAATTTGTTCTTTGAGAAAGACGTTCGGTTATAAAGACAACTTTTCAAAAAAATGTCTGGGTCTTAGGAGGTTATTGAGTCTGTACGACAGTTATAATAAGTATATAGTCTGGATCATAGACTTATTATATATACTGGCGGGATCATTATTAAGGCTATGGTCCGGATCTACTTGAGACCAGTTTTATTTTTTCTATGCTTTGAAGAGGAGGAATACAAAAAAAAATTGTATTTGTATTTTTTTTTTGTAGAGGATTATGACAATGATCTTCCAAAGCATAATGGCAACGGATGGTTTTTTCATGGAAGTAATAAGTACTTTACTTATTACTTCCATGGGTTTTTTTTACTGAATGTGCTGGTACCGCCATCTGCATCGAGCTTTGCCTATTGTATCACTCGCGTCGGAACTCCGGCTTCTAAGTTTTATTCATGGAAGTAATAAGTACTTTGTACAACAAAGTACTTATTACTTCCATGGTTTTATTCTCATGTTGGAGCTGAATCCTGGGTCAGAGAGGATGTAATCACTACGGTATAAAAAACGGGACTTCCATACAAAAAGCGTGTATATATAAGTACATAAAGCTAGCGAATAAATTTTTTTGAATGATTTTTTTTTTTCTATGTCTATGGTATAATATGAAACCCAGGCGAAAAATATTCCAAATAATATGAAACTGAGGCGAATTTTAGTGTCGTTCGCGATCGTTTTTTACCTTGAGAGATGCGGGAGGCTGACCTGGGTAAAAGGGGTATTAGACCTTCCTGAATTTAGGCTCCGATAAAAGTGTCCGATATCGGCCTCTGAATTCAGTGGCCGATGCTCCTGATCACACATTCACTGATTCAGAGAGCTCTGAATCAGTTGCCAAGGACGAGCGCTACGAGACAGACGTGTCGCGCCGCGCTGCGCGCATTTAAAACAAAATGGCTCCAACTTAATCGAAATATTTTTAAGGATTTAATGTTGCATTTTGATAAAAAATTATATACCTACACCTAATAATACATTGAATCCTTCATCCTAATCCTAACCTAACTAAAATTATAAATGCGAAAGTGAGTTTGTTTGTTACCTCTATAAGCTTTATCTACTGGACCAATCTTCCTGAATGAAATTTCGCATAGGTACACATAGTTAGAGGTACCAAGAAGGACATAGCTACCTTTCATCCCGGAAAGAGCACTGCCGCGGGAAAAAGCTAGTTTCTAATATTTATGTTCATATAATTTTGGTCACGATTGTCCCAAAGGTATGTCCTTGTAAAAAACTAAAATAACATTAAGAATCTCTCTTCCTGCCATTTTGCGTACGCACACGCTGCGCTAATCAACAAAACGTGCGTGCGCGACGGCAGACGAACGGAACGGTGACTGAGCGTCCTGAATGCGATTAGATCCTTCTGATTTAGGATCCGATACGTCGGAAGGCGTTCTTTCCTGAGAATGGAGGCTAAATCGGATGCTAGCTTCCTAAATGCGATTAGACTTCTCTGAATTCAGAAGAAACTGAATATCGGACCCTAAATTCAGGAAGGTCTAATATGCCTTTAATGTTGTATGAGAATGAGTAGGACTGTAATTACTTGTAAAGGGGTATTAGACCTTCCTGAATTTAGGCTCCGATAAAAAGTGTCCGATATCGGCCTCTGAATTCAGTGGCCGATGCTCCTGATCACACATTCACTGATTCAGAGAGCTCTGAATCAGTTGCCAAGGAAGGACGAGCGCTACGAGACAGACGTATCGCGCCGCGCTGCGCGCATTTAAAAACAAAATGGCTCCAACTTAATCGAAATATTTTTAAGGATTTAATGTTGCATTTTGATAAAAAAATTATATACCTACACCTAATAGTACATTGAATCCTTCCTCCTAATCCTAACCTAACTAAAATTATAAATGCGAAAGTGAATTTGTTTATTTGTTTGTTACCTCTTCACGATTTATCTACTGAACCAATCTTCCTGAATGAAATTTCGCATAGGTACACATAGTTAGAGGTACCGAGAAGGACATAGGGTACCTTTCATCCCGGAAAGAGCACTGTTCCCGTGGGAAATTCACGCGGGCGAAGCCGCGGGTAAAAGCTAGTTTCTAATATTTATGTTCATATAATTTTGGTCACGCTTGTCCCGAAGGTATGTCCTTGTATAAAACTAAAATATCATTAAGAATCTCTTTCTGCCATTTTGCGTACGTAAACACACACGCTGCTAACCAACAAAACGTGCGTGCGCGACGGCAGACGAACGGTGACTGATTTAGGATCCGATACGTCGGAAGGCGTTCTTTCCTGAGAACGGAGGCTAAATCGGATGCTAGCTTCCTAAATGCGATTAGACTTCTCTGAATTCAGAAGCCACTGAATATCGGAGCCTAAATTCAGGAAGGTCTAATACCCCTTTTAATGGCGCTAAATGGAGAAGAACTTTATTTCTACAATGGTTACAAGTTATAGATCTTGTGAGTGGCTCGTGGGTGAGCAAGGATGGTATTTGAGGCAGTAGTATTTTTGGTAAAGTAGACATTATGTACAACGTAGTCACTATGGGAAAGTAGATATCTGTGGCAGTAGTCTTTTTGGTATTATGTACCTAATCGGTGATGCCAGGCTTCGACCGCAACAAATGTGGTGTTGCGATCGAAGCCTAATAATACATTGAATCCTCCATCCTAATCCGTCTAACTAAAATTTTTGCGAAAACAGTAGGAAATTTGTATTCTCATAAACTTTTATATTTATAATTGTACTGGGTCAATCTGCCTCGTACAATTCGCGAGCGTCAGCAAAATACATACATCGCGGCGCTCGCTTTACTAAAATCAGTTAGTTCACGTTCAACTTTAAGCAATTTCACATAGTGTTCTCGCTATCAATATCATTTTCTATCAGTTTTCCTGTCTTAAATTTATCATCATTATTTTCCGGTCAAGTTATCAGTGTATCATTCTATCATTTTAGCAATAACTTTAAATGTGCTAATTTTCTATCAATAAACATTTATATTCTTCAGTACAGAGTTATTATTGACTATCAATCTATCAGACTATCATTCTATCAAACAATAGTGTATAGGTAACAAACCATACAATAATTACAAGGAAAAACTATCGAATCTTCAACGTTTTATTGATAAAGATTTACAATTTTTTAAATACATCGGACACTTTTTTCAAGAAATCTACTGCCATATTTTATGACATGACTGTAATTATTCATACAAGTTAACGGGTATTAGACCTTCCTGAATTTAGTTTTAGTAAATTTTCCTCTGAATCTCTCATTCTAATATTTGACATTGAAACATTGAAGAACGAGCGCTACGAGACGAACGTATATTTCAACTAAAATAGGCTGTGTTCGTAAACATTTTATAAATAAGACGATATGATTTATCATAAGTTCAGGATAGTCTGTTGCCGCCAAATATACTAACGAAAATTATACGAAAGTGACTGTTGGCAACTATCACGAAGTACTGTTGTCACTGGAATGAAATTTCGCATATAAATTATTGTACCTCATCATCGTCATTTTCATTCTACTGTTCAACCGCTGGGTAGCCGCGGTATAGACCTCCTTTCTAATATTTATGTTCACCATAATTTTGGTCCCGCTTGTCCCAAACAATGTCCTTGTATAAAACTAAAACTATCAGATTATGCGTCTCTCTTTCTGAAATATTGTCTATTTGTCGGGAAATATGATAACCAACAAAACGATTGGGGGCGCTGCGCGACGGCACCGACGAACCTTTAGGATCCGATACGTCGGAAGGCGTTCTTTCCTGAGAACGGAGGCTTGAAGCTGTAAGCTTGCATGCAGGTACTTCTCTGTTTTCAGAAGGTACTGAAATGAGCCACATTCAGAAAAGTCTAATACCACGTTTTATGGAGTATATTTCTACAATAGTATACTAGTTATAGATCTTGCGGCTTCGCTCGTAGGTGAGCAAGGATGGTATTTGAGGCAGTAGTATTATTGGTAAAAGTAGACATTATGTACAACGTACTTCTAACTGTGTGTATGCAGATATCTGTGGAAGTAGTCTTTTTGGTATTATGTAGATGAAGCGGTGAAGAAGGCTTCGACAAACAAACAAATCGAAACTCACTTTCGCATTTATAATAGTTAGTTTGCGATTAAACAGTATCTCGGAAATTGGTATCACAGAGCATATTTATGAATTGTGGTCAATACTTCTCTACAATGTGGCCCAGCATACATGCCAGCACTTGCACATTGGACACGCACGCTTTGATCAAAGTAAAATAAAAACGGGATCACTCACGTGTAACTATTACAATTTCACAATGAATCTCGCTATCAACACACCGCCGGCCACAAAGCAGTTTTCCTGTCGTGGATGAAGAAGCATCATGAATTTTCCGGTCAAGAAAAGCAACGACACCACAATGGCGTAAGCAATAACTTGCAAAGTGTGCTAATTTTCTATCAATAAACATTTCATATTCTTCAGTACAGAGTTATTATTATTAAAGACTATCAATCTATCAGACTTATCATTCCTATCAAACAATAGTGTATAGGTAACAAACCATACAATAATTACAAGGAAAAACTATCGAATCTTCAACGTTTTATTGATAAAGATTTACAATTTTTAAAACACATCCACTTTTTTCACAAGAAATCTACTGCCATATTTTAACATGACGATTATGAATTCATACAAGTTAACGAACACTAGACCTTTTTTAGTTTTAGTAAATTTTCCTTATCTCTCATTCTAATATTTGACATTGAAACATTGAAAGAACGAGACAAAACATATTTCAACTAAAATAGGCTGTGTTCGTAAACATTTTATAAATAAGACTATATAATTCATCATAAGTTTAGGATGTCTGTTGCCGCCAAATATACTAACGACATACGAAGACTGTTGGCAACTATCACGAAGTACGTTGTCACTGGAAAAAAAAATGTATAAATTATTGTACCTCATCATCGTCATTTTCATTCTACTTCAACCGCTGGGTAGGTATAGACCTCCCTTTTTTTCGCGCCATCAGTAACAGTGACAGTCCTGTGCCTTCCCGTTATCCAAACAATGCTATAAAACAAACTACAGATTATGCGTCGGGATTTTTTTTGAAATATTGTCTATTTGTTGGGAAATATGATAAAACACGATTGGGGGCGCTGCCTACGCACCGCGAACCTTTAGGGCGCTTCTCATGTCTCAGCTTGAAGCTGTAAGTTGCATGCAGGTACCTTGTTTTCAAAGGTACAATGAGCCACATAGAAAAGTATACCACGTTTTATAGTATATTATAGTATACTAGCTTTTGCCTGCGGCTTCGCCCGCGTAAATTTGCCACGGTGTTTTTTCCCGGGATGAAAGTTCCCTATGTTCTTCTCCGTACTTCTAACTGTGTGTATGCAGAATTTCAGGAAGATTGGTTTAGTAGATGAAGCGTGAAGAGGTAACAAACAAACAAATAAACTCACTTTCGCATTTATAATATTAGTTAGGATTAGGATAGTATCTCGGGTGGTATCACAGAGCATATATGAAGGGTGGTATACTTCTCTATGTGGCCCACTATACATGCCAGCACTTGCACAATGGACACGAACCTTTAAACAAAGTAAAATAAAAACGGGAACACTCACGTGTAATATTACAAACAATGAATCCGCACAACACACCGCCGGCCACAAAGCAGTCTGCGTGGATGAAGAAGCACATGAAGGCGAGGATCAAGAAAAGCAACGACACCACAATGGCGTAAGCGCAAGCTCCCCACTGGTACATCTCGATCAGCATAGGCATGTTCTAGAAATTAATACAAATGTACAAATTGATCATAGAATCACGTCTTTATCCCTTACGGAGTAGACACAGCCAAGAGTCGTGAGACTCGAAGGCCACGCTTAGCTAAATAGTGGGCTCTCTGATGGAATGGGGATTCAGATATAGTGACAGGTTGCTAGCCCATCTCCTATGAGTGGAGGAATCCCCAGTTTAAAGTTCTCTCGATTGACTTTTACAATCTGCGCGGGAAAAGAAGCAGCTGGCACATTCTATGTTTTTTTCTTTGCTCCCAGACCAGTATGGAAGCATCAATTGATCAATGTAACACATGGTATAGAGCATTTAACAACAGGAGACGATACGAACGCAATAGAATATTAGGCAAACGAGCATGCTGGTTGCCTGATGGTAAGCAATCACCGCAGTGCTATGTAAGAATCAGTCTGCCGCTCTCGGTTTGGGGGAAACGCGTCGAGTCAAAAATATATATAAAACTAGTCACGTCCTGAGGCTTCGCTCCCGTGGGAATTTCAGGATAAAAAGTACCCTTTGTGCTATTCCCGGTATTTTTCTAACTGTATACCAATTTTCATCGAAATCCGTCCAGTAGATTTTGCTTAATTGAGTAACAAACATCCTCACAAACTCACATCCAAACTTTCGCATTTATAATATTAGTAGGAAGTAGCATAATAATCTAGTAGTTTGTGATCGAGTAACTACTATAAAATTGGGTAAATACAAAAATAATATCACAGAGATGTAAATAAATATAGCCCGGATGCTGAGCATAGAGTAGACTAGTTCCCCCTTGGCAGCACCCGTTCACGAGTTGACGCACGGGTCAGCAAAGGCACACAACAAAGAAAACGAAGAGTACTCTCATGAGTCTACTGGAAGTCATTTATGTAAAATAAGGAGCCCCTTTACACTTTCTGTCCTATTGTTTTAAGTTTTTCCATATCTTTATGTGTTCAAAAACTGAGAATGTGAGTTTGTTTCTTTATTTTTCAGCTCTATCTACTAACCTTTCTGAAATGTTGCATTCACATAAGTAGAAATAAGCCGGAAGCGGTGGTGACCGAGTGGTAGAGCGCCCGCCTGTGGATGCAAGATCCTAGGGTCGAATCCTGCCCGGGCTACAAAATGCCAGTCCGACTCATATTAGTTTTCATCGACCACCACTTGCTTCCGGTGAAGGGAAACATCGTGAGGAAACCTGCACTCTGCGTTGATGATTATCAGCTGTGTGTGAAATGGAGAAGGCATTGGCGACTCCATTAAAATTGCCAAGAGAGTCGTTGTGTGTGTTTAATTCCATATAATGACCACGACCCTCAGTCATGAGGAAATACGACTAAAGAAAGGTAGAAATACTGAGAAGGACATAGGGTACCTTTCATTCCGGGAAAAGCACTTTTCCCGTGGGAAATTT
This sequence comes from Ephestia elutella, assembly GCA_018467065.1. NCBI lineage: Eukaryota > Metazoa > Arthropoda > Insecta > Lepidoptera > Pyralidae > Ephestia > Ephestia elutella. The sequence goes on from CM031589.1 coordinate 3,249,471, forward strand.
ACGCAGGCAAAAGCTACTAAATGTATAAATAAGAGTCAAACACTCACACAACAAGATCCGATGACGAGCATCACGCTGACGAGACATCGCATGATGGATATGCCTCCAAGGATGACCTGAACGACTATTTCTGTGGCAGAGCTGTAGTAGGACAGGACTGGCTCCATATCCCAGAATCCTTTGAAGTGGGCTACATTTGGCGCGAAGATAACACCGACCAACTGAAAATCATGTCATCATCATTTTCGATGTGCAGGATAGAATTGCGATAGCTCAGTTGGAATAGCAAGGTCGTATGACCTGGTCGCGGGTTCAAGTCCTGCTCGTATGGAATTTTTCATCATATTTTATTCCCATCAATACATATATATCAATATACATTTAATAAACTGGTCTGTGTCTGTATAAGAGATATTTATTATAAAAATATATGAGGGTTCTTTTTAGGGCCAGTGGAAGCCGAAATGATTTAATTTAGAATTTTTCTCTGTCTGTCTGTATGTTTGTACCAGTCGTTTTTGCATGATGCGCATACATTCATACAAACAGAAAGACAGACAGACCGGCCAAAATTTTAAAAAACATTGTTTTGGCTTTTATTATAGCCTTGTAATTGACCAATAGTAATGTTTTTTCTTAGATATCTCTTATGTACAGACACAGACCAGTTACAGTTTTATTATATGAATTAATTTATTAATATTAATTAATAATTAGGTATTTTGCAATACCTACTCGCCCAAAATGTATGGAACAGCTGAATATTTTTGAGATTTCAGAGTCGGTCCCCTACAAAAAGATGTGCATATTTATGAGTAGGGTAGACCGGGTACAATTGTACCAGGGGACGATTGAACCATCGCAAACATCTTCTAAACTAAGCGTCGTACTGTTGTGTGACTGAATCAAGCGCACCTCCGAACGCGGGCCTCTCAACCGCCAGGCTCGCGCGAACGTAGCACGAAGCGGGCGAGTGTTGCGGCGAGGAGAAATTTCTGCACATCAAAAAGTAAGTTTTTGATGTACAAATATTTTTAGTTATATCAGAAAATCGAAGCTGTATTTTTTACTTGGTGATAGTTTAAACGGTTAGTATAATTGACGACAATGCATTTTAATAGTTTTGTGTCATATAGTGCTCGTATTCACAAGTAATTTACCTTTGTTGTCAAAATGACCTTGTGGGGACAATTGTTACAATTTCTTGGGTATGGTTGTACCGGTACAACTGTCCCCGTGGTACAATTGACCCCATAAGACCGTTTAATTATGTAAATCTTCATATTTATTTATTCGGGTCAAAAAATTTTAAAAGGTATGAGATTATAGTTTACAAAATATAATTTGCACCGATTCGTCATATCGCCTGTCTTGTATTCTGTCGGAATATTTATATTTTGATTATAATATTATATAAGGAAAAATATTAGCCAGTTTCTGACTATTGTACCAGGGGATAGTTGAACCAAGGGGACAATTGTTACATGTGCCTTTCCATACAATATGATAATTGATTATTTGCATGTTTTTTTGTTGTTTATCACAATTATAACAGCAATATAGTAACTTCTATGACTTAATTAACCATGTTTTAAAGTCCTTATTATAGAATTTGTTGCTAGAGATGAAAAAAATTATGTTTTATGTTTTCAAGTTAACGAAAGTTATTTCAGTTAGTTGTGTGAAATTTTTTGTCTTTTAATTTTAGTTACATTAAAGTTTGTACCGCCGAGTTAAGGTCATATTCAAATACATTTCTTTGCTTAAAAACAGTGTTTTATTTCACTCAAAACTTTGGTACAATTTACCCCGTAATGGGGTACAATTGTACCAATTTCCCAATTCTATTCAAATAAAAAAATAATATGTTTATACTGTTTCTATAGCCATAAGAATGGTTCTATCCTCTAGCTAACTAACATAGGTATCGTTGAGTATTAACACTATGTAATAAATATTAAAAAACAACTATAATAGCAATTCAGCGCCAAAGGCAAAATGGTACAATTGTCCCGGTCTACCCTACTTTATCATTACCCCTAAGAAGGTTGTTAGTAAATTAAAAATAACCCTGTACATAATAATATAATTCTTATTATATTATAATTTTTATTATAACAATTTTATGTTACTCTACACTAAATCCGATCAGCTGAACGGCCAATTTGTATTGGAGAATAAAAAATAATATTGTCATTTTTTGATTTAGACTTCTTTGGAAACTCAGCTTCATCATCCAAATACCGACTGCGAAAATTTAGTCAGTGGATAAAATGTCACCATATATGTTATTTTGAGAGATATTTATGAAACAATTTAAAAAATAATTTACCAATATGTTAAAGTTTCCAGAAATAAAGCAATCAATTCAAATCTATATATAAATAACTCAAAGGTGCCTGACATATTGATCTATCAACGCACAGCCCAAACCACTGGACGGATCGGGCTGAAATTTGACATGCAGGTAGATGTTATCTACTAGGCATCCGCTAAGAAAGGATTAACGCGAGCGAAGCTGCGGGCGCCAGCTAGTAAATTATATTTTGAAAAATTTCATAGTTGACCTAGCGAGCGAAGCGAGCGAGGGCTATAATTCAAGTTGGGGCGAAAACAACATTGTTTGTATGTATGTAAGTATGTATGTATGTAAGTATGTATGTAAGTATGTATGTATGTATGTATGTATGTATGTATGTATGTTTGTTCCGCGATAACTCTCGAACCGTTTAATTAATTTCGATGATATTAAGAATACGTGTAGCAACTATCCATAGAATTTTTAAGTTCGTTGCGCAACAAAATCGGTTCAGCCGTTTTTGACATATTTTAAAATAATAATCGCGAGGTTTAAGTTCGCGGCGAACAACTAGTGTAAATTGAGTCAAAGCTTAAAAAGAGTGACAGCATCTTTGTCCAGACATTGCCGAAACTCCCTTCGCAGGATCGGGCATCAATCATAAGCTCCCGAGGGATATTCCCGTGAGTGCCCAGCACTCTCTAATATTTCAGCGAGAAAAAATGCCGGTCTTTTGTTTCGTATCGATAAACCGAATTAAATAAATTATCATGGACTAGCTGTTACCCGCGACGCGGCTTCCGGAAAAATGAGTGTTATAAAATTTTGAATATTTGTATTTTTGTAAGCGCATCTCGAAAAAACTACTAAATAAAATTTAATGAGTTGTTTACAATTGTATTACTAAAGTTCTAACTTAAAAAATGGCTCAGACGCCGCTTAGTACCAAGGTCAAAGTCAATTGTTTTTTATTTTATAGGCTTAAAAATAGCACTTTTAAATCTTCTTATTCTTGTTTTTTAGTTACCGCTTCCAAAGAGCAAGTGGAGAAGAGGCGGCGCAACAAACTCCACAATATCAGCAGTAGTAACTGTCTGAAATATTGGAGAAGAAGAAACCGGCCTAGTGTGAGTCAAGCTCGCGCACCGAGAGTTCGAGAGAGAGTTTACGGAAGTACACACAAAGCACTTCACATTATAGCTCTAACTAAAAGACCCATTAGTTTAAAAAACAAACTTAACCTTGCAGTTCGATCCCTAGGATTCATACTGCATCGAGCGCAAAAATAAGTTTGTAAACGCTTTTTTTAGATTTCCAACAACATATTTACAACTTTCAGATTTATTCCTGTACAAGTACTGTTAGACCTTGCTATTTGTCAAATTTCATAATTTTAGGTCCACGCGGAGATCAAATCGCAAAATATGCAAAAAATCGCAACATGGTAATATCTCCTAATCGCGTTGACAGATAATTTTGATTATTATTTTTTTTGCTGAAAGAGACCATGGATCCGAGTATTCAATATTAATTTTAACTTGAGCTCTTTTAAGCGAAATAAAATTTGAAAGACAGACGGACAACAAAGTGATCTTATAAGGGTTCCTTTTTTGCCTTGTGAGGTCATCATCATCATCCACAGCCTTCCGTGACCCACTGCTGGGTATAGGCCTCCTTCTGTCTACGCCAACCTTCTCTGTCCTGGGCCATCCTACTCCAGTGGTTGCCAGCAATATTCTTAACATCGTCGACCCATCTAGCTGCCGGATGCCCTACGCTTCGTTTCCGTTTCGGGGGTACCACTCGGTAACAGCTTTACTCCACCTTCGATCGTTCCTTCTAGCCAGGTGCCCAGCCCAGTTCCACTTTAAAGTTGCAACTCTGGAAACCACGTCTTGAACTTTCGTTCGACGTCGTATCTCCAGGTTGTGAACTTGATCTTTTGAGGTACGGAACCCTAAAAAGTAGGAAAGCGGACCCTTGGCTCCGACGCGTATGCTGAGGATGCAACCGGGAAAACGCTCAGAGAGAGAGAGAGAGAATTCGCGGGTTAAGTTAATCCTAACTAAATATTATAAATGCGAAAGTGAGTTTGTTTGTTTGCTACCTCTTCACGCCTTATCTACTGAACTAACCTTCCTGAAATTTTGCATACACATAGCTGGAAGTACGGAGAAGGACATAGGGTACATTTCATCCCGGGAAAAAGCACTGTTCCAGTGGGAAATTCACACGGGCGAAGCCGTGGGCGAAAGCTAGTAAATTATAAAAAGAAGACTCACAAATGAAAATATGGCTATCATAACAGTCCCAGCCCGTAGGAAACAGCAAAAGCAACAGCTGATAACAGTCGGTAGTTTATCCATGTACTTCATTTTGATTTTGTTATTAGTACTTGTTTATTTTAATTTTAAAGTGTTATCACGAAACACACTAACAATTTTGAGATTTCCAGTTTCATTTATTAACCTTACGTTTTGTTAATTTTGGCAATTTGACTTTTTCTCTTTTCATTTTTGGCTGACAGAGTCATAGAGAAAAAATAACTTGGATAGAGTAAATATCACAGAAAAAAAATATTTAAGAGTATTTATGTCTGTGGTAAATATACCGATATCATTTCGGTCATAAGGTAATCCTAACTAATATTATAAAAGTGAAAGTGAGTTTGTTGGTTTGTTTGTTTGTTTATTTGTTAACTCTTCACGCTTCATCTACTGAACCAATCTTCCTGAAAATTTTCATACACATAGTTAGAAGTACGGAGAAGGACATAATATACCTTTCATTCCGGGAAAAGGCACTGTTCCCGTGGGAAATTTACGCGGGCGAAGCCGCGGGCTAAAGCTAAAATATTTAGGTATTCAAAAATACGCACGCATATGACCCCCTGGTGACGGTGACCAGTGGTACCAAAAACTTCCTTATTGCTAGGGCGGAGGGTATCATTTGTTTACGTTTAAACATAAACCAATTAAATAAGGTAAACATGTGATTCGTTAGTACTGTACAGATTCCCGATCACGCAGTACCTTTGATCTAAAATTTGTTCCCGTATTGATATAAGGCTCGGGTTGAGTTATATCATTTACATTTTAGAATTCATTACGTGAAGGTAAAGTTGCGATTATTATGCTGTCGTGCGACTTTTTGATATTCATGCGATTTGGCAATAAAATCGACTTGAATGCCGTGACGGAAAATGGCATGACGCTGTCGTGTCCCCAGGTCAAGCCAGGATTCTCAGATGTTTTACATCAAGGCGTCCTGTGATGACCAACCCTAGTTTTTGATGTAAATATCTTCATCTATTGACGCAGCTTTTGGTGTGATCATCGTGCCATCGATGCTCAGACGCTTGACAATAAAAATATTGGATTTTTTTAAATGTTTGATGCTCAGATGTTTTTACAGGTTATTGTAAATTCGTCCCTCGAGTTAATTCGGTACCTAATTAATATTCCATACATTCAAAGTAAATTCGGTACTTCGATAAAATCGTTTCGTAAGAGAAATTATGAAGCTATTGTTGTAAATTAATATTTTATAGCTTAATTGATTTTATCATATTGGGTGCTTCATTTTTTTGTTGCTGTCTGTGCCGTTGGCACTAATATTATACGGCATAGTAACGTGCCCCGCCCCGCACGTTATGTGCCCCACAGCACAACCTGACCCGGGGCTTAACCGGGTCAGTTAACTGGGGCTCCACCGTATCCTGACTATTGGTATAAGTTGGTACAGAGCGACTAGATAGTCACTGAGAATGATAACAGCCTGTGCACTCGGGCAACCGTCCGCACACCGAGGCGGATCTGAATATAATGAGTCACAGCTCAATGCGGGTAGCGGGGAACATGACGCTCCGCTGTACGCCACATCTCTCCTTTCTTTTGATGATTTTAATACAGATAAAGGTTTTCAATAATTTTCGTTACCACTAGTATGAAATAAATCCAAAGTAACCCTTTACATCAAATTTCAAATTATATACCATCGCAATTCTTAAAGCTGCAAATTACCAGCGTTTCGGAACGACCACTGCTGAGAAGAAACGCCGAAAGAAACTCATTACAGTATTGGTCGCTATTATGTCATTCTGACATGACATGATTTCTAATTTTTATTTTGGTATGTTTTTTCTATATTACTATTATATATTATATTACTTTATAATCATGTGCATGGTCAAAAGAACGCGAAAAATCTCATAGGAATCATATAAATATCTGCATCAATAAATTTAAAAGATATTATTTACATCCAGTGCATGGTCAAAAGAATGCGAACAATCTCATAGGAATCATATAAATATCTGCATCAATAAATTTCGATTCTCATCTCGCAAATTGGGATCATTAAAATATTCTGCGCTATTTCCTTTACCGAAAGTCACTTAGTTTCACAGATTTTAATCTCATCATAATCAACATGTCCACTTTCCCAACATCAGCCACTTATCCTTTTTTCTTTTTTTTTTTTTTTAACTTTTCATTTAATCATACTAAAAATTCATCTCCTTCATAGCAACATCATTGTTAGAGGTAGATACTTGCCGAATTTGAAAAATTTTAACAACCACATGTCGGTATATTGCATTTATTTACTTGTATTTTGATCATATTTTTATTATTTTTTAATTTGATCAACCCAGTTCAATGTTTGTAGAAATTGTATTTTATAATAATTACTTACTACAGTTGAAAGATGAACAACGACAACTGTTACAGTGTGTCAAAACTTTGAAGAAATGCCAGAAATATTGTTAATTATTTTGGTCATGAAGTAGACACGATACCATTGCTTGGCGTAAATTCTGGATATAAACTTAGCCGGAACAGTATATAGACCTTCTCTATAAAACACACACAAATAAGGATTTGCTGTTAATAAAGCATGAGTTGCTTATTAGTTAAATCTGTTAAAGCAGCAACTAATTTAAAATCTAAATAACAAGGATAATGTTTTTTTAAACTTAATGTTATGTGGGTATTGATCAAAGGATCAGTATTGCCATTCAACTTGGCAATTCTGCCAGTCTTCTGGGCACCTTACCGCAAGGCAACATCTTGTCAGGACGACATTAAATTTATCCATACCTACTTTAGTTTTATGTTAATGTTTCCAGTAAAGTGTCAATTTCAATTAATACTATATTAAAATAATAATTTTATTAAATTGTATGTAATGTTCCTACATTAGTTTAATAAAATACATATTTGTTTATGTATTAGCTTAGGAGTGACTATTCTGTATTTCTAAACTTAATTTGGCAATAAGTTTTTGACG
>CM031589.1:3257158-3352418 GCA_018467065.1 Ephestia elutella
TTATTTCACTGTTTTACAACCTGAAAGAAAGAAAGAAAGAAAGAAAAATTGTTTATTTGGTATAGTACAATATTACAAACGGAATCACAATAGCGTATAAGTACTTATATTTAATTGTACATGAACCAAATTGGTCCCCACTCAGCATATATCATGGTGTTACCCAACGACGCTGGTCTTCCGTGGGTACCATAGGTATGTTAAAATAAAATAATAAAAATAAAATTAATACAGAATAAAAATAAAATAAAATAACAAAACAAAATGACCATTATCGTTTTGTGCTACATGCGTGCGTTTATATTTTACAAAATGTATACAGAACTTTTTTTTTTTAAAGTAGGCTGCTATTATTTTAACTTTTGAATATTTAAAAGGTATCTTTTCAGTTTTACTTTAAAGTTTTTAACAGATAAGGAATCTTTAATGGGTGGTGGTATATTATTCCAACAACTTGTTGCAGCGTATATAAAACTACCTCGAAAGGCTGCAGTTTTATGCCTAGGAAATAATAAGTGGTTATGTAATCGGGCTCGACGGGTAAAAACTAATTTGTCATAGAGATAAGATGGTGTTTTAGTTTTTATAATGCCGAAGAGTAGTGAAGCAAAATGTAGTGTACGACGGGATTCCATATTAAGCAGATCATTATTATTCAAATATGGTGTTATGCGTGCTCTACGGGGTATTGGGAAGCAGTACCTCACACACGAGTTCTGTACTCGTTGAATCAGTTTCTTTGTGCGAGCTAATAAGCAGTTTCCTATAACAACATCTGCATAGTTCAGCTTAGCTAAAATAAGAGCCTCACAAAGATAGACGCGTGTTTCTACATTCAGGTATTCACGTATCTGATACAACACCTTTAAGCGGTAATAACAAGTCCTAACAGTTTCAAGTACGTGTTTCTCAAATTGTAGATTACTGTCCATCATAACGCCGAGATTTCTAGCTTCAGTGACTTCTTGGATTTGAATGTCTTTCAACTTAATACTCGGTGTGCAATTTTTTATATTAGAAATTTGTGTTTTAGTGCCCAGTACCAGAAATTGAGATTTTTTTGGATTTAAAACTAGTCCATTAACATCCGACCATTCCGCCACTCGAGCCAGATCCCCATTCATGTCATTAACAGCATTATCAGTGTCATGAGATTTAAAAGTTCTGTAAACTTGAAGACCTGTTTTATCTATGTTGATAATACCAAAGGTATAAAAACTTTAGAAAACAAAAATTCGTGTATCTTTCACAGTGACACTACACAAGCTTTAAATTTTTGTTTCTTATGTTAAATCGTTAAATTAAAAGTAGGTAATTGCTATATGTATATAATTCGCTTTAGCAAAATAATCAATTATAAATATTCTGTCTTGTGACCTGCCGGTAGTGCCAGTCCAGCCGACCTCATGATTTGTATCACTGTAGTTACGTTTTAAACTGAGGTTTTAACCTAAGAATACTAAGTATGCATTCATATTACTGGTTTATGTAACATTGTATAATGATAAATTGTAAATATTGTACAGTGAATAAATGAATGAGCAAATATTTCAAATTATGTACAGAAAGTGCATTGTTAACAGAATAATACTCATTGTATTAAGCGAAAAGCTATTCATAAACAGTTAGGTGCCGCTCATCACAATCAGAGCCATTAAATGTTACGTGAAATCTGTATTTGTCGTTTATTGTTTAGTACCTACTTATTAACTTTTTCATATATGTATATCATCACGGCCACTATGGCCAAACTATAGATGCAGGAAAATATTGAAATTAATATTTAAATAAAAAGTATTGTTGTTATGTTGGTGCCAAGATCCCTTGAGCCATTCATGGTACCAAAGCCAATAAGGTCATTTTGTACCCTTTTCACTAAATTATTGATTATCGAGATGGCTGATTATTCTTTACGATATATTTTCTTAAGATTCTACCCTCGAATAAGAATCTAACGCGGGCGGAAGCCCAGTGATAGGATTATAAAATGAAATTGAATATTCCACCCACTTTCTTTGTTTTTTTTTTCACTAAAGAGTAATTAATGTACTCACGTTTATCTCGTCGCCAAATGTGCCGTTGGCACTAATATTATACGGCATAGTAACGTGCCCCGCCCCGCACGTTATGTGCCCCACAGCACAACCTGACCCGGGGCTTAACCGGGTCAGTTAACTGGGGCTCCACCGTATCCTGACTATTGGTATATTCATATTCATTTATTCACATCAATTTGTAAACGTACATGCACATCTTAAATCTACATATTTACAAATTTACCTTTGCAGGCGTTGTGAATATACAGGTACAGGAAAATCTACAACTTTTTTCAATAAATATACTTCACAAAACAGTATTAAATAATTTAAATCATATTCCATTTAAATCACATTCCATGTCAATCCTAAAATGTAAATTATCTGTAATAAATTAATAATTATAGCAAAAAATAAAATAAAAAAACAAATATATGGGAATAGTTACAACGTCATTTAGTAAATTATTAATATCACAGTTTGTCAGTCCAATAGTCGTTTAGATTATAATAACTTTTAGCAATCATTAATTTTTTTAATTCATTGTCAAATTGTTTACCTTGAAGGGTTTTTATTGAATTTGGCAAATGGTTGTAGGCTTTTATTGCCATGTAATATGGACTACTTTTGTACAATGCGAGATGTGGGGTAGGTACCACAAAATCATTACCGCGGCGTGAGACGTAACGGCTAGGTTTGTCAGCATTTTTTTCAAAAAAGCGCGGGTGCTTCCGTACGAAGCGGCACAATTCATAAATATACATGCTAGTTACCGTAAGAATATTAAGTTTTTTAAACAGTTCGCGGCATGTTTCTCTCGGCTTAGTGAAAGTTATTATTCTTACGCAACGTTTCTGCATCACAAATACCGCCTGGACTTCGGCTGAGTTTCCCCAAAAGATCAACCCGTATCTTATCCAGGCAGCGGCATGACTGTGGTAAGTAGTGAGGGCGCATTCCATATTCGTACTTTTTCTAATTTGTCGTAATGCGTAGGAGAATTTACTTAACTTGCTAACAACTGATTCTACATGGTTTTTCCAGGTTAACGTTGAGTCCATTTTGATACCCAGGATTGAAAATGTATCTACCATTTCAATATTTTTATTATCATGAGATATATTAAAGGTATTTCATTTCTTTGGTATGGCCGAAGATGCATTATTTTAGTTTTTTCGAAGTTCAGCTCCAGTCCTATATTGTCACAATGATTTGTTATCTTTCGGAGGGCCTCAGAGAGAATATTTTTTAATTCATTTGAGCTGTCGTAATCGCAAGATATAACGAGTGTCGCATCATCCGCGAATAGGACAATTTTATGCGGCTCGACTACAGTGGGCAAGTTATTGATATATACAAGGAATAGTAAGCAACCCAACACGCTGCCCTGTGGGATGGACCCTTGTACCAAGCTACTAGATGACCGATACTGTAATATTTCTCTACTGGCTTCGGAATAGTGAGGTATTTGTACGGCTTGTTGTCTATCTGCTAAGTAAGAAGACAGCCACAGTTTAGCTGGCCCGCGTATTCCTAGAGCGTCTAACTGCGTCAGCAAGATGTTATGCTTTACTCGATCATATGCCTTAGACATATCCATGAACACTGTTATTACACATTTATTTTCGTTTAGAGAGTCATATATCTCCTTGCAACAGTCGAATACAGCCGATATTGTCGAGTGGTTTTGCCTAAAGCCATGTTGATTTTTATGTATTACATGAAACTTTTCCATGAATGTACCTATTTTTTTGCAAATCGGTTTCTCAAAGACTTTAGAAAAGACTGATGAGAGAGCAATGGGCCGATAATTAGTAGGACTCGACTTATCTCCTTTTTTAAATATAGGTTTTATTATAGTTATTTTTAAGCGTTCTGGAAATACTCCTTCGTCATATGATTGATTAATCAAGAAAGTCAATGGTTTTATAAATTCTTCAACGCAGTGTGCCAACAATGTAGCAGGTATTTCATCATAGCCGCTAGTATTATTTCGCTTAAGTCCTAATATTACTTTTTTTATTTCTATTTCGCTTACGTTGTCTAAAAAAATTGTATTTGTTAATGTTGATATATTAGATTGCCATGTCAAAGTTTTATTATTATTTACGCTAAGAAAATAATTGTTAAATATGTTAGCTACTTCTTTAGGACACGTTATAGTTTCATTATTTTTTATTAATTCTATGTTTTCATACGGTTTAATGTCATTTCTACTAGTATTTATTTTCTCATTTATAATATGCCACATTTGTTTGTATTTGTTCTTAGAATTGTTTATAATTTTTATGTTATGTCTTCTTTTGCAGTTAGAAATATTTTTTAAATATTTGGCTGTATTTTTTTGAATAGTTTTTAAGGTTTTCACTTTTAAATTTAGTTGTAAGATAATGCAAGATACGTTTATGGTAGCAACATTTCCTTATTCCTTTTGTAATCCATTTTGATTTAAACGTCTGTGTGTTCTTTACTTTAACTTTTCTTTTAGGTATATGTAAATCCAACAATTCTTTAACTTTGTTTTCGAATAAATTATAATTGTCATTTGTGTTATTGTTGGGTAAGAAAATGTTTTCCCAGTTTATTTTACTAAGAGCATCTCTATAAGCTTCCATGGTTGTGTTGTTAAAAAATCGTTTGACTATGTAATAAAAAGTTAAGGATTTTTTGAATCGTTCCTTTAATGGAATATGGCCAATGAGTGTTTTATGATCTGAAATCCCGTAATCGTGAACTTCAGCAATCATATTTACGTTATTATTTACGATAAATTGATCAATATACGACAAAGTTTTATCTCGTGTTACTGCGTTTATTAAGCAATGTAGACCAAATGATTTTAACAAGTTTATGAATCTTTTGGATTCTTTTTTATTTTTCCTGATATCTATATTAATATCACCGGCTATAACAATCCTTTTTTTATCCGATTGCTTAGATATGTGATTCAATAGTGCCTCCATTTGTTTGAAAAATATATCTACATTATTTCCCGGTTGGTATATTGATATTAATAGTAAATTATGGTCCAGTACTTCTACTGCACAAAGTTCAATAATAAATTCAACCGTGAAAGCTTGAATATCAAGGCGCTCTATGGTATTTATATATTTTTTCGCGAATATTGCGACGCCGCCATGAGTATGTATCATGTTTTTCCCTAATGAATTTAGCACGTAAATCATAACCCTCCAAGGTGTATTGTTGATAATTGTCAGGTTTTAGCCAATGTTCATTAATTAATATTAAATCTACGTCAAGGTCATTTAGAAGGATTTCTAATTCGTCAGTTTTGTTTGTCAGACTTTGCATGTTTTGACACATAACATTACAATTTTTAGGTACGAAAGGAAGTTGGTACAGAGCGACTAGATAGTCACTGAGAATGATAACAGCCTGTGCACTCGGGCAACCGTCCGCACACCGAGGCGGATCTGAATATAATGAGTCACAGCTCAATGCGTGTAGCGGGGAACATGACGCTCCGCTGTACGCCACACTGTCTGTACGAAAAACATTACGTACCGAATTCACTATAAAAATAACAACGAGGGACGAATTTACAGAACGTTTTTAGGTACCGAATTAACTCCAGGGACGAATTAACAATAACCCGTTTTTACAATCTGCCGGGCGTTCCTTATTTTATTTTCTGTAGGTATGTTTTGTGTACTAAATATTTCTCAAATAAACTTATCCCATTTTCAAATCGAACAAGGGACTGGAAGTCTCCAGTCAGCATTCTACACCCTTAGGGGGTGATCCCAACAATTTGCATCGAAATAGACCGGCACTAACTCGAGCAAGCGTTCATTATACTCGGTCTGGACCCGTTTCGTGCGTCGACGATTTATAGTAAACAAGTCAATTTTATTGGTCGCGATTCGCGCCTTTCAGAAACCTGCTGCCCTCTGGGGCTTCGCTTCCTTGGGAATTTTAGGGTAAAAATGGGTATTTTTATCCCAAAATTCCCACAGAAGTGAAGCCCAGAAGGGCCTAGGCATCCTAACTAATGTTATAAATGGGAAAGTGAGTTTGTTTTTTTTTTTTTTTATAGAATAGTAGGCAAACGAGCATGCGGGTATTTGTTTGTTTGTTACCTCTTCACGCTTTATTTACTGAACGAATCTTCCTGAAATTTCGCATATCATTGTTAGAAGTACTGAGATGACTTAGGGTACTTTTCATCCCGAGGAAAGCACTGTTTCCGTGGGCAATTCACGCGGACGAAGCCGCGGGCAAAAGCTAACCTGTAATAGGGTTATTATAGGTACTTCTGGTAGCTTTCTGCAGCATCATCATCAGCTATTCCTCAACCATTCAAGTGTCTGCCTAAATGTTCTTTTAAAAAACAAATGTTCTCCCATTTGTTACAAATTCAAAAGGATTCTAACCCAACACGTCGTCACCGGTAATGGTCGAAGCCTCTGGATAAAGTGCTTACCTGGTCCCAAAGTACCTTGTATCTTTTTTTAGTAACTTTTCAACTAACTTTTTTGCCCATTATTTACTATAAAATAATGTAACATAACCCATAACTGATAACAGTTACTTACACTTAGCACGATTTCCATTAATATCAAGTATACCTATTTAAAGGATCCGGACTGCACCTACCTACTGAGGCTATAGCTGAAAATCAATGGGCGCTCATTGAGCACCATTATCGTTGAGCTGTGACCATTTTGTATTGCCGCAGCACACACACGCACAGCACAGCATGTGTGTCACATATTATTATTTTCTTGTACGATTGTTAGTGTTCATGTGTGCTATTGTGTGTGTACTGTAGTGTAATTACAAATAAATATTTTATCTATCTATCTATTTTAATATCCCCACCGGTGGGGCACTGCCAGAGCCCAGAGCCTTCCTGGATGGATAAGGAGGAATTCTACTTTCTACTAATATCATAAATGCGAAAGTTTGGATGAGAGTTTGTGAGTTCAACCACGCAAAATCTACTGGACTGATTTTGATGAAATTTCTTCAACCGTATACCGCAACCATGACTTAAATAGTTTAAATAGTAGTTTTCTTTTATTGTATCTTGTAATATAAAGTTGTTCTTCAACTATAACATTAATAGGCGGAGTCTTCCCTTAACCACCTACGTGCGGTCACAGAGACCGCAACGATATTTTCAATTCAAGTTTTTCGATATGTGCGTATCCTGCGGCTGCGCGGCTTTGTGTACCTTTTCTACACACCTAACAGTATCACTCATGCGAACGGCAGGTGAATACGTGAGCGCGTTTGGCTTGGGTAAGTAAAAATATTTTGTTAGCGGTCTCCGTGACCGCACGTAGGTTGTTGTGTGATTTTTTTATATTTATATATCTTTATTGTTTTAATATCAAAATGAACAAAATGGATGAAAACATTCAAAAATGGCTTCTCCAAGAGATTTCAGATGAGGAAGAAATGCCTGGCGAGGATTGCAGTGACATAGAACCTGATACAAACGAAGATCAAGTGCAGGTTGAAGATTGTGAATCTGACTCTGAATTGGAAGGTGATAATCAAGAGGATGATCCAGTACAGCCCGTACCTACAGTCTCTTCAGAATCGCTATCTCGTCCTTGTTCACCTCTGGTTCAGACGTAGAAGAAACGTAAGACATATTACCTATGTTTCATGTGCAAGGTACCAATTTGTTTGGAGTGCTCTCAAAAGATCTGTTTTGACTGTCGCGACAAAATGTAAATATTGAGGCGTTGCAATTTTGTTAAGTTTATATTTTTTTTGTTTATCTTTTTATTTTATATCAAAGTTTAGTCGTTCAAATTACGAAAAAAAGTTAAAATAAGTAAAAAAACTAAGTTCCTAGCTTTATAAGATCTCATTTGTCAGAGTAGTTATTTTTTGTGTTAAAATTTAAGCACCTTGGTTGATTATCAAAAATAAATAAATGTTTATGTTTTTTTTGTTATTTTGATACATAAATAAATCATAAGAGTATAAACAATGATTTCATTTATTCCGCTGTTCCCTTATTACTGTAGATCCAAAAATAATAATAATAATCTATTAGCGGTCACAGTGACCGCACGTAGGTGGTTAAGGGACAGAAATAGGGGGTAGGTGGTTAAGGGTTAATGTAATTGTACTTAATACATAGTTGTTATTTAGCTGTAAGACCCCCAAAAAAACTAAATAAATAAATATATTTGGTACACGAGTAAAAAAATAACGGGAATAGCACACAGGGTACTTTTCCTTCACCAAAGCGCAAATCTAGTTTTTTTTTATAAAAAAGCATCCCCCAAAACAAAACTCCCTGCCTGCGTCTGTGTTCCCGAGCACATACAACCTGACTCTCTTCAAAACCAGAGTGAATAGGCTGCTTCTGGGTAAGCTCGCCACATCGTAGACCTCATCTCTGTCCTCGGACAAGATTGCGGTCAAGAGCAAACCCATCTTTAATAAAAAAAAAAATATTGTAAAAATCGTCTCAATCTATTCATGCGTAAACTGATATAGTAGTTAATTAAAAGCATAATTTTTTTGCGAGGCAGGCGGATTTTTAATAATAATCTCGTTTTTCTGTCGGCATCCATTTTGCACTATGCTGAAGCGAGGGAAGTAAGGTACTTACCACAATTTGCTTACAAAAGTGCTTTGTCTTCGAAACATGCTTTAAATTCTAAAAAATGCATCTTTCTGCTATTTTGAAGGCTTTTTTTTTTTTTTTAATTTTACAAATATAAGTACATATCTTTACACGACTGACCAAAAAAGGAGTGTTATGTTTTCAGGGTTCATGTATGTATGTATGTATGTAATTTCTTTATTCCACCATAAGTCCTGAACGGCTTAACGGATTTTGATGAGAGAGGTATTTTTAGATTCTTTGCATTAGCCCGAATGACATAGGCTATGTTAGTTGTCAGTCGTGTTTTTTATTTTTAAACTAGCTGTTACCCGCGGCTTCGCCCGCGGCAAAAAAGCATTAATCATTATCCCGCGCCCCTGTGAAACTGTTGCTGGAGCGCTAGTTAGCACTTTAGTCACGATGGAGCGAGTTGAAAAATAGATAAAATAGCAAAAAGGCAAAATTACAAATTCATAGACAAATACCGTTTATACACTCGCATAATGTGTGCATGAAATTTAGTAAGGCTGCTTGCGTGAATGTCGTGATTTTCAATCAAAATGGCGCGAAAATTTCATCGTTACCGACCGCGCATAGATAGATATATTGATAAAGATATAAAAAAATAAAAAAACGTACCAACAGGTCATAAAAAGTAACCTGAACCTAATTTATTTTCTGCCTTCAAGTCTTTCCGGGCGGTAATAAAAAAAAATAACCTGAACCTAACTTCTTTCCCGCCCTCAAAGTCTTTCTGGGTGGTCATAAAGAGTAACCTGAACCTAACTTATTTTCTGCCTTCAAGTCTTTCCGGGCAGTAATAAAAAAAATAACCTGAACCTAACTTTGTTTTCGCCCTCAAAGTCTTTCCGGGCGGTCTTAAAAAAATAACCTAAACCTACCTACTACATATGATCTTAGCTTCTCAATATACTAAGTTTAATACTAAAAAAAATTACAATTTCGGAAATATTGTTTATTTTTAGACAAACCGCGAATTGGACCTTTTTTGGAAGTCATGCTTAAACCGTGTCAGTGATGTCTACAGTGAAGTGCTGGGCGGGGTGGGGTGCGATATTTGAAATGAGTGCAGGGCAGTGAGTGACCGATATGTACGTTAGTACTACTTACTAATCTGTGGCGCTATTGTTTTCGCTACACATAAACATTTATAAAAATATTACTCGAAAGAACATTCTTCGCGAAAACATATTGAAAGAACTTGTCCGCGGTAAAGTACCATTTCGTGGCAGGCCGTGAGAACTAAAGGCAAGTATTTAATTAAAGCGCCATCTAATGACAAATTAGATACATACATACATAGAATCGCTTCTATGTCCCTTACGGGGCAAACAGAGCCAAGAGTCGTGAGACTCGGAGGCCACGCTTAGCTGAATAGTGGACAAATTAGATGTAATGGAATAAATGTTGTGTACCTCATACGGCTATGTTGCGCGCTCCGCCCCTGCACGCAATGTACATCACAACCAACCACTGATGTACATACTTATATCCTTCATACACATAATATATAGAAGTTTGAGCAGAGTGCCATTAGTCCGTGCACTCAGCAGCGGTCCGCACACCTCGACGTATCCGGGCATACTGCCGGTCAGTGCAACGGTCCGTTTATATATGGAAGTAGAGGGGAGGCTGTCGTAACGTCACTTTGACGTAACGTTTCTTTGACTTAACGTCATTTTGACATGACGTCTATTTTGTCAAATAATAGATGGCGTTACAATTATTGGTATCCCATGCCCACGGGAACCATTTTTTCCGGGATAAAAAGTAGCCTATGTGCTATTCCAGGTCATTATCTACCTCTGTACCAAATTTCATCGAAATCCGTCCAGTAGATTTTGCGTGATTGAGTAACAAACATCCTCACAAACTCACAAACTCACATCCAAACTTTCACATTTATAATATTAGTATGGATGCGAAAGTTTGGAGTTTGTGTATTTGTGAGGATGTTTGTTACTCAATCACGCAAAATCTACTGGACGGATTTCAATGAAATTTGGTATACGGATAGAAAAGTACCGGGAATAGCAGCGTACTTTTTATCCCGAAATTCCCAGGGGTACAAAGCCCCGGGGCGCGGCTATCTAGTATCCTAATCCTATCCTAACTAATATTATATTTGTTTGATTGTTACCTCTTCACGCTTTATCTACTGAACCAATCTTTCTAAATATATTCGCATACACATAGCTGAAAGTACGGAGAAGGACATAGGGTATTTTTCATCCCGGGAAAAAGCACTGTTCCCGTGGGAAACTCACGCGGGCGAAAGCTAGTGTCATATATTTATGACATATGTAGAATTTCACTACCGTATACCACCCCCACAACCTAGATGGTTGGCGTTCAACCACCACTGTTCGTTTCGCGCAACTTTTTCAGCGCTGCACTTAAGAGAAAAAAAAAGTTTGACAGACAGACGGACAACAAAGTGATATTTTAAGGGTTCCGCTTTTGCCGTTTGAGGTACGGAACCCTAAAAATAGTACGCCAAGAAACGCACGTGGCCTGGTTGAAAGTTATGATAACCCTCCTTGTCGCTTCGCCGTATTCGGGTAATTTCGCGAAAAACGACTTACAGATTCGACAAATGAAGAAAAATATTTTTGTTTTCAACAAGATAGGCGGGAAAGTAATCGAAAAATAACAGTGGAATCGGAAATTTTTATGAATATTTTAGGTGAAATACGGTGAAAAAGTAAAATATATTATAAGTATTATTGGTATTCATTTATTTGCCTCCTACAAGTGTACATATCTACATCTGTCAGCGACTGATCGCAGAGACGAAACCAATGCACGTAGAATCTCGAAATTTCTTAAATAGGATACCTAAACTCCGTTTTTTCCTCATAGTCCTATTATGTAAACAATCTTACCATGTCTTTTTATGATTTAACAACAATATAAATTAAAATAAACTTTTTATAAAATTACTTTCGTGGTTAATAAATGTTTTATTTAAGAATGTTTAGGTTTAAACTAATATTTGATATATTTTCAACAAAATTAAAAAAAGTACTGTGAAGATTGTTTACATAATAGGACTAGTAAGAATAAATGGAGTTTAGTAGAAGTAAGCACTATAAAAGGAATTTTGAAAATTCACCTTTAAGGGGGTGATTATATCAAGTTTGTGTTAGAAGTTTTTAAGTTTCTTGTTGATTATTAGATTTCAGACTAGTTTATTTATTTTCATCCTGTTTATACTCGGTTTAAGTAGTACAGTAAGAAGCAAGTAGTTCCAAACTAAATAAAAATAGGAGATATACTCGGAGAAAGAATGGGGAAATGGAGTTCCTTGATCATGGAAAATAGGGAAATGTGGAGAGTTGACACATTTTATTTACAATCTTTTATTTACTTGTAAGTGATGATGTTGTAAAAACACCTAAGCATATTGGTATTTACATCAAAAATAAGTATGAAGTAAATAGTATATAAACTACAATGTTTAAGTTCATATACTACTAGCTTTTGCCCGCGGCTTCACCCGCGTGAATTTTCCACGAGAACAGTGCTTTTTTTCCGGGATGAAAGTTACCCTATGACCTTCTCCATACTTCTATGTGTATTGTGTATGCAAAATTTAAGGAAGATTGGTTCAGTAGATAAAGCGTGAAGAGATAACAAACAAACAAACGAACGAACAAACAAACAAACAAACTCACTTTCGCATTGATAATATTATTATATATACATACGCAAATGTCAGAAAATACTACAGTTATTTTTTACACGACTGACCAAAAAAGGAGTGTTATTGAACGCTTTGTAAATTGTCAGTCGTGTTTTTTATTTTTAAATAATTAGCTTGTTTAACATACAGGTCATTTAAAAAAATTAACTAATCTCGAGGCAAGATGTTTAAAATCCTAAGTGGAGAAGCATTGACATGAGACAACAGGTAAACGTTCAAAAATCAAGTCAAATCATTTATCTTTAAAATATAGATCACAGTTTTAATGGAAAGACGAGATCCAGAGTTCTGATGATCGTTGATGTCGGTGGATGTCTAACACTTCATTCATCTTATCTAATAAAAACTAATCCTAACTAATATTATAAATGCGAAAGTGAGTTTGTTTGTTTGTTACCTCTTCACGCTTTATCTACTGAACCAATCTTCCTGAAATTTCGCATACACATACCTGGAAGTACGAAGAAGGACATAGGGTACCTTTCATCCTGGGAAAAAGTTCTCTGTTCCCATGGGAAATTAACGCGGGCGAAACTGCGGGCGAAAGCTAGTTAACTATAAAGAATATAAACTAAATGATAGTAAAATAATACGCCCCTTCAAATCTGTAAACAGAGAGCAACGCTAAAATGACTACTTTGACAAATCAGAATCTGATCCATTTCCCATTACCTAAATTACTATTTGTGGTATTTATACAAACTAGTAATATGTGCACCCATGCCATACTTATTTCTGTTTATCTCGAATGTTGACTGATTGAGAATCCTGTTAGCGATAAGTCCACCTTTTATACCATTGTATTATTTTGGTCTAATAAAGTTTTAAATAAATAAATATTTGAAAATGAACTTTATAAGACCACTTAAACAAATTTATGACCGTTTTAGACCCCGCGTCACAGAATTAATATAAGTACTACGTACAGAAAGGAAACTCCCTGCCTCTCCTGCAATATATGGCACCCCCCGCACCGTCCGCACTTCTCCCCCGTTCTTGTGTGTATTGGGACGCTATGACGATGAAAACGCACACATTGACGTGTTACTGACGTGTCCACGGATATACAGTTACATTTGTAGTAGTAGTAGGTACGAGTATATTTGACGCCTCGTTTCTATGAAGCGCCCGCCCTGTGCCCGTGTTCAACCATCCATATCTCCTTTTCAACATGATCTGAGGATACGACCTACTTGCGGCTCTGCGGCTGAGAACTCCCGATGAAATGTTATTTCGTTTAAGCTTTTATCGGCTGATAAACTTGTTTGGCCATGATAGGACTTCTAGCAGAATTCTTGTGCCTCCGGTTTTCGATTTATTTTTTACTAGCTGCGCCCCAGGGTTTTCGGTCTCGTGGGAATTTCGGGATAAAAGTACCCTGTGTGCTATTCCCGGTATTTTTCTACCCGTATACTAAATTTCATCGAAATCCGTCCAGTAGATTTTGCGTAATTCAAAACACAACATCACAAGTTGTGAAACATCCTCACATCCAAACTTTCGCATTTATAATATTACTAGCCACGCCCCGGAGCTTCGCTCCCGTGGAAATATCGAGATTAGAAGTACCCTATGTGCTATTCCCGGTATTTTTCTAAACGTATACCAAATTTTATAGAAATCCGTCCAGTAGATTTTGCGTGATTGAGTAACAAACATCCTCACAAATTCACAAACTCACATCCAAACTTTCGCATTTATAATATTAGTAGGATAATCAGGATTATAATCTATTTTCCTGCATTTATTTATTTAATGTTTTAATTAACACAACTTTCAAAATGTTTTTGCGGGAAAAATTGTAATATTTAATCTGCCACCTGCACGCCACACTGTGTGAATCCAAAGAGAAAGCCCGTTGCAGGATGGAACAAACATGTAAGCGAGGCTCACAGGGAGGCTAGGTGTAAACATCACATATGGTTGCTATATAATAAACCAAATAAAGGTCGTATTTTTAATGAGATGGTCGAAAGCCGTAAAATTTTCAAGTCCCGCTTGAAGTGGTGTCAAGATCATGAAGAACAGCTTAAAATGGACATAATTGCCTCACACCACAGAAAGCATGATTTCAAAGGCTTTTGGAAAGCAACAAATAAACTCGGTTCGAAGCCAAAACTCCCTGTGAGTGTCGATGGTTTGTGTGATCCATCGCTTATAGCTGATATGTTTAGGGAGCATTTTTCTGTTAAATCTCCATTGGGAACACCACAGTCAAAATGCGGGGTCGGCCCTTGTGGTCAGGAGATTAATACTCGTTTCACTACGGAAGATGTTGATAATTTGATTAAAAGTATGTGCAGAGGCAAATCTCCTGGCCATGACGGGCTGAGTATTGAACACTTACAACATGCGGGACCGCATCTACCGAGACTGCTCAATATGCTCTTTGCGCTGTGTATGTCTCATTCTTACCTGCCCGCTGAAATGATGAGAACTGTGGTGGTTCCAATAGTTAAAAACAAAACGGGTGATACTAGCGATAGGACCAATTATAGGCCGATCTCCCTGGCCACAGTAGTGGCAAAGGTGCTTGATAGTCTGCTAAATAGACAACTGGATAAGTATATTACATTACATGACAACCAGTTTGGTTTTAGACCCGGCCTATCCACTGAGACCGCAATTTTGAGTTTGAAGCAGACTGTCAAGTACTATACAGAACGAAATACCCCGGTGTACGGCTGCTTTTTGGATCTGTCGAAGGCTTTCGACCTGGTTTCCTACGACATCTTGTGGCAGAAGCTAGGCGAAATGAAAGTGCCACCTGAACTGTGTAACTTATTCAAGTTCTGGTATCTTAACCAGGTCAATGTCGTAAGGTGGTCGAATGCTTTCTCAGAGCCATACAGGTTGGAGTGCGGAGTAAGACAGGGAGGGCTGTCCTCGCCTAAGCTATTCAACCTGTACGTGAATGCATTGATTGGGGAGCTCAGCAGCCTGCATGTCGGTTGCCATATTGATGACGTATGTCTCAATAACATTAGCTACGCGGACGACATGGCTCTGCTGAGTGCCTCTCCCTGTGGTCTCGACAGGTTGTTGAGTGTATGTGAGCGATACGCCACTAGTCATGGCTTAATTTATAACGAGCAGAAGAGTGTATGTATGGTCTTTCAAGCCGGAGGGAAACGTCCGGATACTATTCCACCTATAAAATTAAATAAGACTCCCTTGCAAAGGGTTTACAAATTTAAATATCTTGGACACTGGTTGACCTCCGACTTGAAGGACAATACTGATGTTGAACGGGAGCGTAGGGCGCTATCAATGCGCGCTAATATGATAGCCCGTAGGTTTGCTCGTTGTTCTCGAGAAGTTAAAATAACTCTTTTTAGAGCATACTGCACATCTTTTTACACGAGCAGCCTATGGGTGCAATATACACAAACGCAATTTAGCGCCCTACGAGTCCAATATAATGATGCCTTCAGAGTGTTGTTGGGGTTGTCTCGACGTTGTAGCGCGAAGGGGATGTTCGCCGAGGCGAGGGTGGATTGTTTTTATACCACTATCCGCAAACGGTGCACATCCCTGGCAAGCAGACTTCGGGCCAGCTCCAACGGTATTCTGAAGATGTTTGCATCACGTGTCGATTTTCAGTATGTGTATCATTGTTCAATGATACACGTACTGAAGAACGAACAGGTGTGATGTCTGTATGTGTGTTTTTGTGTATGTACTAACACTAGGTTTTAAGTTATCTGTGCTACTAACAAATTATGATCCCTGTTGGTCGAAATAAAAGATTATTATTATTATTATTATTATTATTATTAAAATTGAATTGCTTTGTAATAATGAACAGTATTATAATATTTACAGCTATAATAGAACTACTTGGCCATTTAGTTACTACAAGAACATAACAGTAAATAGATTTTTACTTTACGCCCAACTAAGCGACTTATTTTGTATTGTATTGTTAAGGTGTAGAGTTTGTGAAGTTAGGGCTTGTAGAGTTAGTGGTAGAGTTAGAAGCTTGGCTTTACATTTGATCTAATAAATTTTTGACAGTGCGAGCCATATAGTCTCCTCTTGGCATCACTCTACATCAAAATGTTTTTGGTGGGAAATCAGAAATCAGATATTCTTTATTGAAACTTGGCCTTCAAAGAAGGCTCTTTGTCAAAAACTAATTATATAATCATAGTATATTGTCTCAAAAGCTACAAACGACTAGCATTTCGAAACGAACACTGCTGAGAAGCCTAATATGCCAGAGGGGCTATTTATTATCTTTATATATCGATATCGATTTTCGCAAGAGAAGTCCCTAAGCCATAGCTAGTATAAGGCTTCGTTTGTCTTGAAAACCCCTCCTTTTGTTTTTTCGACTGGTTGAATAGAGATTTCCAGTGACAATAAGTTAAGGCTTTATCATGAATAAACTCAATCGAATGTAAACCTTAACGTATTGAGTTAAGTTTGATATTAGCTTGTAGTATATATGATAGTGTAATATAATAGACGCTGTCTAGTGCAAACGAATCATTAGTTATGTTTAGAGTCAGTGAAGACGAATCGAGAGTAAGGCTGAGTCCACATTGCGTTTTGAAAGTGAAATAAATAGTCCTTTTTAAACTTTCGCGCGTGATATATATTTTTAGGGTTCCGTACCTCAAAAGGCAAAAGTGGAACCCTTATAAGATCACTTTTTTGTCCGTCTGTCAAACCTTTTTTTCTCAGGAACGTTTAATGGTATCAAGTTGAAATTAATATTGAATACCTACTCGGATCTACAGTCTCTTTTAGCAAAGAAATAATCAAAGTTATACGTCAACGCGATCAAGATATATTACGGTAAATGTTGGGAATTTTCGAATATTTCGCGATTTTAAGCAGCAATCAATACGTCGTAAAATTATGAAATTTGGCAAAAAGCAAGGTCCAACAGTTTTGCTATTGGAAGTTTAAAAAAATTGTTACAAACTTATTTTTGCGCTGGATGCAGTATGAATCCTAGAGATCGAACTACGAGGTTAAGTTTGTTTTTGAACTAGTTGGTCTTTTAGTTAGTGCTATAATATGAAATGATTTGCATGTACGGAACCCTCGGTGCGGTTTTTAATGTTAGGACTATCCGGAGATGGCAGGACGACAAAAACTTACCTGAGTGGCCACGACTTGCGATAGAGCGAGACGAGTGAAAGAAAAAGGGGGAGGCCTTTGCCCAGCAGTGGGACAAAAAACCTACTGGCTAGTCAAAAAAACAAAGTTAGGACTACCCCCTAAATTAAATCTAATCTTGAAAATGAAATGTGATCTTGTGTGCTAATAAAGTATTCTTGTCTTGTCTTATCTAACATGTATGAAATTTTACTAACGGTAATGACTGGCTTTTATATATAGGGTGCGATGGGGCTGACACATCTGTCGAGATAAAAGCCCCTAAAGCATTAGATTAAAAAAATAAAAACGCCCTAACAATTATCAAAAAACTACTAGACGATTTTCGTTCGAATTTGATAAATTCGTAGACTAAAACCTGTAATACCACATAGGATACTTATTATCCCAAAACTCACACGGGTGCGAAGCCCCAGAGTACAGCAAGTAACTTGATAACAAAAGAAAATCAAAACTAAATATTTGTAAATATTTGGGCATCACTATTCAGAAAAAAAGGTCTAACTTTTTCTCAACTAACCGTGCTTGTGAATGGTCCTTTATAACATAACTTTTTATATTATAATATTATTATGAATAATAACGGATGGCATAAACTTTAAAATAAATAAATGTAGTATACGGACAAATCACACAGATTGAGTTAGCCCCAAAGTAAGTTCGGGACTTGTGTTATGGGATACTAACTCAACGATACTATATTTTATGACAAATACATATATAGATAAACATCCAAGACCCAGGCCAATCTGAAAAAGATCATTTTCCATCTTGACCTGACCGGGGATCGAACCCGGGACCTCCGGTGTGGCAGTCTGGCGTGATAACCGTTAGGCCACGGAGGTCGTCGAAACTTTATTTTATAGAAAATCATTTGTCATACACTCATTTATCATACATCTAAAACCAACATTATACCTATCCCAAAAAGTTTACAGTGAGCAATGCTGTAGTATAATATTATCTGTAGCAATATATGCTAAATTCAAGCAAGCAATATGCAAGCAAGCATGCAGCATGCTTACATCAACGGCATGGAAATGTTACGTCACAAACATTACTTGACTGATTTATAAAGATTTAGAGATCTCGTCTAGCTTGTTTCGCTCGCACCAATAAGTCAAAGAAGTTTATGCCAAATAAATTTCGGAGCATCAATATCACATAGAGGGAACCTAAATGTAAATTCAATTTTAGGTTAAACCACCACGCACTCCTCCATTATAAAAAAAAATTAAATAGCAAAATACAAATATATAGAACGGCTACTTAAGTATGCAATAGGCATGATTTAAACATTTGCAATCTGAATATATTCACTCTGAATACATAATAAATTCACTCACAATTTTTATAAATATATTCCATTCAAAATGTCGCCGCCACTGTATAAATAGTCTTCAAAGAGCCTATATCTGGACGGTGTAGCCTAGATTCAGTCTAGCCATTAAATATCGGGCTAACAATAGCCTACTGGTATGAGACTGCTCAGACTTAGAATTGACTAGATATCAAATAGACTGACAAAACAATGGACTAAAATATATTTGTAACAACCGTATTACTCTTTTCACGCAAGAATAAATGCTTTTGATTTTGAAAACAGGAACACATATTCAAGAAATGGTATTGTATGTTTTATGGAAAAGTAATTGCGGGGTCTAAGTTCACATGTCTATAACTTAATCACTCACTCACTCTCAGCCAAAAGACGTCCACTGCTGGACAAAGGCCTCCCCCAAGAATTTCCATAAAGACCGGTCCTGCGCTGCCCGCATCCATGCGTATCCCGCGACCTTCACCAGGTCGTCGGTCCACCGAGTGGGAGAGGCCTGCCAACACTACGTTTTCCGGAAACTTATAACTTTATACCAGGTATGAAAAAGCAGTCATGAGACGCCCAGCAGAAGTAAACAGAAATGAGCATCGTGGCATTATACATCATGCCTTTTTCCGTCACGGTATTCGCGTCGATTTAACTGTCAAGCCGCGCTGTCAATCCGCGCCAATAGATGTTTTACACCATTTTTTTTTTTTTTTTCTATTTATTGTCTGTAAGCTTAGTTATCAACGGTCTAGGATCGCTTGCTCGGGGTTGTCGTGATGACAAAAGCCCGCCCGGTAAACCTGAGATATGAAGTGAAATCATATGCGAATACATTTTTATTGTGTCGTGTTAGAATAATACTGTATATTATGTTAGTTTTTTTAGGGCTTTTGCCTATAGTATAAAAGGTCAACTAAGTTATAATATAAGTAAGTGAGCAAACTATCTTCAATTTAGTTGTGTAAATTTAAATAAAAATAAACTATAGGCTTTGAAATTCAAAAGTTAAATCCAATGGGACCAATCCAATAAAGCATTGTAGGTGCCATTTACAGCTGTCTCCCAAAACGGCTGGAGAAAGTACTCTCGATCACACAAGTGTTATCAAAAAGTGAAGTGAAGTTGTTTATGTCGGTTTCGGTAGGTTTAAACACGTTAGATGTAGCAATAAACAACCAGTTCTCAAAAAACAAGAGAAGCTTTGATGAGCTTGTAGATCTGAATTTAAAATGGGCTATTGAAAAAGTGGAGTTAACTTATTCTATTTTGAACAACTTATATGAAGAATTTGGTAGTTTAGTTTATTTTTTTTAAATAAAGAGAAGAACTGGCAGAAAATAATAAAAACAAATTGCTAATTGTACGAACAGAGTTATCAGAATACAGGCTAGACCTAGTGTAGGTTCTGTATGAACACCCCGAACGGGTTCTCATCTTGTAGCGATGGGGGGGCTCAGTACCAGCGGTTTGCCTCAGCCGCAGGGAAGCTAAGAGGAACCCATGGCCCGGGTGTGACGACCCTGGGCCGGGAAAAGGCCGCTTTCAGTGGCTTGGCTGTGAGAGGGGGCACACGAGACGAAGGTCTTTCCACACGTTAAAAAAAAAAGGTTCTGTATGAACAGTTTGCCAAGTAAAAAAAAGTTTTATAAGTACCTACCCATTTATGCGTACACATTTTTAACTATTTGTATGAATCTGATAAAGAACTACTTTTTTTTTTTATTTTTAAATATGGTTTTATTTTGAAGAAGTTACTTTCTTTACCGACTGTACCGAAGCAGGTGCCCGCAACTGCGACGCAATATTCTTGACACTTGACGTTGTCTCAGAATGAAATGTTCAAATTCTTGATATCACCTCGCCTCATGATTTAGCCATTCTGCTTTGACATTATCATTTTAAATGTCACTCATCAAGAATAATCCAAATAAATGAACAAGTAAAATGTTTAATGAACTATTCTTTATATTCGGTTGGATTGGTTCAGGAGATAAAAAGTCTCACTGCGTTCTTCATTCTTAACGAATATATTATAGGCATAGAAAACGGATTTTTTTTTACTTTTTAGAAAATCTATCGTAATAGGGGTCTATTTTGTACAGCAAAAAATTATATTATAATATCATTATGAATAACACCGGATGGCATAAACTACATTTCATTGAAAATCGTTTAGCATACAGTCATTTATCATATCTCCAAAACTCTCCAACAGTTGTCTTAAGGGCTCTCAGTAAGTGAAAACGGCAATATTGGCTGTTTTCTATAAGCTGCTGTTTAAAGAATTGAAGAGTTTTCGCCCTGAAATTTCTGATATGTATTGTAGAACGTATGTTTAAAGGGAGGACTGTTTCCAAAACACGATGGGAAAAATTTTGCTCGATAGAAAAAAATCCTGAAGTTACCTCTAAAATTTCATATGAATACAGATAACATCCGTGTTTTATAATAAAAAATGTTTTAAAATCACCAACACAAAGGTATTTTACCTTTTCGATTTCGTGACTGATTTAAATTTTTGAAAAACTAAACATTTCTATTAACTTTTTGATAAAAATGTGAATGGCGCGCAACCGGGACGTCCCCCCCCGCCTCAGCCGCTTCATATGAATTTTCGCTGACCGCCTAACCCCCCTTAAGGCTATACCCAATCAGGATTTTCCGAAGACGTACTGTCTTCAAACGTCAAGTGTGAATCATAGGTTATAAGTACTGAAGCAAGAAAAATATTCAGAAAAGAGAAAAATACTAAACTAGAATTATACCGAAACAAATTACAAATAAAATAAATAAAACTAGATAAAAATAATAATACATAATCCTGCTTTTTTTTATTCCTTTATAAATCATAATTTAAGCGATAACAATAGATTTTATCTAAGAATCAAATAAAGAATACATTTATTTACAACGATACCAGCTATTTTTTTTAAATATGTTTAGTGTTTTATCAAAATTAAAAGAAAACCTCTAAAATAATTACCCTAAGAGCCTAACGAAAACTCGCTAGCAAAAACACAAATTATAGAAAATTCAAAAAGTAACCTTATTGTGTCTGCTTTAAGGCGGTGCTTACGTACTGCCCCTCACCCCCTCTGATCAGCCTTGGGTATGGCCTTAAGGCACAAAGTACGTAGTAAATATCCATAATAATTAAAAAATACTTACTCCTAAATTGCAACTCTTTACAACTAGCCCACTACAGCAAGTCATAAGTATCAACTTGTACTAATATTGCAGCTCATAATATCACAAGATCTCCGGCATAAATTGACGAAGGTTACAGATATAACTCTTTATGTATACAGACAGGGTGTTTGGGTAAACACCTGCAACCTCTCTAGGGGTGAAAGTATTCATGAATATGAGTATGAATATGAGCAAATTTTTATATGGGACCGACTCTGAAATCTCAAAAAAAAATCAGCTGTTCCATACATTTTACAATACCTACTCGCCCGAAATGTATGGAACAGCTGAGTTTTTTTTTAGATTTCAGAGTCAGTCAAAAAGTTGCTCATATTCATGAGTACTTTCAACCCTAGAGACGTTGCTGGTATTTACCCAAACAACCTGTATAACAGCAGATGGCATAAACTACATTTCGTTTAAAATCGTTTGGCGTCATAGAAAAATAACTCCCATACAATGATCGCTTTTAACTCGGTACCTTTACCAGATGAACTGCAATAATTATATGAACACACACATTCTCATCGACCATACTTCAACGCTGTTGGTCGTCTGTGTCAGCCGATTTGACGAATCAGGTGATTAGCTCGCACGCGCTCTGCGGCGATAATGGCGGCGATGTTAGAGGAACGAGGAATGGATGGTTTTATGTAACATTAGTCTAAAATAAGTAAACATGTATTTGATAACGTATTTATTTATATTATTCTCTAAAATATTTGTATTTGTAATACTTATTTTGAAGACCTTAGCAAACTTGTAAAGTGCATGTTAGTAATACAAATTATAGTGAATAAATAAATATGAAATATTACAATGAAAATAAATACAGTTTCTTAATACTGGTAGGAACAAAAATAGAGTCAGGTTTTTCATAATTTAAAAGACATATCTCAAAAAAGTACAAATTTCAAATATTGAATGCGTTCTTATATATTTTTTAAGTAACAATAGGGTCTTGGATAACCTGTTTTTTTTTCATTTCAAAATGTTCTCATCCTAGCGTATTTCCTGTTCCGTCCTCAGTGGCAATGCTCGAGCCCGGGGTCCGCTACCATATCTTGGCGGTTTGACAATGTTACTGGTTTTTACACAGAGCGACTGTCGTCTGACCCAAAGAGTAGACCAGAAACAATCCTAGGAGAGGTTTTAACGATATTAAGGCAGTGTTAATTAAACTTGTATTCTCTAAGTCGCCTTGTACGACATCCACGAGAGGATTTAGAGTGGTTCTAATCAACTTATTTTCTTAATAACTTATTTTTATTACATTAAAAATAATATTAATAACTTATTTTTATTATATATAATCTTAATAACTTATTTTTATTACATTAAAAATGGTTTTAATAAATCACCCGGGGAATCTATATTTGCATGACTAACCATCTGCAAAAACGAAGGTAATTTTGTATAATGGATTAATAGAGAAATACATGATACACTATAGTAATTATAAAATGAAATAAAACAAAAACTTACAGTACAAATAGGCACCGCAGATTGTTTTTTTAATCGTTTGCGCTTTCCATTGTCAATAAAGTACATGTCCTCATCACGAAAGTGGATGCTGCATACTATACTGCTTTTGCTAGGCATCCAGTCAAGTTCATTTCGTTCCAAACGACACGCAGACACCCATTTTTCAGCCTGGATTTCATTTGACGGAAAACTGTGGCAATGAAATCATTTTCTAGTTACTCGATCAAATCTATTAATCTCGCGTTTACACCAAGTTTTAAGTCAAACTTGTATTATCCAAATGTATGTTTCGTCTTGATATGCCGCTTAGAACCTAAGACATTAATCGTAGTAAATTGCGCTTAAACAAAATCGCGGGCATAATCGAGTTTTCTACAAATTATTCTCGTGAGAATCAACTTGCTTTGTTTATTTTATAACTAGCTGATACCCGCGGCTTCGCCCGTGGCAAAAAGTATATTTTAAGTAAGTCATCTTGCGGGTTGATTTTAGAAAAATTACTGCATAATTATTTTAAACGCCATCTAGTGCCCAATTTCTTTAAAAATAGATGGCGTTACTGAAATCCGTATCCAGGCCAACGAAAACCGTATTTTTCGGGATAAAAAGTTGTCTATGTGCTATTCCAGATCATAATCTACCTCTGTACCAAATTTCATCGAAATCCGTCTAGTAGATTTTGCGTGATTTGCGTGAACAAACTCGCAAACATACATACGTACAAACATCCAAACATCGTAACTTTCGCATTTATAATATATAATAATATAATATTAAGTATTAGTACTAGTATCAGTATATAGTATATTAGTATGATTAGTTAGTTTTCGTTATCTCGACTGACGTCGGTTTAAAAAAATACGCATAAGCAATCGTGAATATGTGATAATTTTGTATGAGTTTTTAAATACAGTTATTATATAATATAATGATCTATTTAATGCATAATAACAATAATCAAAGTAAAAAAAAAACAATTATTTTTTCTAGTACACTATGTAAAGTTACGCTTTACTTTACTTTATTTAAATCTTGGATACATATTGCATAACATTTTCCCCTAGTATTCAAAATGTTTTAAATAAAATATTAATATACTTACTTATGAAAGGTAATTCCGCTGTTCGTCATATCTGTGTGACTTCTACACCACTTTACGACACAAGATGGCATATTTTTGCTAATTAAACTTGCGAAAATACTCGATGATACGTACAGTGGACCACATGGAAAAATATACCACTTTTTATAGTGGATCGTATTTCAGGTGGTAAGTATACTTTTCTATGTGGTCCACTGTACAATTGACACTTATGCGTTAGGTACAAGTACAACCGTTGAACTCGCTGCGCCACGGCGAACTGAGGCGAAGTGAGGTGGGTATTTTACGCCCCGCCCACCAAGGTGGGTATTGCGTGGAACCATTTTTTTGGCGTTGTTATAGTTCTATGGTATATTAGTTCGTTGGCGTGCACTCATTTATCATGTATTTTGTACCTAAATCAAAAAAATCTGTACCTCATTCAGAACGATTTTTTTCGAAATTAAGACACCTCAGATTTCTTTCTACTCTCTAACTGTTTTATGACGTCACGGGAAAACGTTCCCGGAAGACACCTGACCTACATCCACGCTAAACAGGTACAGGTAACAACAAGTTAACTTGCCCAAATTCATTGCGATTTGGCGGCTATTACCGCCTCATTAAAATCCACGCAAGGTAACAAGACATGTGTTTGACTGTACCCTTACATCGATCTCGTTTTGTAAACAAATAATTTCAATTTATAAATAACTGGCTTCTACGGTTCTGATGTAGACATAGAAAAAAAATCGGAAAATTAAAAAAAAAACTTTATGGTTTCTGATAAAATTATCCTTTTTTTTCATCTTATTTGTAGGCTTATTATGGTTCATCATCATCATGTACCTAATAAAAAACTATGTTCTTGTAGGTGGAGGACCCTCCATTTGCTTCTATCTTCTGCCATGGATTTAACCTCCCATTACGACACAATCCTTGCCTTCACTATAAATGCCCATCTTGGCTATCCTTTCCCTCTCCTAGCTTTTGCTTCGATCAGGTATTTCATAAAGTTGTCGTGTCGTCCAAACATCTTTCCCGCCCTGTCTCATATCAATCGTCTATCAAAATGAAATGAAATATATTTTTCATACAAAATGAAAAAAATAATATGAACCTGTCACTATACCTGAATCTCCATTCCATCAGATAGCACACTATTCAGCTAAGCGTGGCCTAAGTCTCACGACTCTTGGCTCTGTCTACCCCGTAAGGGATAAAGACGTGATTCTATGTATGTATGTATGTATGAAAAAATCTGTAAAATTTGAATCTGAATTTTGTTAAAATCGTGATGTGTCCTAGCGTGTAGATGTCGCAGTCGGATTGTATAATTCGCCGTATTACATTACGGCTAGCCGTTTTACAAAACAGCGCCGTAATGCAATATAGCGGGTTGTTAGCCGCCACTTTGACAGTTTTTAGTTTCGTTTTTTACGTAACAGCAACGTTTTGATACCCTGCAAATCTGTGCAAGACCTATAGTTAAATATCCTAATTTAACTATAGAGCGCTTTGAAAAAAACTTTTTTTGCATATAGGTTACGCGAAACTAAATTGGGCCAAGGATTAACGTATTACAGCAGTAATAAGGCATCCCAGGACGCGGTCAGAGGTCAAAATAGATTGAATATACCCGTTCCGGGTAGGATAATTGACCTCATCTGCCTGTATGTCGGTACAGTCGGAACTAATAGAAATTTAAAAAGTCATGATTAAATTAGTTTTTACTAATAATTATCAGTAGAAAATTAAATCAAAATTTTCTTAATTATTCCAATCATATTGACGACCTCCGTGGCCCACGGTCATCACGCCGGACTGTCACACCGGAGGTACCGGGTTCGATCCCCGGTCGGGTCATGATGGAAAACGATCTTTTTCAGATTGGCCTGGGTCTTGGATGTTTTTGTACACATACACAGTCATTTAATTGTAAGACATATGTTGTAAAGTGACGTCTTTGGAGAAAATGCAGCAGTGGAGTTTGTTGCGCCGCCTCTTCTCCACTTGCGCTTTGGAGGCAGTGGTAACCTTAGCTTTACGTAATTTTATGACGTCAACTAACTAAAAAACAAGAATGTGACGATTTATAAGTGCTATTTTTAAGCCTATATCTCTCTCTCTCTCAGCCTAAAGACGTCCACTGCTGGACAAAGGCCTCCCCCAAGGATTTTATCCGTGGGGGGTTTTGCCGTAATCGCCACGGTTGGCAGGCGGGTTGGCGATCGCAGTGTGATGGCATAGAACGCGGAAAGATGCTGCTGCCCATCCTCCGGTGTTTTGAATCCCTTAGTCGCCTCTTACGACACCCACGGGAAGAGATGGGTTGGTGCTATTCTAGGGCCACACCACAGGCCAGCCTATATAAATAAAAATAATTGACTTTGACTTTGTTTATTTGTTATAAAATATGCTATCGTTGAGTTAGTTTCCCATAACACGAGACTTGTGTAACCCATTACACAAGTCTCGTGTTATACTAACTCAACGAACCTTACTTTGGGTTTAACTCAGTTTATGTTTGTCCATATATATTTATTTATTTATTTATGTACTACAATGCATTGGCATTTCCTTATATAGCTTCGAAGGAGGCTATATAACTAGCGACCACTAGCCCGGAACAAACAAATCCACACACACAAATCTCGGCAATAGTAAAATAGGCCACTCCTGAAACAGAGTCTCTCACTCGCTTCGCTCGCTCAGTCCATTAGGGGAAGCGTAAGTAAACAAATGACATCACAAGTTCCACTACATTTTTATGAGAATTCCCTGTCCAACAGTACACAAAGATTAATCAGGCGAAACCCACAATCTGAGCGAATCCGGGCAGCTTTGTCGGTTATCAGACTTGGAAGTCGTATTATTAACCCACCCAATGAAAGACGTGTGTTGTGTATACTTTTGTACAGTCAAGAGTTAAAAGTGCAGTCAGAATCTACAAGACATTATGATCATTAAGGCTAGGCAATAAGGTCTTCGAGGTATGACTGCACTTATGACCTGAATATCCATAGATCAGATGGGTAGAAGAATTTTTCGATAGAGACAGAAAAACGGACTTTTTGTTAGGTAGGTAGGTACACAACTGTTCATACTTATTTTTATGTGTTTTTTTTAATAATTACGCAAAATTTACTAGACAAATTTTGATGAAATTTGTTACACAGACACACCTAGATTAACACGTACATAATAAACTTTACTTACTTATTACTTTTACTCCCGAAAATTCCACGGAAGTTAGCTCAGAGGCATAGCTAATCATATGTTAAACGTAAAAATAAAAACAATGCTTACTCTTTATACTATACCTCTGATTACTGGCTTAGGCAAAATGTCTCCTAATCGTAAAATGTCTTTTATCCTAATGTCTCTTACATGCTCACTTTATCCCAGAAATTTACAAAAAAATTCTATATAGCTGGAGCGCTAGTCTGCTTTATTAATTAACATTTTTCACCATTTTCCTTTTGCATTTATTCCTTTTTCTCTTCGTCTTTTTAAAATTCCTGGCTCTGCATTTAATTACTGAGAAAATTGTATAAATTCGTCTAATATTTTATTGTCTGATAGCTATAAATAATAAGCGACCGACCGAGCGAAGTAAGTGAGGTCGGGCAAAAGCAAAATAAGCATAGAAGTTAGAAGGACTGCGCGGCGACGAGCGGGGGTGTCTGTCTAAAGGGACCGGGGACACAGATTAAAAATAGTTACTTCGTAACCGGGGATGCAGAAGTCAGTGTTGCACAATGGCATACAATAAATCAGATTGACGTCTTCCTTCACAATATTTTTTTGGTGTGTAGATGGCATAGACATAGGAAAAAAAATCATTCTTTAAAAATAATAAAATTATTATTTTTTTTGCTAGCTCTATGGTAGATGGTAAGAGCCTTCGAGCAACAAGGACTTCCGCGCGGTCCGCGTTGCTCTATGGTAAGAGCAGCCAGCTCGTTATTGTAGTTCTAGAAGGGGGCGCGGGCTTCCTACTTTTATCATAGATATAGGAAAAAAAATCATTCTATAAAAATAATATTTTTTTTTTTTTGCTAGCTCTATGGTAGATGGTAAAAGCAGCCAGCTCGTTATTGTAGTTCTAGAAGGGGGCGCGCGCTTCCTACTTTTATCATAGACATATATATAAAAAAAAGTCTGACTTTTATGAAGATCATACATCCATCAACAATTTCCATATGGCAAAATTCACAGCTAAAAGTAATTGACCGAGCGAGCGAAGCGAGCGAGGGCTATAATTCAAGTTGGAGCGAAAAACACATTGTTTGTATGTATGTATGTATGTATGTATGTATGTATGTATGTATGTATGTATGTATGTATGTATGTATGTATGTATGTATGTATGTATGTATGTATGTATGTATGTATGTATGTTCGTTTGTTCCGCGATAACTCTCGAACTGTTGTTCCGATTTTGATGAAAGTTGGAATATATGTAGGAATGGTTAATAGAATTTTCAAGTTCGTTGGGCATCAAAATCGGTCCAGCCGTTTTTGAGATATTTAATTTTTTGTGAAAATAAATATTGTATTTTAATAGTCGCGAGGTCTATGTTCGCAGCGAACGACTAGTATCTTAGTACCCAATATTTGAACCTAAATCAATCTGTGTTCTCAACACAAAGGTCAAATGGACATCTGTCCCACTACGTGAACTAACCGTCCTTGTAATGATTCGTGAATTGAATCAAGCCATTTTGGTGAATAAGTCAAAGGAGATAGCGGATAACTCTTTTGTATTGTTGATCTAGGCACAGAATAAGAAATACGTATCTAAGGTTTACCTTCAAAATGGCTTGCTCTGGCCTTATATGTATATTTATGGCAAATTAACTGTAACCCTAATAACATGGCGGGCGCTTCATAGAAACGGGGCGTCAAATATACCTACTACTATTACAAATGAAACTGTATATCCGTGATCAGTAAGTAACACGTCAATGTGTGCGTTTTCATAGTCATAGCGTCCCAATACACACAAGAACGGGGGAGAAGTGCGGGGGGTGCCATATTGCGGGAAGGGCAGGGAGTTTCCTTTCTGTACGTACGTAGTACTTATATTAATTCTTTGGTATAGGTAAAGGCCTTTACGCACGGCCCGATTTAGGACTCTATATCCTTTGACAAAATGTACCTAAACTCCATTTATTCTTACCAGTCCTATCATGTAAACAATCTTACCAGGTCTTTTTATGATTTTACAACAATATAAATTAAAATAGACTTTTTAGGAAATTACTTTCGTGGTTAATAAATGTTTTACTTTAGAATGTTTAGGTTTGAACTAATATTTGATTTATTTTCAACAAAATTCAATAAAAAGTACTGTGAAGATTGTTTACATGATAGGACTGGTAAGAATAAATGGAGTTTACCTATAAATGTATCCTACATAATAATATGTTCTTCTCAGTATTCCTGTGTATGTGACATTTCACATTTGATATGGGTTACTGTAAGTTTATAATCTCGAAGATTCGTCATCAATTTGAAATCTCCATACATTGAATGTCAAAGTCAAAGTTAATTGTTTTTAATTAAATAGGCTTAAAAATAGCATTTTTAAATCGTCATATTCTTGTTTTTTAGTTAGTTGACGTCATAAAATTACTTAAAGCTAAGGTTACCACCGCCTCCAAAGCGCAAGTGGAGAGGAGGCGGCACAACAAACTCCACTACTGTATTTTCTCCAAAGACGTCACTTTATAACATATGTCTTACAATTAAATGACTATTGAAGTCAATTTACCATCAAACTAATTACACATACCTTCCATACTTGTCCCACACAATAAAACCCACATTTGGCGGTCGTCAGCTGTCGGCCGCTCAATGCCCAAGTGCCCGGACTGCACGCCTTGTTAATTAATATTGATAACAATTTAATGAAGCTCATTCAATTTGCGCGTTTGTTCTGAAAAAAATATTTATTTATTTAATTAATTAATAACATAATTACATAATTACAGTGTGCACACTAAAGCAATGTTATTGGCATTCTATAAAACATGTAGATACAAAAAAACCGGCCAAGTGCGAGTCAAGCTCGCGCACCGAGGGTTCTCTACACGCAAAGCATCTCGCATTATACGAGTAGCTCTAAAAGACCTAGTTTCAAAAACAAACTTAACTTTGCAGTTCGATCCCTAGGATTCATACTGCATCGAGCATAAAAATAAGTTTGTAACGCTTTTTTTTTAAACTTCCAACAACGTATTTACAACTTTCAGATTTATTCCTGTACAAGTATTGTTAGACCTTGCTTTTTGCAAGGTTATACACCCCATAGGTTTTGTTTTGTGAATCGCAAAATATGCGGAAATTCGCAACATTTACGGTAATATCTCCTGATCGCGTTGACGTATAATATTGATTATTTTTTTGTTGAAAGATACCGTGGGTCCAAGTATTCTATATTAATTTTAACTTGATACCTTTAAGAGTTCCTGAGAAAAAAAAGTTTGACAGACAGACGGACAACAAAGTGATCTTATAAGGGTTCCGTTTTTGCCTTTTAAGGTACGGAACCCCAAAAAACAACAAAAATATAAATGGGTAGGTACATGGTAGGTAGATCTTTTCGATACACTACACAGCAACTAACTTAAATTCAATTCTCTTCTTTATAAAGTTTCCGATAACTATAGTTATAGCCTTATAGTTTTAACTAAACTGGCGAGCATGTATTAAAAGAGTGATGAGTGTAGAAGAAGCGAGAGAGATCTGTAAGGACCTCTAGTTTCATATACTTCTCTATGTATATCTATGTATAGCTAACTAGTGGTCTTTTGGGTGTGGAATTTCCAAAATTTCTCTCTTTCTAAGGGCGGGGCCGCGGGCAACAGCTAGCTAACAAGTAAATGGCTAAAAAATTGCTTCTTTCGTGAGCCACTTATCAAAATCCGGGTTGCGTGATCTTGGAAAAGAACATTAATTCTTTATTTTTATCTGACCACACTAGTCTGTTCTACTGTATTCCTAGACGTAGCACAAGCTTTTGACAAGGTATGGCACGAAGGCCTCATTATAAAACTAAAAAGATCTCTTCCCAAAGTCTATACCGATATACTGACATCATACATATCGGATAGAGTATTCAGAGTACGACAAGAAGAAGCCTATTCTGAAGTTAAAGAAATAAAAGCGGGAGTACCTCAGGGTAGTGTTTTAGGCCCGGTCCTGTACCTTCTATACACCTCTGATATTCCTTATGAGGGTAGCAACACTATCGCGACCTTTGCTGATGATACTGCCATTATGGCGGTTGGAAGTACACACGCAGAAGCAGCAGAAAAGGTCCAAACAGCTGTAAATAAAGTCCTCGATTGGACAAAGCGATGGCGGATACAACTTAATGAATCAAAGTCGATCCATGTCAATTTTACAAACAAACGAGAACAATACTATCCCATAGTTATAAACGAGAATCGAATACCATACGCAAATTCGGCTAAATACTTAGGTATGACGCTCGACGCGAAGCTTCGCTGGAAGGCTCATGTGAAAAAGAAGCGAGCGGAACTAGACCTTAGATTCCACAAGATGTATTGGCTACTTGGTAAACAGTCCACTTTGTCAATACCCAATAAATTACTTTTATATAAACAAGTCCTCATGCCAGTATGGACTTATGGTATACAGCTGTGGGGCTGTACTAAAAAGAGCAACGTTGAATACATTCAAAGATTCCAAAATAAAGTGTTGAGGGCAATTGTGAGTGCGCCGTGGTACGTACGAAATAATGACCTGCATCGGGACCTTAATGTACATTTAGTTAGTGATATAATAAAAAAATACGCAGAAGCACATGAGCATAGACTGCTTCACCATGTGAATGTTGAGGCGATCCAACTCCTCGACACCACAGACATAGTGAGAAGACTTAAAAGGACTAAACCGTCTGATTTAGTGCAGTGATAACGAAAAATAAACAATTCGATAGTGATAGTGAAATAATATTAGTGTAAACCAAGACACATGAACAAAGTGCCTCCCCTTAAATAGAGACAGTAAGAAAAGTGCCGATGGACACATTCTTATACTACGAACTTTATAAAATTAGGTCAATATCAAATTACTCATTAGCCTACAATTAGGCTAGATTGTAATAATATTAGCGTATTTAACTTTATAAATATGTTAAGAAAAGAAAAAAAAAAATCTGACCACACGAACCGACTTACATTGCAGATGAAATACAGAAACAGAGAGAAAAAGGTTTCGAAGTAACGAAGGTATTAGTCAAAATCAAAATAATTTTTTTATTTTGAGTAACGACGTTTCTACGGGCACTTTTAAATGTCAAATTGCAAGTATCCCTACTAGTGATAGGTGAGTAGAGATGTGTGAAATATGGATTTTTTGTGTGCCTGACCGATCGTAGATGAGCGACAGAATGCTGTGCGTGGCGATAAGATGCTGTGCTACAAGGCATATAACGCTTCCTTGCTGCTTTTGCCGCTAACCTAGGACATTGGATAAGCTGCCTGGAGTAGATGATGACTCATCATGATATAAAGCAGATGGAGACACATGGTACTCGTTACTTCTTCTTCTCAGTCGTTCACTCTTGTCAAAGTGGTCGTGGTTGTGCAGATGGTGCTGGCCTGGGATCTTCTGTACTGCCCGTGCTCTGGACGAAGGTTGCTGCTTTTGCAATAGCTCCATTTCTCTCTATTACTGGCATTCCGAGCGCACTGGACTATTGAAGAATGGGTTGCCTGCTTTATAGAAACAGTCCAGTAGGTTGGAGATTTGCCTTGTGATTTCTTGCCCGCCACCCGATCTTGTACTAAAAGTCTCTCTATCGACAGCTAATTTCTAACTCGTTACTAGGGGAAAATTATGAAACAACGCAACCCCATTGAAGTAAGGTTCACTCGATTCGCCTGGGTGCTAACATATCTCAAAAGATAAAAGCCCCAAAAGTAGAAAGAGAAAAAAAAAACTCAATTTGCCTGCTGACTCCTATCAAATTGAATTACATAAGTCACTTTTATACCAATAAGTTTAAAATCGAGCTCAACCTGGCCTTCGAGTCTCACGACTCGTTGTTCTGTCGACCCCGTAAAAAATAACGACGTGATCTGTATCAGTTTCTGGTCACTATATGTGCTTCCGCCGCCATCATGAATTCTCCTAGGGCTCCGTTATCAATCTCCTCCGCAACCACTTTACGTCCATTCGTGATGAAGGTTAGCCCAGATTATTAACCCTTCTCCTGACCCTCTACAATTCAAGGGCGATAAGCAATGTGGTGGCCAAAAGTGGTTCAGTTATCTGAATTAGGTCAACGAGATTAATATTCATTATTAAAATTCATAAATTAAAAAAAAAATGGTCCATAGATTTATAATACTTACTTACGTAAAACTGTCAATCGTAACACTGTAATGACTGCCTACCACGGTCTTGTAGCATCTATATTACGTTACGGCATTATATTCTGGGGTAATACTACTGAAAGAGAAATCATATTTAAAGCTCAAAAAAGATGCTTACTAGCAATATGTGGACTTAAAACTAGGGATAGCTGTGTTGAATACTTTAAGACCCT
Source organism: Ephestia elutella (assembly GCA_018467065.1). Taxonomy (NCBI): domain Eukaryota; kingdom Metazoa; phylum Arthropoda; class Insecta; order Lepidoptera; family Pyralidae; genus Ephestia; species Ephestia elutella. The sequence continues at coordinate 3,291,315 of CM031589.1, forward strand.
AAATATACTAACTGTCCCTTCTCTATACATTTATGAAATGGCTGTTTTTGTAAAGAGTAACCCTAAATTATTTCCGATGTTGTCAGATTCACGTAGAAGGAACAGATTGCGACCACAATTTTTATATAATGTTGTGACACTCGAATGCAATTTAGCGCAAGTTCGCAAAAGTGTTATTGGAATGGCTCCTAAGATATATAATAAATTGCCTAATGAATATAAAATGCTGAATTTGAAAATGTTTAGAAAAAAGTTATACTCGTTTCTAGTTAAAAAATGTTATTACTGTATTAATGACTTTTTAAATAACACGTTTTAATTATTTTTTTTGACATTTGTTTTATAATTAGTTGATTAACTTTTCATTTATTTTAATTTATATATGATTCCTACTATGATTGTTATGACAACTTTTATTTAAATATTATTTAATTTGACATGTCTAAATTATTAAAATTATTACAACCTATATATTTGTATGCTATTTTGTAACGGCAAAACATAGTGGTTCAAAATTTTTATTTTATCTACCAAGTGCATGTACTCGTACCTATATCACAGGGCGGGCGCTTCATAGAAACGGCGCGTCAAATATGCCTACTACTACTACAAATGAAACTGTATATCCGTGAACACGTCAGTAACACGTCAATGTGTGCGTTTTCATAGTCGAACGTCCCACAGTTACACAAGAACGGGGGAGAAGTGCGGAAGGAGCGGGGGGGTGCCATATTGCGGGAGGGGCAGGGAGTTTCCTTTCTGTACGTAGTACTAATATTAATTCTGTGCCTATGTTTAACAAATAAATGATTTCTTTTTTTCTTTCTTTCTAATCTTGTAAACTTTTCCGGTTTTAGCAGTGTGACCTGTTAGCTAAATTTAAAATATTAATTTATAAGTATGTGATCCTTTTGAACGAAATGGCCGTTTAGGGATGTGGACATTTAAGGGCCGTTCGGGGGAAATGGTTCAAACCCTAATTCTTCAAATAATATCGACTTGAATAGAATCATATTCATATTCAATTCATATTCGTATAATTGCCAACTAATGTATAAACTTTGAAATAAAAATATTAACATAACCAACCATCTCGACGCACACAAAATAGAATTCTCGGCGCAGAATAGAAGTCTATGGCGCTCTCTTTTTCGGAGGCCAAAATCCACTTAGGGGTCACTGAGCCAGCAGAATACAGACTGAACTTTGGTTTGAAAATAAACACACTCAAGTCGATTCATCATTCGATTGACAGAGACACTCTTATAACATCAACATTCATTGGGTTGTATTTGTATCATTTGGGTACTAGGTTTTCCATTAAACAAAAAGCTTAAGCTCTGGCTCAAATTTTTCATGATCTGTCAAAAGATATAAACGTATTTCTTTGCAAATGTTTTTTGTTTGTAATATCTTTATTGTACGAAAATAGAATATAATATCAACAAGCTTCCCCCTTTCTTCCTTTTTGATTTTTAGGGTTTCGTACTTCAAAACGGAATCCTTATAAGATCATTAACGAAAGATTAAACTTTTTTTCTCAGGAACGCCTGAAGGTATCAAGTCGAAATTAATATCGAATACTTGTATCTACGGTCTCTTTCAGCAAAAAAATAATCAAAACTATACGTCAACGCAATCAGGAGATATTACAGTAAATGTAGCGAATTTTTGCATATTTTAAGATTTCAGACAGCAATCAAAACCTATGGGGTACTTCCCGTTGACCTAAAATTATGAAATTTGGCAAAAAGGAAGGTCTAACAGTACTTGCACAGGAATAGATCTAAAAGTTGAAAATATGTTGTTGGAAGTCTAAAAAAAGTGTTACTAACTTATTTTTGCGCTCGATGCAGTATGAGTCCTAGGGATCGAACTGCAAAGTTAAGTTTGTTTTTGAAATGCTTGCGTGTACGGAACCCTCGGTGCGCGAGCTTGACTCGCAATTGGCCGGTTTTTTTATAACATCCTGTAGATAATCCGACTTACAATGTATCCTACAAATATGATTGAAATCCATTCATAAATATAACGTTACAAAGCCCTTTTTACCACCATTTTCCTACCAATCCGGAAAAGCTCTTTAAAAATTACTCAAATTATTTAAGTAACACATGTGCTAAGGATCCGTACAAAATGCGGAAAAAACCAACTCACATCCTGACAAAAGTAAAATCGGTCTTGAAATAGATTTTCGCTCGCTTCGCTCTGTCAACAATTTCTACTGTAAATAAATAAATACGGACAAATCACACAGATTGAGTTAGCCCCAAAGTAAGTTCGGGACTTGTGTTATGGGATACTAACTCAACGATACCATATTTTATGACAAATACATACCTATATAGATAAACATCCAAGACCCAGGCCAATCTGAAAAAGATCATTTTCCATCTTGACCAGACCGGGGATCGAACCCGGGACCTTCGGTGTGGCAGTCTGGTGTGATAACCGTTAGGCCACGGAGGTCGCCACTGTGCTTCAAAAGACATAAAGATTATTATCACAAGCCGGTAGAATTTACTTACCCTTCGTTATAATATTATGTACCCACAGACTACAAGCCTTTATAAGCCTGTTGAAATTCTTTGGCATTTAAAGGTTATACAATTAGCATAATTTCTTCGAGCGTGGGCTGTCACGTGCGTACATAACTTTTGTGATAGTCAAACAAGTAGGTATTTTTTACTTGGTAACTTGTAGAAAGTACATAATTTAAAATCAAGTTGAAATGTTTTGAGAAAAACGAACTGAATATTTACGAGTATTTTCCAACAATGCAAATAAAAAGTTTTTATTGAAATGCGAAGTAAACTTTTACAATAATAAATGCGAAGTTATCCGATTTCGCTTTTATGCAAATAAAAGCGAAATCGGATAACGTCGCATTTATTATTGTAAAAGTTGTTTAGTTGTTACACTCAATTTTACTTGATATGAAAATATTTCAAATTATGTAGCATTAACGTGATATGAGTCACCTATCTTTCTTTTATTGTAATATATAGAACGATAAAATGTACACAAAAAAAACTGAAGTAATAAATAGTACCTATTCTTGAAAACATAACTAAATATTGCGTCAGGAACTCTGGAGTTTTCCGCAGTTTGAAAATACAACGCATCGTCTCAGGAAGTAAGAAACATATGGAGTTTGTATAAACTTAAAATAAAATATACGACTAAATATAAAGTCTACGTAAATAACCGATCTACTTTTGACTCACGTTTCATTTGACAAATGATAAACAAGCTAATTATTAAAAAATAAAAAACACGACTGACTCACATAGCCCATATCACTCGGAGAAATGCAAAGAAATCAAGAAATGCAAAGAAATTTATGATTTTACAACAATATAAATTAAGGTAGACTTTTTAAGAAATTACTTTCATGGTTAATAAATGTTTTACTTTAGAATGTTTAGATTTGAACTTATATTTGATTTATTTTCAACACAATTCAACAAAAAGTACTGTGAAGATTGTTTACATAATAGGACAAATAAGAAAAAACGGAGTTTAGGTATGAAAACAGAACAGCATGATTACTCCAAAAGGTTTTATACTCTTACCCTGACGATTCCCTATATCGTCATGACTTTATGAAATTGCGAACCCACGCGATAGAATGCGGTCGGAATATTTGAGGGTATTACCGTGCCTTCAGGTAAATAAATATATTATACGGACAATTCACATAGATTGAGAGCTTCAAAGTAAGTTCGAAACTTATACTAACTCAATGATACTACATTTTATAACAAAAACATACTTTTAGTTATATATTTAATAATAATAAAATTCAGAGTGTACGCTATCATTGTTTATTTTCATATAGAAGGTAATCTTAGATACAGGAATATTTCAGTTATTATTTTTAATATTAACTGCCAGGTGTTTGTACTGAATACAAGAAGGTTCAATACACATAAGGTTCATACATTGTATATAATGATAAATTGTAAATATCGTACAGTGAATAAAGTGAATAAATAAATAAATAACATAGATAACATCCAAGACCCAGGTCAATCTGGAAAAGATTATTTTTCATCTTAAGGGGGGCTAGGCGGTCAGCGAAAATTAATATGAAGCGGCTGAGGCGGGGGACGTCCCGGTTGCGCCACGCCATTCACATTTTTTTCAAAAAGTTAATAGAAATGTTTAGTTTTTCAAAAATTTAAATCAGTCACGAAATCGAAAAGGTAAAATACCTTTGTGTTGGTGATTTTAAAACATTTTTTATTACAAAACACGGATGTTATCTGTATTCATATGAAATTTTAGAGGTAACTTCAGGATTTTTTTCTATCGAGCAAAATTTTTCCTATCGGGTTTTGGAAACACGATAGGAAAAACATACGTTCTACAATATATATCAGAAATTTCAGGGCGAAAACTCTTGAATTCTTTAAACAGCAGCTTATAGAAAACAGTCAATATTGCCGTTTTCACTTACTGAGAACCCTTAACCGACCGGGGATCGAACGGGACCTACGGCACAGGGCGGGCGCTTCATAGAAACGGCGCGTCAAATATGCCTACTACTACTACAAATGAAACTGTATATCCGTGAACACGTCAATAACACGTCAATGTGTGCGTTTTCATAGTCGAACGTCCCACAGTTACACAAGAACGGGGGAGAAGTGCGGAAGGAGCGGGGGGGTGCCATATTGCGGGAGGGGCAGGGAGTTTCCTTTCTGTACGTAGTACTAATATTAATTCTGTGCCTCCGGTGTGGCCGTCCGGCGTGATGACCATAGCCACGGAGGTCGTCAATTTTGTAATAAATTGAATTTACTTGAATCTGTTTTCTATGCTAATAAATTAATAGCTTAATGTGGTAAACGCCATATGATTAAATTAATAATTAATAGTAAAAAAAACTTTAAAAAAAAGCTTTTATTGTCAACAAACCCTTTCATTTGATACCCATATTGTGGAAATGCATTACAAATAACTATTCCGCCATCTTGGATGGTCTGCCATATTGGATTTAGAATGACGTCACATACCATATCGTGCATTGTCATCCAAACTAAACGTGTGTACAAAATTTCAGCTCAATCGGTTGAAGATATCTATTTCAAAATTTAGTTCTTCTAAGATTCCACCCGAACGAATATACTTACATGTACATTGCAAGTTAATTAAAGGTTTTAATAAATAAATATAAGGCTAGTTAAATTACTTTGAGTCATCAATTAACTTTTACCTGTGACTAAAATTAACGAAATTCCCTAATTCATAACATTCTTGATCCAATTCTCATACAATATATGTCAAATAAACCTACAGCGGTTATCAAATTATAGTAAGGTGATATACGTTCCCTGTCGCCGGAGCATAGATATATTATGAGTATGGTCTAAAATAATAGTGGAAGCGATTGAAACAAAAATAAAGATTATCAACATTTTTTTATACCTACTCAAAAATAGAGTGTAAAATGTATGTATCAGTTATGAATGTCAGAACAATCTCTTTATGTATTTGTTGTGTACAAAAATTATAAATAAATATTTTTTTTTTATTTACCTACATTTTTATATCAGAAACTCCGAGCAGGGAAATAAATAAACAAAACAAATAAATAAATAAACTGAAAACTCAAAGACATCATACTTGTATCGTGGGTCTGATGGACACAGAAACGAGCATAACCCACCCAGAACTGTTGACAAATATCTGTAAAAATAACAAATTTAGTTACCATCGGCCGAGCAAATTTGTCAGCCATCTCGTATCCCATGGTGGTCCTTCCTCCTTATCTATAAGAATCCATTACCGCAGTGGTGGGGTCATTAAAATGTCAAATGAAATGAATTTATATGGGCTTAAAAATAGCATTTTTGAATCGTCATAAATTTATTTTTTACTTGACGTCAGAAAAATACTTAGAGCTTATGTTACCACCAACTCCAAAGCGCAAGTGGAGAAGAGGCGGCGCAACAAACTCCACTGCTGCATTTTCTCCAAAGTCTTACGAATATACATAGAATTGGTTGATTGACGATTATGATAAGCTCATATAAGTAGCCTCAGACCGCCAAATGACATGGCGCATGGAAGTAATAAGTACGTGTATGTATTAATTCAATTCAATTCATTTATTGCGTTTCATATTATACATTCAGTTATAACTACTAGTACAGTAACTGGTTGGAGTAGGTACAATATGAACCCTGTCGGGTATTTGCAAATGTAGAAAGATGGAACGGCAGGCGGATTTATAATAAGAAATTTGTGATTAGGTGTTAATTTAAATTGAGTATTACAATTTATAATGAAGTCAAATAGATAATTTGATAGAAATTTGATACGATAATTGTAATAGTCAAAGAATTTATAGTACAAGATAAAATAGTATATAACGAATGTCCGAGTACAATTTATTTGGGAATGTCAATGCTTTTATCGTTAAAAAACTCGTCCAATGAATAATAGCTTTTTTCTGTAAGTAGAAGTTTCAATTTTCTTAGAAATATGGTATCTTTTTTTTCATTTCGTAGGTGGTCGGGTAAAGTGTTGTGGATTTTTATAGTCATGCATAGTGGGCCGGACCTAAAAAGACCTAAATTAGAGAAGGGCACCACTAGCATATTTTTCCTTCTTGTAGGATATCGTCGTGGTAAGTCTTCGATTCTTGTGTAAAATTCGGGATATTTTCGAATGAATTTACATGCCTCCAGAATATAAATTGAGGGTAAAGTCAGTATATTTAAGTCTGTAAAATGTGGTTTGCAAGTGTCAGTCATTTTAATATTCTTTATAATTCTGATACATTTTTTCTGTAATATAAATAGTCTGTCTGCATCAGTACTATTTCCCCAGAGTATAATCCCGTACATTAGCCAGGAGAATGCATAAGCATAGTAGGCCGTTATAGCGGTTTTTTCGTTGGTGGTTTTTTTGATTTCGCGCAGTGCGTATATGAATTTTGATAATTTAACTGCTATTTTGTCAATGTGGGATTTCCAATTTATATTTGTATCTAATATTAGGCCGAGTAATTGAAAGTTATTAACGCATTCAAGTTTGATACCATTATAACTGTAGTCAATATTAAGGGATGTTTTCTGGTACGGTCTAAATTCCATAATTTTTGTTTTTTCAAAATTTATTTCTAAATTATGGTCGGAAAGCCACGAGACTACTGAGTCGATAATTTGAGTTAAGGTCATATTTAGATTGTCAGGTTTAGAATAAGGTGTCAGAATCGATACGTCGTCAGCGAATAATACACATGTCTGGGTCAAAGTTTTTGGCAAGTCATTAATATAAATAAGGAATAAAAGACATCCGACGACGCTCCCTTGAGGGATAGAACAATTCACGCGCACGGCATCTGACCTCACTGTAGTAATGGTACCCGTGCTATAGTCATAGTGGTCAACGTCAACATACTGTTGTCTGTTTTCCAAGTACGATTTAAACCACATGAGAGCCGGTCCGCGGATACCTACTCCGTGCAACTTGTTCAGCAGCACGTCGTGACGGACCCTATCGTAAGCCTTTGTCATGTCCAATAAAATACCGATACCATATTTGCGGTTGTCTAATAAGTTTAGTGCCTCCTGTATGTATTTGTATACAGCTAGCGTGGTTGAGCGATTTTTTCTAAATCCATTTTGACAACTATCGAAGATGTTGAATTTCTCGCAAAAGTTATAGGTACGTGAGCAAATTGCTTTTTCAAATATTTTTGCAGAAGTGTTTGGTATTGCTATTGGACGAAAGTTTTGAGGTTCTGTCTTTTTTCCCTTTTTGTGAGTTGGTTACACAAGGGATATTTTTAGGAGGTCCGGGAAAGTGCCTTCCGAGAAGGATTTTCCATGACATGACATTATTTATTTTATACGGATCGCTACAGCGTATGAATTGCCCCATACTAAACCCCAGTAATCGCGTTAGGTTTGGATCTTGAGGCACATCCACCTAGATTGGGTGAAAATATGAGAAACTAGCTTTTGCCCGCGACTTTGCCCGTGTAAATTTCCCACGAATACAGTGCTTTTTCCCGGAATTAAAGGTCCCTGAGGAATGTCCTTCTCAGTACTTTTAACTATGTTTATGCGAAATTTCAGGAAGATTGGTAGAGTAGATAAAGCGTGAAAAGGTAAGAAACAAACAAACTCACTTTCGTATTTTTAATTATATTATATATTAGTTCTAACTGTAGATATTGGTAGTGCTGAAGATTCCAGGGATTATTGGTAGTGTCACGCGGGTGTGCTACGGGCACAGAATTAATATAAGTACTACGTATAGAAAGTAAACTCCCTGCCCCTCCCGCAATATGGCTCTTCTCGCTTTATCTACTGAACCAATCTTCCTGAAATTTCGGATACACTTAGAAGTACTGAGAAGGATATAGGGTACCTTTCATCCAGGAAAAAAGCACTGTTCCCGTGAAAAAATTACCTAATAATTAATCCTGTCACATTCTATAACAGGAATGACGCCTAACCATTCAGTCTATTAATTTCTTCTATTATTTATTATGCTTCCATGTTGGTCTGGGAGCGAAGAAAAAACATAGAATGTGCCAGCTGCTTCTCTTCCCGCGCAGATTGTAAAAGTCAATCGAGGGAAACTGGGAATTCCTCCACTCATAGGCGATGGGCTAGCAACCTGTCACTATATCTGAATCTCCATTCCATCAGAGAGCCATTCAGCTAAGCGTGGCCTTCGAGTCTCACGACTCTTGGCTCCGTCTACGCCGTAAGGGATAAAGACCTGATTCTATGTATGTATTTCTTTCTCAAGTGTGTGGTTCGTTGTATCTCATTAATATTCTGCACATGATAAATACGACCTATGTAAATGTTAAGTAATAGTACCCGCTCCATGATTTGTAAATAAGATATATCTTGGGCCTATTTGTAAAGGGCTATGTCTGAGGTTAGTTAACGTAAATAACAAGAAATAGGAAGACCAAAATTCAAGAGAATGCCACATTTATTGCAATATTGTCATTATATAAGATCGACATGTAGCTAACAAAATATGTATGTAACTACATACTAATATTCTACTAATTTATTTGATACTAGCCTGTCAAAGTCAATTTTTTTTATTGAAACTTGGCCTTTAAAGAAGGCTCTTTTCCACGTCGATAACCAATCATTTAATCATAATATATTATGTCTCAAAGCTACAAACTACTAGCATTTCGGAACGACAACTGCTGAGAAGAAATGCCGAAAGAAACTCATGAAACAGCCTTGGTCGCCTAGAGTGACTTCCAACGGCCCCGGTGGGACGGCCCCGGTGACGGGGCCGTTGGAAAAAAAATGTCCAACGGCCCCGGCGGGCCCGGATTTTGCGTTGACGGGGCCTTTGGAAAAGAAAATTTGCCAACGGCCCCGGCGTGTTTTTTAAATGGGACGGATAGCATTATAAATTAATAGCATACGCTCCGGTAGTGTTTAAAGAGGGGGAAATTGTGTATTATTTTGTAGACCTTAAATATGAAATTAAATTAAAAAAAGAGTTTCTATGTAACAATCACTTTTTATTGTTGAAAAAAAAATATCAACTAGGTATCAACAATCATATATATAATAAAATAAAATACATGATGTTTGTATTATATTATGACACAGAATAAATAATAGTACAAGTGTTAAGATAACAAACCGTCAACTACCAAATATCTTACTGTCTCTGTTGTATTTTTACTCCGTAAACAGTATTTATAACTAATTAACGTATTATTAACTGATTGTTACATAGAAACTCTTTTTTTAATTTCATTTCATATTTAAGGTCTACAAAATAATATACAATTTCCCCCCCTTTAAACACTACCGGAGCGTATGCTATTAATTTATTATGCTATCCGTCCCATTTAAAAAACACGCCGGGGCCGTTGGCAAATTTTTTTTTCCAACGGCCCCGTCAACGCAAAATCCGGGCCCGCCGGGGCCGTTGGAAATTTTTTTTTCCAACGGCCCCGTCACCGGGGCCGTCCCACCGGGGCCGTTGGAAGTCACTCGTCGCCTAGCATGCCAGAGATTCATTAACTTTATACATGTGCCCGCGACTTCGTCCGCGCATATCTCAGGTTCTAAGCGGCGCGGCGTATCGAGATGAAACCTACGCCAGATTTTAAGTTAGACCTTCAACAATACAACAGTGGGAACCGCAACAATTTGATCCAGTAGTTTTTGCGTGATGCGAGTACTAACATACAGACAGAAGGACAGACAGACAGACAGACAAAAATTCTGCAAAAAATGGTTTTGGCTTTTATTGACCCTATGAAAACCCCTCATAGCTTTTTTTTTAAATATCTTCTATGTACAGACACAAACCAATTACAGTTTTATTATAATGTATGTATTGATGTATTGATTGATGATATTGATCATGATTAGTTTGGGAGTTTGTCTATTACACAATCACGCAAAATCATAGGATGGATTTCGATGAAATTTTGTACACAGGCCGAATAAAACCTAGATTTTTGCGAAAAAAGTACTTAGTATATTTTTCTACCCATGTAGGTACCAAACATCATCTAAATCCTTCCACAGTAGACTGCGTGATTGCGGATTCATCCAAACATCCAAACTTTCGCATTATATAATTGAGTATAATTCAAGTTGGGGCGAAAACACATTGTTTGTATGTATGTATGTTTGTTCCACGATAACTCTCGAACCGTTGAATTAATTTCGATGATATTAAGTATACGTGTAGCAACTATCCATAGAATTTTTAAGTTCGTTGCGCAACAAAATCGGTTCAGCTGTTTTTGAATTTAAGCATTTTTAAGATTCTCATATTTTTAAAATAATAATCGCGACGTCTAAGTTCGCGACGAACATGACAAAGTGTAAAATCGCCCTTAAATGTTTCTTTTTAGATATTCGTTGAACGTTTGCGAAACTAAATGTGAATTTAAATTCAGTGCCCGGCAAAGGTTAAGCTGACCCGGGTGTCGTAATTTCGGATTTGAGGTGCTTTCCCCCGACTGCCCAAAAAGGAAGTGTTAAAAGCTTCGTGTTTATATTTGTAGGTACCTATATAGTACAGAAGCGGTGGTGGCCGAGTGGTAGGGCGCCCGCCTGTGGCTACAAAGGCCCAGGTTCGAATCCTGCCCGTGTTACATAAGTTTGTTTACCAATCAGAGTCATGTACCTATGTTAGTTTTCAGCGACCACCACTTGCTTCCGGTCAAGAAAAACATCGTGAGGAAACCTGCACTCTGGTTGATGATTATCAGCTAGTGTGTGAAATGGAGAAGGCAATGGCAAACCACTCCATTAAAAATTGCCATGAGATTCGTTGTGTGTGTTTCATTCCATATAATGACCTCGACCCTCAGTCATGAGGAAATACGACTAAAGAGATATAGCACAGTATAATACCCTAGTAGTTGTTAGTCTAACACAGATTTTCTTTTGGTAGGAATGCATTTGACGGACCGACGACCTGGTGAAGGTCGCGGGACGCGCATGGATGCGGGCAGCGCAGGACCGGTCGTTGTGGAAATCCTTGGGGGAGGCCTTTGTCCAGCAGTGGACGTCTTTCGGCTGAGAGAGAGAGAGAGAGGAATGCATTTGTTAATATCCATCTCTATCTCTATAATAAGTATAAAAATCTTGGGGTTGTTAAAAATCAAAGTCATTATTTTTTAAACTGAAGTTCGGTTAGTATGTTCTGGTTCGAACCCCGGTCTATATATGTATTTGTCATAAAATATAATTGACCGAGCGAGCGAAGCGAGCGAGGGCTATTATTCAAGTTGGGGCGAAAACAACATTGTTTGTATGTATGTATTTACATACATACATACATACATACAAACAATGTTGTTGTATACATACATACATACAAACAATGTTGTATGTATGCATGTTTGTTCCGCGATAACTCCAGAACCGTTGAATTAATTTCGATGATATTAAGAATACGTGTAGCAACTATCCATAGAATTTTTAAGCTCGTTGCACAACAAAATCGGTTCAGCCGTTTTTGAGATATTTTAAAATTACAATCGCAAGGTCTAAGTTCGCGGCGAACCACTAGTATCGTTAAGTTAGTATCCCATAACACAAGTCTCGAACTTACTTTGGGGCTAGCTCAATCTGTGTGATTTGTCCGTATATATTTATTCATTTATGCCACATTGGCCGGTGCGAACTGGAATATTTTGGTTCATTATGTTCTACAAATTCTTAGTATATAGTGCACTGTTATTTCACAAGTATAATCGACCGAGCGAGCAAAGCGAGCGATGGCTGTAATTCAAGTTGGGGCGAAAACACATTGTTTGTATGTAGGTATGTTTGTTCCGCGATAACTCTCGAACCGTTGAATTAATTTCGATGATATTAAGAATACGTGTAGCAACTATCAATAGAATTTTTAAGTTCGTTGCGCAACTAAATCGGTTCAGCCGTTTTTGAGATATACGCATTTTTATGAAAATAAATATTGCTCTATAACTTTTGAACCGTATTTTTAAAATAATAATCGCGAGGTCTAAGTTCGCGGCGAACCACTAGATAAATAATAAAAAGAGACACGCAAATGACTATGATACAAAAGCGGCTCCAACAAACGAGTTTCACCTGTGAAACTGAAAAAAGCAAAAAAATAACAGAGGCTTATAAATATCAACATGTTGATTGAAAATACTTCAAAATGAATATTTTAGCTGATGAATTGGCCAGATTACTCAAAGATTGTTTCGAGTGTTCTCTCCAATTATATAACTGAAATAAATTGTATCGTGACGCCATATTTTATTATGTTTTTGACTTTTGGTTATTGCTCTGAGGTTTTGAAATAACCGCACGCTTATTGTAAATTTTGAGTATTTTCTCATTTAAGTGAAATAGTATAGTGAGTGGCTTGTATTTTTTATAAGAAATATAAGTTCTTTAAACCTATATGAGGTACAATTATAGAAGTAGATAAAGTAAGATATTAGCAGCCATAGCCGGAGAGCATGTATGAAGAGAATGATAAGCGTAGAGGAAGCAAGAGAGATCTATAAGGATCGTAGCAAGTGGAAATCGCTAATCTCTGCCTACCCCTACGAGAAAAAGGCGTGATAATATGTACCTATGTATAATATAAGATAAAGTAAATAGACGCGTTATTTTCTTGCCATCTGAAGCTTGATATGAGTATTATACATTTTAGAATTTGACCTTAATAATCGATCTGGATATGAATTTCCCGAATTTCTCATCTGGCAACCCCACTGCATTGCGGTCTGTTAATAAATTATTTTTATTTTAAAGTAGGTTTTAACGTCTTTACGAGCTAGCATCGTACAGTGTCAGCATTTTCACATAACTCAGTAATTCTATTCAATTTTATACTCAGTTTGCTATCGGTCATCAAGAGCGCCGCGCGTTACTCATCATACATTATCAAATTTATATCAATTGTTGTGTTACTTTTTCCAATATACTTTTACCAGTTTAACAAGTTTATCATTTATCATCATCTTAGTTTCGGTGTAGTTTCGGCAACCCGAACAACGTCAGCCAACTGCAGTCGAGGAAATAAAACAAGTATTTGCACTAATTAGTTTAACTATACTAATGATTAATTTAGTTTTTTCCTTTTTCTTGTTAGTTTGACTCTAAACGGTTATTTTATAAAATTGTGTACGTTTTTTATAGCTATTTTGATGTAAAACATTTTTTGGATTTAAAAAAAGCACTTTAATTACCTATTTTATGTGAAAAATGGGTAATAATGTATTATCGCAGACATCATCAATAAGGAACATTCGACTAATTAAAACAAATTCATCCCAGGTGTTTTACCATCATACCTTCCTTTGTCTTTGTAACTTGGAATTGATTGAAAACTTTGCAATTTCTGTTTTTGTAGCAATAAGTCCTTAGAGATAACATGGATGAATAATATGAGCATTTTTTAATTTTATTTTCTTCTTTCACCAAAGTTATAATTCGGATAAATAAAATGAATGTATAACCCTTAATTACCATTATAACTTAGACTAGCTTTTGACCGCGCTATCGCTCGCGTGAATTTCCCACGGGAACAATGCTTTTTCCCGGGATGAAAGGTACCTTATGTATTTCTCAGTACTTCTGACTATGTGTATGCGAAATTTCAGGACGATTGGTTTAGTAGATAGAGTGTGAAGAGGTAACAAACAAACTCACTTTCGCATTTATAATATTACTAGCTTTCGCCCATTTGCAAGTCATATTTTGGGGCAGAAAAGTTCTCGAGTGGCGACCACGAACCGGAAAACGTAGTGTTGGCAGGCCTCCCACTCGGTGGACCGACGACCTGGTGAAGGTCGCGGGATGCGCATGGATGCGGGCAGCGCAGGACCGGTCGTTATGGAAATCCTTGGGGGAGGCCTTTGTCCAGCAGTGGACGTCTTTCGGCTGAGAGAGAGAGAGAGAGAGAGCTTTCGCCCGCGGCTTCGTCCGCGTGAATTTCCCACGGGAACCATGCCTTTTCCCGGGATGAAAGGTACTCTATGTCCTTCTCCGTACTTCTAACTATGTGTATGCGAAATTTCAGGAAGATTGGTTCAGTAGATAAAGCGTGAAGAGGTAACAAACAAATAAACAATCAAACTCACCTTTACATTTATAATATTAGTTAGGATTAGGATTATCTTCAATATAATGCTAATCTATCTCTCAATAACAAACCAGAATGAAAACTCACTTAAAACCACTCTCATTGTCGATTTTGATAAGTTTACACTCAATATAAAATAATAGAGTTCGTCGTATTGCCCTATGGCTTCCCAAAATCTCCCTCACCTATCTTCCATGGAATTTTCACTCGTAAAAATGTGTTTACAAAAATATCACCTCCACAACTCTTCGCTCCAAAACGCGACAAACGATCCAGCCGGGACCAATTGTAAGGACAAACCTACAAATTCATATTTTTGCATGTTGAGAACTTGCAAATTAATTTATCACCGAAGAGCCTCCCAAATGGAGCGCACCTGAGGGAATATTCCTGTGTGTCCTTGTAATAAATACTGAGACAGGGCTGTCTCAGTATTTAACTCCCCTGACCCCCTATATCCGCCCGGATATAGGGGTTATGGGAGTCATGGGGGACTCTCTGGATATATATATTTTTCTATACACTAAATAAGCCTTAAAACTATTCCATGGTAGAACATTATAGTATAGAACATGCACCTAACCGTGTAACCTTACCTAACGCTAAGGCTAGATCCGCCCTCGCTCAGACAATTTATCAACAAACTAGCATTTGCTTTAGCTAGCAATCTGTCACTATACCTGAATCTCCATTCCATCAGAGAGCCCAGTATTCAGCTAAGCGTGGCCTTCGAGTCTCACGAGTCTTGGCTCTGTCTACCCCGTATTGCCTAACTAAATTTCCCACAGGAATAGTAATTTTTCACGGGATGAAAGGTCTTCTCAGTACTTCTAACTATGTGTATGCGAAATTTCAGGAAAATTAGTTTAGTGGATAAAGCAAGATGTGGTAACAAATAACTCGTGCAAATAACCAAACATACATACTCACTTTCGCATTTATAATATTAGTTAGGATTAGTTAGGACAATGAAATAAAGAAAAGGGATAAAAATAATTGCAATACTAGGTACTTACTGAAAGTTATGCAAGTAGTTTGATTTGAACAGAGCAATACTGCCTGTGCTATATAAGTTTGTATAACATCTTTTTTTTATAATATAGGGCGGCAAACGAGCATGCGGGTCACCTGATGGTAAGCGATCACCGCTGCCCATGGACTACTGCAACACCAGGGGTATTACAAGAGTGTTGCCAGCCTTTCAAGAAGACGTAGACTCGTTTTTTGAAGGTTCCAATGTCGTATCGGTTCGGAAACACTTTCTGACTCATTACCTCTGTTAGTTTTCATCGACCACCACTTGCTTAGCTGATGAATGAAAACATCGTGAGAAAACCTGCACTCTGGTTGATAATTATCAGCTAGT
This sequence comes from Ephestia elutella, assembly GCA_018467065.1. Lineage (NCBI taxonomy): Eukaryota > Metazoa > Arthropoda > Insecta > Lepidoptera > Pyralidae > Ephestia > Ephestia elutella. The sequence goes on from CM031589.1 coordinate 3,307,282, forward strand.
GTGTGAAATGGAGAAGGCAATGGCAAACCACTCCAAATTGCCAAGATAGTCGTTGTGTGTGTTTCATCATTCCATATAATGACCACGACCCTCAGTCATGAGGAATACGACTAATAGGCTAGGAGCTTTTATTGTTTTAATGGCTTCGTTAGTAGCCTAATATCCTAGTGTTTCCCCCTCCAAAAAGTGTGTGGGCTATGTTTTCGAAATAGTGGGTCTTTTTCGAGATATAATAGTAAAACAGCAATAACACCACTTTTGACGGTACATTTTATCCCCTGTGCCCCAAGCACAACTTTTGGGAGGGGGAAAGGCTAGGATAGTAATATTGGGCAACAAATGAAGCTCCTAAGATAGTAAAGTCTATTGTTGGCTTTAAAGTCAATTCGTCATATTTTATGCTTTAATTTTACCGGCCTATATAGAGATGGATGTAATCAAGGCCAGTTTACATTGATATTACTTCACAAACCGTCGCCTAGACATAACCGCCGCCATAAATGTGGTTTATGGCCGCAGTTTACAACTCTACTTAGACGTAACGTAGTGGAAAATGTCGGTCGGTCTGTGTTACAGCGGATAGGTAGAGTCGATATCACAGATTTTGATATACTCTAGATGCCGCAAGCAGTATGTCCAAGCGTGCCCGGCGTATGTCCAATGGACAAACAATCACGCGTTTGCTACTCAGCTAGCCTTCATTCGCGTTTATGTTGCGCTCATCACTAAAATGACTGGCGTGACGTCATAGTAGGTAGAAAATAATGGCCCCTCGGTTTTCATACTGTCGAACAAACATGCAGTATCTGGCCTAATCTAATCTGTGGTCGTGCTACTCGTACCCTAAAATTCATCCCCTGGAATAAAAGTTGCAGATTAGGCCTCTATAAAGGTACCTACCCATTCGTCCCCCGGTTGGAGACCAGTCAATTTTAATTTATTTTAAAGGTACCTATTCGTCCCCTAGAATAAAAAATGTGAATTTATCACCTGAGATATGGAAAATATAGCTATTAGCAAGTTCACTGTAAAATTCTTCCTGAAATGGTCGTCGGTATTTTATTCAGCTACAATTACAATTTATTCAAACCTCGTTATTTTTAACTCCGTCGAAAAAATGTATGCGTCTCTTTTGCTTATACGGAAACTCGTGTCTTTTGTCTTTGAACGTTTCATAAGGCGAGACCCAATCAGGATTTTCCGAAAACGTATTGTCGTACGTACGTACTTAAACGTCAAGTGTGAACCATAGGTTAGAAGTACTGAAGCAGGAAAAATATCCCGTAAAGAGAAAAATACTAAACTAGAATTATACCGAATCAAATTGCAAATAAAATTAATGAGACTAGATAAAAAAAATAATACATAATCTTTTTTTTTTTTTCTTTATCTTCGAAAATCACCATAATTTAAGCGATAATAGTAGATTTTTTTAAAGAATCAAATAAAGAATACAATTATTTAAAACGATATCGGCTTATTTTTAAAATATATACATATAGTGCTTTATCACAATTAAAAGAAAACCTCTAAAATAATCACCCTAAGAGCCTGACAAAAACTCGCTAGCAAAAACACAAATTATAGAAAATTCGAAAAGTAACCTTATTGTGTCTGCTTTAAGGCGGAGCTTACGTACCGCCCCTCACCCCCTCTGATTAGCCTTGGGTAGCGCCTTAAGCGAGGAAATAGTTGATAATTCATTCCTCACTCGCTAGCGGTTGAACAAGTGCCGAGCCCATACATAAGTAGTAGCATCACTTTACGCTACATAACTTTGAACTGCTCTTAAAATATTTGTATAACAATTTGAAATAACTTTATAATTATAAAGTTTAACAGGCGTCAGCCTAGTATCCTGATTATATTGAACATGAAGGACGGGGTGGTTAAAACTAATTTTAAAGTTAGCTATCCAATGGCATAACTCTTGTAATTGAAACATGATGGAATATTAAATTAGCTGACTTCAAAAGACACATGTTCTTTCCCCAAAGATTACATACAATTGAGTTTAATTACTTACTGACTCCGCTGGCTCAGTGACCCCAAAGTGGATCTTGGCCTCTGAAACGAGAGAGCGCCAAATACTTCTGTTCTGCGCGGTGGCACAGATTACTAAATAGTTACTTCGTATCAGATACATCACTCCCATACTAAAGCAAAAATACCTACGCTATAATAGCCTATAAAATTCTAATAATAATACCAGCTGTTTGCAGTGGGAAGATATGTACCATAAGCACGCACACAGAGAGTTGATATTGTTTTACCGACGCGCGAACCACGTGCGAGCGCGTCATCGAGCGAATGTGTCAGGGTTGTACCTATAATGATTTTGGTAATATAACGAATGTTGATGAAAAACAATTATTTTTTATTCGTTGATCAAATATGTTTCAGATTAATAAAATGGGGAACCCATCACTTTATCGCAATTTACTTCAACGATTTTCATGTCCCATAAAACCATTCGCAGATATTTTAATACAATATGTAACAAATCCTTAAATCTGCTTACATCGAAATTTCATTTACACGATTATTCATTACGTACAAACACACTCTATCGTTATTTCTTTTCATATTTTATGTATTTCATCGAAATAATGAAACATCAAAGTTTTGTTACCCATAATTTTATTTCCACGTAAGTTTCAGTTTGCAATATATTTGAAACATCAAATATTATATTATTATGTTACCCTATACAGATAGATTAATCTGGAAGTATTGTATTGATCAACAGTAAATTTATAGCTAGTCCATTAATTATAAATGGATCACAAATCCGACTCAGAGCACCCCGACTCCACGTGGCTCAACTTTGTCATATACTAGAGTGTTATTCCTTCGCGCGGAACCAGAAGGCTCGCGAAGGAGGTCCTGAGAAAATGAGGGCACGAGGCCGAAGCGAAGCGAGGGGGGGAGGTGGCGAGCGAAGCGAGCCGGCGACCTCTCGAGCGGAGCGAGGTTAAGTGCCCGAATGAATCGAAGGGCCGACGGAGCGAGTCTTCTGGTGGAGCCACCCAGAAATACTTGCTTGCTGCATGCTTGCATGCTTGCTGCATGCCTGCTTGCATGCTTGCTGCATGCTTGCTGCATGTTTGCATGCTTGCTGCATGTTTGCATGCTTGCTGCATGCCTGCTTGCATGTTTGCTGCATGCTTGCTGAATGCTTGCTGCATGCTTGCTACATGCTTGCTGCATGCCTGCTGCATGCTCGCTGTATGCCTGCTGCATGCTTGTTTCATGCTTGCTGCTTGCTTGCTGATGCTTGCTACATGTTTGTTGTGCTTGCTGCATGCATGCTTGCTGTATGCTTTAATCTTGCTATACCTTTTTGCATGTTTTAAGAAACAACAAGCGAATGCAGCGTTCGATGAAACGTTACTGCGATTAAAAGTTATGATGCGCATCGTTACATATTGAAACATGTTATTATAAATGGTTACATCGATATCTTAATACATGTGTGAAATGTTAGTTTGATATATCGTTTTTCTTGGAATAGCAGAAATTTTATAACGTTTTTTTTAGGAAATGTTGTTCGATATTATGAAACTGCGATAATAAGTTTTTCGATGTTTTAAGAAAAAAATATATTGAAAAACGTGGAATAGTTTTCTGGGACATGATAATCGATGTGATAAAAATCTGTATTTTAATAGACACCCAATAAAATGATATATATTTTTTTTCCCTCCCTGAATTACCGATCAAATTTTAAATTTTGTTCGTCTCTCGGCAATGAAAACAATGACAAATTTTCATTTGTATTTTGACTCGGACACCCATCCACTGCACCAAAATTATGTGGTTTCGGCATTATATTTTTTATAGTCAGCGCGGTAAATGTGACGTACGAGCACTCAGGCGAGCGTGCGGCAACCCTTGGCAATCCACTGTCGGTTGTATCGTCTCCGATACGCGAAGCCGGTAGGCATATAACGCGTGGGCTTAAGCGTGTGTGGTGGCTCGCCAGTTATCCGCTCCCAGCTCAAGCTGAGTTTAATTACTGTAATATTGTATGTGATATCTAAATAATACGAGTAGTATTCAGATACGTATTATTATAATTACAGTTAATAAAATAAAAGCAAGACCGGTACATATTATATTTAAATACAATTTTGGGTCTTAAAGTGGTTTTTGTTAGACCAACTATTTTTACAGCCAAAAGGCAATACAGGCAATCAATACAGGCATATAGTTTGATTTCAAAATGCAAAATTTCAAGAAACTTCCCAAATTATATGTACTTAAAATCTATTGGTCCATTTGTCATTTGTTACGAATTTAGTAAGTAGACTTATTATAAAATTGTCATGATTCATTTAAAAAAAAAAGTATGAATATTTACATGTGCGTTATAGATAATAATTATTTTTAAACTTCATATAGGTTCAAGGAATACTGAATAATCCTACTTCCTAATAATATTATAAATTCAAAGGTTTGTATGTCTATGAGTTTGAATGGTTACATGATCAAGCAAATTCTACTAGACGGAATTCGATGAAATTTAGTACACGGGTAGAAAAATATCGGAAATAGTATACTTATATGGTAGTTTTTATTTCGAAATTCTCGCGGGAGCGAAGTCAAATGTCGCACGTCGCACAGTCAAAAGCTCACTAATACTTCGCGTAGTGTATTTTTTCTTTGCTAATACCAAGTCACAGAATTAATATAAGTACTACGTGACCAAGTGCACACATAGATACATCAATATTTAAATTCGAACAGTAATGTGTGTGTGAGTGAGCGAAGGGCGTGAGTAAAGAGCGATTTTTACATCACTGACCAAAAAAGGAGTGTTATGTTTTTAGGGTTCATGTATGTATGTAAGTTTCTTTATTTCACCATTATTTCTAAACGGCTTAACAGATTTTGATATGAGAGGTATGAATGAATGAAAAAATAAATGTTTATTTGCAGTAAAAGTGGTACAAGAAAATACAGTTGTTAAATAATATGTATGAATCTCACTGTTAACCTATCAATAATATAATAATTTCCTATCTATAATATTAATACCTCTGTATTGTTAGATTAATTGCATTCCTCCGAGTGACATAGGCTATGTATGTTGTCAGTCGTGTTTTTTTATTTTTAAATAATTAGCTTTTTTCATTTTTAATTCTGTAACTATAAGCAACAATCGCGATTGGAAAGATGCTATCACAACATCATTCAACTTCAAAAGTATGACGAAGTAACTCTAATGTCGGGTTATTACAAAAGTTGTCAAGAAGAAACCAATACAATATTATTCGCCATCGATAGTATTAAATTACTTCCATGGGAATCGAGAGGAGTTTCAGATGATTTGAAGTAAAGGCTTTAAAGAATTTCCATAAAAAATACGACTGACAACTCACATAGCCTATGTCACCCGGAGGAATGCAAGAAATCTAAAAATATCTCTCACATTAAAATCTGTTAAGCCATTCAGGACATAAAGAAACTTACATACATACATGAACCCTGAAAACATAATACTCCTTTTCTGGTCAATCGTGTAGAAAGGCAGTATAGCATATTTTTCGCTTGTGTATCCTTTATTGCCCCTGTAACTACCATACCAAAGCCACTACCAGTAAATAATATCGGTAATTTTTTCCCCTTTGTTGTAAGTTGTAAGGGAAATACCTGTGGGAAATACTAAATTGCCAGTCTTACTACCTTCCGAAAATAGTTGTAACACGGGTAATTTAATTGCCTTTATTATTACTGCAGTTGTAAGAAGATTCATATACAAAATTCTTCCGTTGTTGACTGAGTGACTGACAGATAATGCACAGCCAACACTCCTGAGCGTAGGAAGCTGAAATTTGGAATTTAAGTTCCTTAATTAGTGAAGGGGAGCACTAAGAGAGGATTTCCCGAATTTCCCACGGGAAAAAAGTCCCGGGCCTATGCTAGTAGTTGACCGAGCAAGCGAAGCAGGCGAGGGCTATTTGACCGAACGAGCGAAGCAAGCGAGGGCTATTTGACCAAACGAGCGAAGCAAGCGAGGGCTATTTGACCGAACGAGCGAAGCAAGCGAGGGCTATTTGACCGAACGAGCGAAGCAAGCGAGGGCTATTTGACCGAACGAGCGAAGCAAGCGAGGGCAATAATTCAAGTTGGGGCGAAAACACATTGTTGTATGTATGTTTGTTCCGCGATAACTCTTGAACCGTTGAATTTATTTCGATGATATTAAGAATATATGTAGCAACTATCTATAGATTTTTAAGTTCGTTGCGCAACATAATCGGTTCAGCCTTTTTTGAGATATGAATGATCGCGAGGTCTAAGTTCGCGGCGAACCACTTGTTGACATAATTCAAGAATGAATGAATGTTTATTTGCAGTAAAAGTGGTACAAGAAAATAAAGTTGTTAAATAATATGTGTGAATCTCACTTTTAACCTATCCAGGCATGCAAGTTGAGGCGAAAACACATTGTATGTATGTTTGTTCCGCGATAACTCTTGAACCGTTGAATTAATTTCGATGATATTAAGAATACGTGTAGCAACTATCCATATAATTTTTAAGTTCTAAGCCGTTTTTGAGATATACACATTTTAATGAAAATAAATTTCTCAAATTTTTTAAATAGCAGCAAACGTGCTTCTCTTCGAGTGATCCTTCGCGCTCTGCTGATGCAGTTGCAGATGTGATTAAGCAGGGAATGGAATATTTCATCCCATTCTCCGACATTCCGCTTGGTCACAAAGCCCGTCCTTGGTATAATGCGGACTGTGTTCGTGCTGACGCTCTAAAACAGTCTGCATACCAAGCCTGGGTGCAGGCACGCGATCGCAAAGAATCTGCGCGAAAAATCCTCAGAAAGAAGAGAGCCTTTAACTGCGCCCAAAAGTCGTGCAAAAGGGTTTTACGCAAAGCTAGATTCAACCATGTCAGCCGAATAGGAGCGAAACTAGCAACCTACCCACCAGGCAGCAAGCAGTTCTGGTCCCTATCGAAATCGGTTGAGTCTAACTTCTGCCGTCCTTCACTGCCTCCTATGCAAAAGCCAGATGGGTCACTGGCTCATTCTGCAACTGAGAAAGCAAATTTATTTGCTACTCAATTTGCAAACAATTCGCGTCTCGACTCTGGCTCTAAGCAACCACCTACTATACCTCGTTGTGATTCCTCAATGCCAGAGTTGACAATCCATAATAAAGAGGTCCGTAGAGCTTTACTTAATCTTGACGTGAATAAAGCTAGTGGTCCCGACGGTATACCCGCAAAAGTTCTGAGGTGTTGTGCGCCCGAGTTGTCTCCAGTATTGACACGTCTGTACCGTCTGTCTCTTTCTTCCAATGCCGTACCAAAATCTTGGAAGCTTGCCAATGTACAACCAGTACCCAAAAAGGGAAATCGCGCAGACCCCCTTAATTATCGACCCATCGCTATCACCTCCATACTGTGCAAAGTCATGGAAAGGGTTCTCAACAAAAAGCTGCTCGCGTACCTAGAAGAAAATGATCTCCTCAGTGATCATCAATATGGTTTCCGCCAGGGACGATCTACTGGGGATCTTCTTGTGTACGTGACACATTGTTGGAGCGAGGCCATCGAGAAACATGGTGAAGCACTTGGTGTTTCTCTTGACATCTCGAAGGCTTTCGACAGGGTTTGGCACGCTAGTCTGCTGAGCAAGCTTCCAGCTTACGGCATCCCTGCTGGCCTCTGTAGCTGGATAGCTGACTTCCTGAGTGAACGATCGATCAAAGTGGTCATTGATGGCTGCTCGTCTGATCCAATGGCTATTGACGCCGGTGTTCCTCAGGGGTCGGTCCTTTCTGCAACTCTTTTCCTGCTGCACATCAATGACCTTCTTACACCCGGTATTGTTGGGTATGCAGATGATAGTACTGTTGTGGAGAGGTACTTGTCCGGTGCAGGGGTTAGCGGGGATCAGTTAAAACTTGAGAGAAAGGCCATGGTTGAGCGAACTGACCAGACGTTAGACTACGTATCCCAGTGGGGAGAGAGTAATCTGGTCACTTTTAACGCTTCCAAGACACAGGCGTGTCTATTCACCGCAAAAAGGAGCCCTTTCATCCTTGCTCCTACTTTTCGGGGTACATCGGTTCCTATAACCGACAAGCTTGAACTCCTTGGCATGGAGTTGACAAAAAACCTCAACTTCGGCACCACCATCGAATCCAAAGCCCAATCAGCTGCCAAGAAGCTGGGCATTCTCAATAGGGTGAAGCGATACTTCACACCTGGACAGCTTCTTACTCTTTACAAAGCTCAAGTCCGTTCTTGCATGGAGTACTGCAGTCACCTTTGGGACGGCTCGGCGAAGTACCAACTGGCCACTTTGGATTCGGTGGAACGCAGAGCCAAAAGAATAATCGGCGATGAAAAATTAACGAACGCTAAGCTCCACAGCCTAGCTCATCGTCGAAAAGTTGCCTGCTTGTCGGTTTTCTACCGATTGTACTTCGGAGAGTGTGCTCATGAGCTGCATGAGCTCATACCGCCCGCCCCTTTCTTCAACCGGACAACCAGACGCACTGCGGGCTATCATCCCTTCTTAGTTAATATTCCCCCGCACGCACCAAGCGCTTTTCGTCATCATTCTTGATGCGCACAGCAAAGCACTGGAACTCCCTACCTGCGTCTGTGTTTCCGAGCACATACAACCTGACTCTCTTTAAAACCAGAGTGAATAGGCTGCTTCTGGGTAAGCTCGCTTCATCGTAGACCTCATCTCTGTCCTCGGGCAAGATTGTGGTCAAGAGCAAACCCATATTTAATAAAAAAAAAAAAAAAATAATAATCGAGAGGTCTAAGTTCGCGGCGAACCACTAGTTAAAAATCAAACACCAGGCAGGGATAATTTCAAATAAATTTATTAAACCTTTTACAATTTAAAAAATTAAAATGAAAATATTACACATCATCTACGAATTAGATATGCCCATCTAAATTTGTATATTTACATTTAATTTTTAATTAAAAAATCCAAGTAACATTGATTCTACTGATTTATTACATTTTTACTTAAATTAAGATTTAAAATTTTTCGTTTACATTTCTATTTACACGTTCCATTATTTCAATTTTTTTGTGAATCATTCAATAAATATATCTACTCTGAATTCATTCAAAATTAAAATGATTATGTGTAAAACAATTTTATTTAGGAAGGTACTAAAACAGGTATACAATGTGGTTAACAATATTAAATATTTTGATTTCAATTACTACACTGCAAGGTGTATTCCTCAGTAATAGAGGCGTTTTTGAAATAATTATGGATAATTTATGCACTGTTGACTGAGTACTGTGCGAGAGTCTACAACATAAAAATCCTGGCTGATTTATCATTTTTTTTAATAAACAACTTTATTATACAATTCTGAAAATGTAACAGACACATTTTAATATTAAATAGTTACATTTTAGCTAGTTCATAAGCCAATACTTTATAAGCGTAACCTATTTTCCCGATATTTTTACATATTTTGTGATCTATTTGGTCTTATTATATGCTACTTTTTGCTTCAAATTATAAATTAGTTATCTTCCATACTGATACAAATTTTGCTTTACAAAACTACGGAAATGGTGGATTGAGATATCTATGTATGATTACAGTACAATCAGCTCGTGAACGGCTATGAAATCTTATATTATATACAAGGATCATTAACCCGTGAACGTCTACTAGGCTGGATTGAACAAAATTGTGTATTTATTTGTATAAATAAATACACAATTTTGTTTAGATAAATAATTTATATGATAGTTATAGTATTGTTACTATAATTATCATATAAATTATTTATCTTTTTGTATAAGAAGTTCAATTTTGTGAATTTCAGCAAAGAAAATATAACCAAATTTTGTCTTACATAAAAATACTGTTTGGGTAAAATTAACTGAGTAGGAACTCATATATTTTTCTAATATCCTTGAAGTAAGTATTCAAATATTGTTTTCCTGAAATCAATACGACTTTATTAACTTTCTCAACTTTACCATTTCGGCTTCTTCGGCATTCTATTGTTTGATTGACATGAAAGTGAATATTTTCCCTCCTTTTCCGGACAATCTGTTTGTTTGTAAATAAAATGGGACCCTTCCAACTCCCAACAAATAATATCCGTTTCATTATTTGCCAGTGAAAGAAAGTCAAAGATATCTCATATTGATGATATTTTTTTCAAAATATTAAAATTGCCAAAATACAAAACAGCAATAATATCGGACAGGGATAGGTGGAAGCAATGGGGAGACCTTTGCCCAGTAGTGAGACAGCATAGGTTAATTAAAAAAAATGCCAAAACAAGATTCACATTTGCATCAAAATGCTGAAACATAAACTACCTACCTGTCGCTCAAAGACCGTAAGATAAAAAAAAAATCTGAAAAAAAAGAAGCATTTTATGCTCAGAACGCAAAGATACACAGCATTGCACATTTCGCGATAATATGATTGTATTCATAAAAATGAACAAAAAGTATTTTAGAATAACAGTAAAGAAAATATCACAATATATTCTCATAAATAATTTATAAGAACCATTCAATAAAACATTTAAATATTCAATATCAAACGGTTGACTTGCGCATTCATATTAGATCGAAAAAACCTTTTGCTCAACAAAAAATATTGGTTCTATAACTCATGGATAGCAAATATGCTTTCGATTCTTGCCAGACGTGACATTACAAGTCTTAGGGTGCGTTTCCACTGACGCGGCGCGGAGCGGAGAGGAGCTCTATTGACCAATCACAACTGTCGAAATCTGTAAACGGAGATTGACACACACACCCTTATGCGCACAAATCGACTAAAATGTTTGCGCTGCCAAATATATGTAAAGTTTTTGTCGAAGATTTGTTTGAGATCCACTATCTACAGGTGCTTGCTAAAATATGGTTGTAATTTTTCTGGCTTCATAGCATATACCAAATCACTATCCATATCGATAGATATCGTTCTTAAATATATTGTTTTAAAGTAAAAAGTACGGTGGCATGATATTTAACAATTAACGTGAATACAATTTAAATGTTTACATTTTTTATTCGCATTCCATTCTCTAATTGGGCTAAATAAATTACGTTTTCTTGTTGTACCTTAACAAATACTATCTCAGTAATTAAATTACGACAATAACTGTGTAATAAGAAATTCCATTGGATTCCAATGGTTCGTTGGAATTCGAAATTAAATCGTTACGTTCACCATTTTGCTTTGTGCTAATTTTCAGCGGCCATTTTCTTAAAACTCGAAACTAAGTACATCACACAAAAAGAAAACAGGCACTATGTACAGTTTTATACCTTCTCATGTGTTTATATATTAATGCTCGTAAATGTACCTAAGTTCATTTTTGTTATTACATTAATACTTAAGAAACTTTCAACATTAATTGTAAAATTTAAATAAAAATACTTTTCTTAGGGAGAATTTTAATATTCACACCGAATACGACAAATATTTGGCTTGCCAACAATGCTAGGGCGCAATTCCATTAAAAAAAAACTAAACAGTTGGTAAAATAGGTTTTAAAAGTACTTAATAAAGAACTATTAGTATTGTGTGTGTAAATTACTCACTGTTGTAGGTACGGTCATTATAATAAGAAGGAATAAATTAAATTAATAATTTAAACAATGTAGCCTCTAGCAGTCATATAATTTTACATAAAATTACAATTTCACATTTTATTACAGACTTAATTTGTATTGCTATGTATTAACATTAACATAGTAACTTGTTTAACATTAATATAATAACAGAACCCATTCAACACGTACATAGACAAAATATGTGCATTATTACAATTTGTATTTTAATTAACACTTAATTTTATTACTAAACATACACATTTACAGCAATATTGTAAACTTTTAATGTTAATTACAAAATACATATTACATGCGTTCTATATTTGAAATAAAATATCGTTCTTATTTTAAAACAGACATTTAAAATTCTACGAAAAAAATATTTACATCATTATTTACTTACATTGTATGTACTTAATACGTTTCGAAGTGTTTAAATTCTGTACAAACTTCACAAAATAGGGTGCCTATATATTTTTACAATACAATATCACTGGGTGTATATCTACAAGGGGGATCATTAAATATTATTTGGCACATTATTGCCACATTAACTACAAAGATATGTTAGAGTTTAGTAAATTCTCATTTTATATAAGTACATGATATAAGTTTCTGGTTGACATGCTTACAATTATTGCAAACATGTTTATTTAATTGTAACAGATGAATGTCCTACTGACATCAGATCCGTCTATTTATTTTACATTATAAATTATTTTTCTCGAAGTATAAAAATACTGTTCGCTTTATTTTCTGCCAAATAAATCCTCTTATTTCGATAACAAAATGACGATGTTTCTTTCAATCATATTGTCCCTTCCTTGTACTTTATTGTGATTTGGATTTAAGGAAAACTCAATTATTATAAAATTAATTTAATTAGACTTTAGAACAAATACCTTATGTGTGAAATGTCATCTGCTATCTTAAAAAAAATCTGTCGTTTTGACGCTTATTATAATTTTTCGATTTTTCAAACTCAATTATTATAAAATTAATTTAATTAGACTTTAGAACAAATACCATATCATTCTAAATCAAAATACGAAAAAACTGAAAATTAAAAATAAACAATTTAATTTCAAAAAAGATTGATTCAATATGCATAATATAATTAATTCACACCACAGAATTTAAAGCAACTAGAAGTGTCATCTGCTATCTTAAAAAAAACTGTCGTTTTGACGCTTATTATGATAAAAGTATACTTAAACTCCATTTTTTCCTACTTGTCCTATTATCACAGAATTAATATTAGTACTACGTACAGAAAGGAAACTCCCTGCTCCTCCCGCAATATGGCACCCCCCCGCTCCTTCCGCACTTCTCCCCCGCTCTTGTGTAACTGTGGGACGTTCGACTATGAAAACGCACACATTGACGTGTTACTGACGTGTTCACGGATATACAGTTTCATTTGTAGTAGTAGTAGGCATATTTGACGCGCCGCGCCGTTTCTATGAAGCGCCCGCCCTGTGATAATAGGACAAGTAAGAAAAAACTGAGTTTACGCAGCCATATTCGATTGAGTATGTAATGTGAGTTAACCATAGACATATAAAAAAATCTTTCTTTAAGAATTAAATTGGGCTTTAAGAATTAAAGCAATAAGGCGGAGGTGACGCTATGGGTAATAAAAATGTATGTACTTATGTACTTGTAGCTAACGCAACGAGCAGCGTTCTATCGCTCAAAATAAAACTATGTCAATGGTTATACCCCTTCAATTTAGATCATTTTTTAGTATAATTGGAATCAGGCATAAAGTGACTTGATAACTCGATTCACTTTGAAATTCTATAAAGCGAACATATAATATTCTATTTAACGAGCTTTTAGGTAAATTTAAATATGTATGAAGCTTTTACTCGAAATTATTTTTGTTCAATGAATCTAATACGACGTTGAAGATCATGCAACTTATGTTCCATAGGTACATACCTAATTATGATATTAACCAGACTATCTTATTTTATTTATTTACTAGAATTTGCCCGCGGCTTCACCCGCGTGAATTTCCCACGTAAAGAGCGCTTTTTCCCGGTATGAAAGGTACCCTATGTTCTCAGTACTATTATGTGTATGCGAAATTTCAGAAAGATTGGTTCAGTAAATAAAACGTGAAGAGGTAACAAACAAACAAACTCACTTTCGCATTTAAGTATAATATTAGTTAGGACAGCTGTTGCTGTTTGACGAGATTCTGCAATTGTTTTAGAAACGTCAACTATACTTAAATACATGAAATAAGATTCGTGCTAAGTCCCGTAAATATCATAGTTATCAGATAATATAGTTCTCAGTACATTTGTTTCACAATTTTAAAAAAATATAGGTACACCGTCTTGAGAACCTCCTCTTTTTTATGACGTCGCGTCGGTTGAAAATACAATCTCTATTCAAAAATCATCTACGAAATGGATTTCGGATTATAACAATCGCCGGAAACCATTCCAATATGACCATCGATTCTAATCGAGAAAAGTTCCAAAGGCTTTTAATATTGCCGATATCGAGTTGAAATGATGAGAGAATTAAATTAATTTTGCAATTGAATTAAATTAAAATGCAATAGAAATTAATAAAGAAAGATCTAAAGAATTCCTAGCATAGCATTACATCGATGCGTTTTATTAAAGCGTTGTCATTGCCAGTGAATGCGTTTATTGCCTTTATTGAGTTATGGAAGAGCATTTTTGCATTACCACAGAGCAAGGGCGTATCCGGAATTTAATTCTAGTTGTACCCAAGAAGAAAAGGGAGATATTAGGAGCACCCATAACCGGAGAGCATGTATAAAGAGAGTGATGAGTGTAGTGGAAGCAAGAGAGATCTGTAAGGATCGTAGCAGGTGGAAATCGCTAGTCTCTGCCACGGGAAAAAGACGTGATAGTATATGTATGTATGTTCCCAAGAGGAAACAGGAAAAAATCAACAGTAACTGTTAGAAGAAAAAATTTCATTGTGTGCGTTAGTACATAATATCGCGATGGTTCATTCTGATAATTTTATTTCAACTGTTCAACTGTAAAGTTACTAGTTTTAGTATATTATACTACATAGAAAAATTATGAAGGGTCTTTAGATGGCACATAGAAGTCGAAATGATTTTTTAAAATTTTGTTTGTCTGTACGTTTGTACGTACATCACGTTAATTTAATTAATTAAATCTGAAGCAGTTTTCACAGTTATAGTGTCGAAGGTCTAATTTACAATCTGGCGTAGTTTTCATCTCGATACCCAGCCACAGGGCGGGCGCTTCATAGAAACGGGGCGTCAAATATACCTTCTACTACTACAAATGAAACTGTATATTCGTGAACACGTCAGTAACACGTCAATGTGTGCGTTTTCATAGTCATAGCGTCCCAATACACACAAGAACGGGGGAGAAGTGCGGGGGTGCGGGGCGGTGCCATATTGCGGGAGGGGCAGAGAGTTTCCTTTCTGTACGTAGTACTTATATTAATTCTGTGACCCAGCTTCGAGCCTGATATATTATATCAGTAGTAAATTCCGCGCGGACGAAGCGAGTGTTGGATATTTCTTGCGACTATGTTTGCGGCAAAATCGCAGGTCATCAAAAATTTAAGTGGCTAAGTCGTACGGTACGAAAATATAAAATCGATAGTCGGTAGGCTGGTTGAACAACTAGCAAGAATATGTAACACTCCCTGCGCCCGGGACTCCGCTCCCGTGAAAATTTCGGGATAAAAGTACCACATAATATGTGCTATTTCTGGCATTTTTCAAGCATAGGGCTAGAAAAAAAAAATTACTTAGAGACAGACAGCTGACGTAGCGGGATGTCAGATATGGTTTTTGGTTTTTGCTTATGTTGGTGAAGGACAGGCAATATCTTCTGTGAAGCTCATTTTTGTCAAGTTTGACATTTTTGGTGTGTTTTGGTTCCATTAAATTTGAGAACAATCTGTAAAAAAAATTGAATTTGGAGCACAGTATTATGAACGTTTTTGGACTTCATTTGACAATCAAGTTTATATGTCTATTAAAGAATGATTTTTTTTATATCTATGTTTTCAACCGACAAAGAAAATCGTTTCATTCGTTTTTGCGTGAAAAGCTTACAATGTTTCGATGTTGTTTCACAAATATCTAAGTACTTCTTTTTCTCTTGTCGATGTAGTATTCGCCACACCTCTCTGTTCTCGGCTTTGTATGTGGCATTCCAAGCAAAAGGATACCACTGGCAGATGTGCCAAGTGGTACCCTTTTGCAGTTGCAGGGTAGATGGGCCCATACTAAAACATTGGACCCAATTACACGTACATAAGGTACTAACATAGTTTTAAGGACATTGTAACTAACATTTCTATGGACTTTTCCAAAATAAAATTATTATTATTATTTGCTTGGAACGCCACATATTTAAAGTCTTGATACGTCACGAGACATCTGCCTTCTCTTTCAGTTGACTCACATAACTTCCTCGGTCTCCCTGGAACTCTTCTTCCCTCCTCCTTACCTTCAATAAAAATTTTAAAAGACATCGATTCATATTAAGTGGTCAATCACTCTCTCCTATTTTCAATTTCACAAATATGTGAACTCCTAATAATTTCACGAACCAAACAGCCGTGGCGTGTATTGTGTTACTTTTAACGACCATTTAATGAAACAGTTGCGATTTTTATCTCGAACACGACCTGAATTCCGGGTCAGAAGTTCTACACGAATCACAACCCTACAAATGCACTTTAATGATATTCACAGAAATAGATGACATATATGATATAGAACCAGGGGCTGATTCTACTATCTCATAACAAAAGTAGATGTCAGGTCTCAATTGTGTCTGGAGAGCCAAATGAATTGAAATAAAGTGACAAGATCTCTGTAAGACTTCTATGATTTATTACGATTTCTTTGGCTTTTGAGACACAACTGTGCCACGACATCTAAGTTTGGAATTTGTAGAATCAAGGGCCAGATGGCTCACTTCATCTTTCCCTGCGTGAAGACCTGTATTACACCACATACACGTACAAGAAAACCACAATCTTTTGTCGCGTGAGTAAGGACACTACCTTCGTTTTAAATAAGAAAATTTAATAGCATTAACATTAGTTCGCTCTTCGACTCGCGAAGCCGATACGCTAAACCGAAGGAGGCAGAAATTGTTTAAGCTAACTTGGTTTTGGATGTCATATGTTATCTTCATTAATAAACTTCTTTTCTTTCATTTCAGTCACAAGAAGGCCACTGTTGGACATAGACCTCTCCCTAGATTGAAAGTAGCCTTCGTCCAGCGTCTTCTTGCGACTTTGACGATGTCGTCAGACCTGTTTGGTGAATGTCTTATCGTGCATATTTTAAAATTCCACATTCTGATTATTCTACTTTACGGATAAACGGTTAAATTCCCTAAGTATTTTACTTGTCCTCTAAATTTTGTTTGACGAGCAATTAACAATTAACATTTTAGTACAAGAAAATACTTACATTGCCTTTCTCAGTTCGAATTTCATGTTAGCTAGTTATATATCATCGGGAAATAGATATATCATCCAATGTTACCCGATTACATACCTCTTCATTTTCTGTGTCTCAGTGTGCGTTCTATTTTAATAACTAGTCTATGACTAACACTGTAAAAATATAGGTCCACGGCTGCTTTTATCACCCACGAAAATTTCAGGGTTGATTCTATGCGTGAAATTGAACAACTTTCTATTCTGAACTGAACAAAAGCTGTCAACCAAGTAACATAGTAGGCCCGAAGACTGCAAAACTTCGAGTATTTATACAAAATCAATGAGCAAAAATTGCCGACCTATGTTACTTCTCTATTAAAATTGGCCCAAAAATTTTCCTGTGTTATAAAACGTAGCCGTAAATAGCTCCTTTAAATCGTTTAATACTGTCTTTAACCGTAAAATACTGATGTTAAAAACTATCTACACATCTACACATTTTAAAAACGTAGAAAGAACAGCTTTTTTATGTCTACATGTCACTTTAAGTCTCCAACATGATTTCCTCTGGTCTCGAACTAGACGCCTGGTGAGCTCTCAGAAGATCAGCTGACGTGGACTTGACACAGTTGTTCATGTGAATGTCTGATGATGCGTTGGAGTGGTGGTGATCTCTGCGAGGCCGGTAGCAACATCGACGGCCACAATCTCCGCAAATAGACCTGAGAGAGAGAGATTGTTTTGAAGAATGATTTAGAATATACAAACATATCACAAGGGCCTTTAAAATTAAGGGGACGAAGAACCAAAGAAAGAGGGAAGACCGAAAAAAATGGATTGTTGTAAGAGGAAGACCCAAAAAAAGATGGACTGGTTTCACACAAATATCGATGATGGATGTGATGGACATATGTAAAGGTAGGTAGGTAGGTGGAAGGCAGGTGATAGTAGATATTGGATGTAGGTTTGATAAAGAGAGAGAGAAGTCACCTGTTCGGAAGACTGGCAGAATATTCCGACACCAAGAAGTTAAACAGAAACCTTTTGTCAGTGGGAGTGATGGTACTGCCAGTGAAATAAAAATCTACAAGAACAGAACAATATTAATAAAAAAATAGTAACTTAAAGAAATTATAATACAGACTGCTACATTCTGAAGTTAACCTGAGTTGATAATGTTGATTGTACCTTATATAAATACGTACAGACAACATCAGCAAACAGGTTACCCCAATAAATAACAATTTAGCTGTGTAGTAACCATTACGACCACTATACGACTGTCTTATATTGTTACGTTACAGCTGCTTTCATGACCGCTGGTTTTATACGCCTTCTATTAGTTCTAAACAAATAGATCCATGACAGACCTGACATGGCTTTTTATTAGCTTTAGAAAAATGTATCACTGTATATATATATGTTATATTTCCATGTACAACATGACTGAAAAGTCAGTTAGATTCTTTAGTTATGTTGTATCCAACAGAAAATAATAATAATAAAATAACGTGATTCTCTAACTAATTCTCTTGTAACTCTTTCAATTCAATAGGAACCACCGACAGATCAGTGGGACACAAATAGTTAGAAAAAAAATATTTCAGAAAAACATCCATATTTAAAATTATATCAAAGTTCAGCGAATCAGTTTTTCCGCAAAAAATATCGAGTATTTGTTATTCTGCACATCAAAGTAAAGTATCTTCAGCATTTAAAAATATCATGAGCGATAAAATACTTATATTAATAGCCTGTTCATTCATGAATGACTGCGCAATCAATGAAGATAATAAAGATCAATATTACGGCTTCTATGAGAGCAAAAATAGCTTGAGACTAGAATTTATTGGAGCAAATATGTTATATAGCCACTTATTAGCCTTTTTAGGATAAGATATTGAACCATTTTCGGGGATTATGTTCAGAAAAACCGAACCATGGAATTTACTGTGTAATGAAAATTTCATGACATTTTTTTTCCACAACTCAAGAGGCGCAAGCGAATGGGAGTGAACTTCTTCCGATATATTTTCGGGCTATTTTGAAAACACTGGAGACATTTTTGCATTAGATTTGGATGTTGAAATTGAGCTTTCAAAGCAATCTATATCACAAAATAATAATAAAAATTTGCCTGATCTGACTGTATGGAAGTAAATTTTATGTCCTTTTTTTTACTATAAATTTCTTTTGAAAGTAGTTTATTGAGCATACTTATTGAAAAAAATTGGCCAGTGGTTACAAATAACTCCAATTAGCTATATAAAATCGTTATATCACGCTAAACTATTTGAATTTATAAATGGTTATATCAATGTTTTTTTAAAATATACATTTTTAAACCAATTTTATTCGAGCCAGGTTTTACTTCCAAACTCTATTTACCGTGGTAGAATAAAAATATGCTTAAAAGTGTTTTTTACTATCAGATAAATTACTCCTTGTTTTGCTATAACGGAAAAAATATCCAATTATATATATTGAAATTGAGGATTGAAATTGCTCTTCCTGTCGTGAAACTTAGGTTCTAGATTTGGGAGTAAAAAGGCATTTACACACCTTTTTTGGTTTACAAAGATGATAGGAAAGGATGCAAGCTTAATATTTTTGGTATATCTAATTAAATTATTTTGTTCCAGGTGTATACTGCTACCTACTTTGTTTTTTACAAGCAACTATTAAAAAACATTTTGCGCTAAATACTCTAAGACCTCAACACTAGAGCTCACAAGATCAATAATACAAAGATATGCACTCCTCGTTGATAATATACCAGGTGCTTACTGCTGCATATTGTCTAAGTCCAGACTTGAAACACATCAGATGTGGCAACATGATGATCCCAAGGAACAAAAGCAAATGCTTAAAGAAAGTTATCAAAAAAATACCACATCCATCATTTTAGGTGCGCTTCGATGAAAATGGTATTGTTTATCTTGAAAATAATATTGGATTAGAGCATATAGAAAGAATTCCTATTAAGACATTAGGGAATCTACACGCGAAAGATTATAGAAATTTTTATACAGATCTTGTAGATGGTTTGGAGCAACTGCTGTAATTTCGAAACCACAACATCATATACCAAATTTGATAAAAGAAGTAGAAAGTCTTTGCAGATAGGTGAAGGAGTTGTACAGAATTATATTAATCTGAATACTACTGTTAAACCTGTGATCATTGTCGCACCTACTGATATAGGTGCGCAATGATCACAGGCTTAACAGAACATACAAGAAAATAAAAGCTACATGTTTATTTGGGGAGATTCAGGGGGCCTTTCCTTGACGATAACAAGATAATTGGTATTTATAGTGGAGGCGTTATGACTAGTATGAATATTTCATACTCTATTTTTACACCGGTTAGTCCTTACCTTTTTTGGATAAGGCCTTTTAGAAGCCGTCAAAATAAAGAGCTTTATCAGAACCTGTTTATGGTACCGTAATAAATAAATTATTTGAAAGAAACCAGATAAAAATATAACAAAATCTACGATAAAGGTTTAGCCTAGTTTGGGATCGTTTGCTACTGTATAAATATCAGCGTTTTTATTGTTTTAGTAAATACTAGCGTCTAATTCTTTATCTAAGGAATTGTAATAAAATGGTTTTATGATACCGATAATACATAAGGTTCTATTATTCATAAGTGTAATTTTGTTGGTTCAAGTTCATACAATACATACAAAATAAGTAGGTACAAAACCAAAACTCATATAGTCCATAAAGTTTTAAGTAATTTGAACCAAGTTGTTTACGAACGAAAGATGTCACTACATAATAGTGGTTTTAAAACATTAAACACTCGTTCTACTAAAAACTGATAGAAGGCGTATAAAATCCAACTTTACACAAGCATCTAATAACAATCTGCGATCCGTCATTTACATAAAAAAGTGAAATAAACAAAATAAAAAAAATCTGCCGGGAAGAAGACCGCCATTGCAATCACTGCTCTATGTTTTGTTCTTATGTATTTCATTTGTGCAAACAAAAGATTGAAACAGTTTTTTTTTAATTTTCCAAACTTTTGTTTCTTCTTCTTCATCCATCTTTAATAATAATAAAAAAACAGTTCTCACCTACAGCAAGACCCTAAGGTCTTTCTAAACGCAGCCCGAAAGTCCCTGTTGAAGTACGCGTAGATCAACGGGTTCAGAGCTGAGTTGAAGTAGCCCACCCAGAACACTGCGGCCACCACTGGAGGGGGGGAGGGGCATGCGTCTCCGCATAGCGCTGTGATGATGTACCTGGCAAAATAATGATATAAGTCAATCAAAAAATCCGTCATATATCCTATAATTGGCTGATCTGTGAAAGCGTCTGTTTGTCGCATTCAAGGAGGAGTTTTGGGTCCGTTGGTAATTTTTTGTGCCTCTTTCTTGTCGTCGTCACTGTCTTGCAAAATACGTCTAGCGTGCTTCTATCTTGACTTTATACTGAAGCGTTCCTAGAGCTGAAGACCTATTATGGGCCAAGCTACCTACCATAGAAAGAAGGACAGCCAGCACGCTAGGAAGCCAGACATGATGATGCCCAGCATCCTTGCCGCTTTCTTCTCCCTCTCTTTCTGCTCGCTATCGGCTGCATCTGTATGCTCTGCCGCTCTCGCATCACCTCCCCAATGGAAATACTCATCTTGTTGATCAGGATCATCTAATTAACTATTATTGGCAGGTTCATGAAAAGTCGTCTTTTGGTCCCATTCAAGGAGGTGTATTGGGACTTTTGGTAATTTTTTGTGCCTCTTTCTTATCGATCGCTCTGTCATTATCTTGCAACCTCCGTCTAGCCTGATTCTATCTTGACTTTAGACTGAAGCGGTCCTAGAGCTGAAGAGCTATTATGGGCAAAGCTACCTACCATAGAAAGAAGGGCAGCCAGCACGCTAGGAAGGCAGACATGATGATGCCCAGCGTCCTCGCCGCTTTCCTCTCCCTCTTCATCTTGCTGCTCGCCATCGGCTGCATCTGTATGCTCTGTCGCTCTCGCATCACCTCCCCCATGGAGATCCCGTTAATTTGCAGGTGCTTATCGAGAAGAAGCGCTGCCACTTTACTCCTGTATAGAAATGAACGAATGATTAAAAGTAACGCAGAAAATAGACATTTTTCTTCTTCTTATCGAGTGTGTTATTCTAACACTGGTGTCAGATTTCATTCAAGTCGCCTAAAGGCATCTGACATGACTTTTACGACTACCGCGATCTAGTGGCAGTAGCCGTATACACACTAGTAAACTTAACAATCAGCCAATGTGACATTGGCTGACTGTTTAGTTTACTAGTTTCCTCATGATGTTTTCCTTCCATCAGAAGCACCTGCTTCTGGTGATCTATGAGAAAACTAACATACATGAGTCAGATTGGTCTACAAACTCATGTGACACAGGTAGGATTTGAACCCGGGTCCTATCCTATCCGACCTCAGGCGGGTCATTACCACTTGGCCACCATCGCTTCCTAAGACAATAATAGACATTATAAATATATCAACGGGAACACTTGATCGGTCTAGATGAACAAATGAATGACGTTAACACATTTATAACTTGCTTGTATCCTCGAACTTCGCCTGCGTGTAATTTACTATTGTTAATATCTCAGGTTCTAAGTAACTTATCAATATGAAACCTACGCCTTTTTAAGTTAGACCTTCAACAGTACAACTGTGAAAATTGTATCAATTTTCATATAGTAGTATTTGCGTGATTCGCGTACAAATATACAAACAAAAATTTTAACAAAATCGTTTTGAATTCTACTGGCGGCCCTACAAAGACCTAACCCCTCTAATTTGTTTTCTTAAATCACAGACCAGTTACAGTTTTATTACCTATAGGTACATACCTAGTACCTACTCTAGTATACATATACTATAGTATAGAATAGCTTTCGCCCGCGTGAATTTCCCACGGGAACCGTGCCTTTTCCCCAGATGAAAGGTACCCTATGTCCTTCTCCGTACTTCTAACTATGTGTATGCGAAATTTCAGGAAGATTGGTTTAGTAGATGAAGCGTGAAGAGGTAACAAACAAACTGACTTTCTCATTTATAATATTAGTTAGGATAAGGTAAATAGAGCATTCAATTGTTTCTTTGTAGTACCTACGTCGAACAATAACGTTCTAAAAATCAATACCACTTAGCAAATTTCCAAATCAGTTCGGTTACAGAGTACAGTTAGCACAAAAATAGGTTATGTTAATTTTACACCAATTTTTACATGACTGCCCAAAACAGGAGTGTTATGTTTTCAAGGTTTATGTATTTATGTGAGTTTGGTTATTTCACCGTAATTCCTAAACACCGAAATATATTAGGTATATTTAGATTCCTTACGTTATCCCGAATAACATAAGCTATGTGACGTCAAGACGTCAGACATTTTTTAATTTAATAATTTTTACCATTATTATGTTGACTGATATTTTAGTGGTAGCTTTAGTCAACCATAAGGGACAGGACAAGGTATGAGAATTGTTAAAAATATGTAATTTTATGATAGAATATATATAATTAAACACATTTTGCGACTTTTCAGCACGAATTTATTTTCCAGAGTCGTCTACTCAATCAAGCTCATTATAGATTTATTATATTAGAAAAGATGTTAGCAATTTATTTTGCTGACTTTATCCGAACCGTGTTGATTGAGTGAACCAATAGTTAGCGAACTAGTTTGGTGCAGGATTCAGTCTCTTGCAGTTAATATTAGACGCAAATTCTAGACTTCATCAAAAGGCAAATTTAATTACAATATTGCGAGCTTAGACAAATTTGGAGGCAACTTGAATATCATAAATTAGATATAGATCACATCTTATACCTTACGGCGTAGACAGAACCAGGAGTCGTGGGACTCGAAAGCCACGCTTATCTGAATAGTGGGCTTATTGATAACTAGCTGTTGCCCGCGGCTTCACCCGCGTGAGTTTCGCTTAGACGAAAAGTCTTTTTGTGTTCCAAACTGTTTCAGATGTTTCGGATCTTCGATTTTTATACGTCTACAGAAAATGCTCATCAGATTACTCAAGTTTTGCTAAGGCGCCATTTCCATATATGTTATAGTGTAGGTAGCTGGTCTCTTGCAGTTCTTCATCAGATGTTCCAGATCTTCAATTTTTATACGTCAGCAGAAAATGCTCATCAGGTTGAACGACTTTTTATAAGGCACCATATCCATATTTCTTATAGTTTAGCTGTTCTGCTATGGTTCTTCATCAGGTGTTCCAGTTTTCAAAATCAATTATAGCCTATATGTTGCCCAGGCTTAATAGCTATACAACAAAAAAAGTTTCATTCAAATCCGTCTAGTAGTTTTTGCGTGAAACGCGTACATACATACAGACAGACAGACAGACAAGAAATTCCAAAAAAAATTTTTTGCTTTCTATTATTCTTTTTAAGTGTCCCTCTATCCATTTCAGTCAAAAATACTAAATGTACAGACAAAATATTTTTACTGTTTTATTATATGTATAGATGATTCAGATATAGTGACAAGTTGCTAGCTCGTAGCCTATAACAACAAGAATCTCCAGTAAGTAATAGCATGAGCCCGGGACTTTGTTTCCATGGGAATTTCAGGAAATCCTCTGAAAGTGCTCTCCTACGCTCCATGAGGAACCTACATGCCTAATTTCAGCTTCCTAAACCCAGTAGTTTTAGTTATGCGTTGTCTCAGTCACTCAGTCAGTACCGGAAGAATTTTTGTTGCATACAGTAAAAGTTTACAAACAAACAAACATTAAGTAGTGTCAGACGAGAAAATCGGTAGATTTCGTTCAAGAGTACATCACTACTCCACAACGCTAGACATCATTAGCTTCGCTGTGATTGGCCCAGCGACAGGACGATACAGGTGGTCGCAACTTCAAAGGAAAAAACTGATCTAAGAAACGGAGTAGCGTTTTAATGGCCGACTATTTCCATCTCATTCGTACCTGCAGTTACTCGTATAAGTGCATCTCTATCGGTACCTCCGTTTTGACATTTGTCTCGGATATTTTTTTGTATGGGAGTCCCGTCTCTTATAACGTAGTGATTACATTCTCTTTGGAACGATATGTCATGGCGTTGCCGGCTATTTTCATGATCTTACATATTTTGTTTTGTTTAGAGAATATCTTATGTATCTTTTGTTTTGTGTTGATGTTTAAAGTAGAATATTAAATGATAAATGTACACAAGTGTCATCCTAGGCTTTTAATTTCAGCGTATCTAATAGTCATCATCATCATCTCAAGCCTTCTTCGACCATTCCGGTGTAGGCCTCCTTCAACCTCTTCCAATTGGCTCTATTCTGGGCAGTGTGTAGCCAGTTCTTGCCCGCTATCCTCTTGATGTCGTCTATCCACCGCATCTGGGGTCTTCCGACTGGTCTTTTACGTCCCCACGGTCTCCACTCCAGCATGGCCTTGCCCCATGAGTCCGATTTCCGGGCTATATGTCCTGCCCATTGCCACTTTAATTTGGCCACTCGCTTTACTATATCTGAGACTCTACTTTGTATCTAATAGTAGGTACTACGAAACTCAAATGCAGTAAAAAATCTCCTACAGGTGTTTTAAATTCTGATCAGATATTTTTCATAATTGCTCGCTTCGGGCATATTTCAAAATATTCTTTCAATTCACCCCACGTAAAGGCCATAAAATTTGAAGTGGCGTCTTAAAAGACAACCCTTTAGCTAAAGAAAAATATGGCGAACATTTTTAAGACGAATATAAATTTTTCGGAGCATTCATTTTATGCGATGCTGGCTTTTTTTGTCTACGACTTCGTTTTGTCTTGAAACAAGTACAATAAAATGTTATAAAATATCCGTTCTCATTTTCATTGGCTATCATGTCACATTTTCTGGTATAGGTTGCTATAGCAAAATATCGAAATAACTTTGGATAATTAAAATCTCCTAAACTCTTTCTTTGGCTTATTTATTAAAATTTTATTGTACTTATTGCATACAAAAGTACAGTACAAAAGGTGGATTTAATGCTAAAAGCATTGCCGAACAGTCAAACCTTAGGGTTGAGTAGATGGCGCTTAAGTAAAAGGCGAGAGAAAAAGTTTCATGCAAAAAGCAAAAATTCACGGGATTAGCATTTTTTTAAAATAAAACTTAGTAAAAAAAACATCTAAAAAGTATAAATGTCAAACTGTTAGGTGATTTTTTTTCTGCCTCTGGTTGACAAGAAAAAGCGCACCATATAGGTTTAGCCGTTATTACTACTCGGCTTTCATAAAATGAGCTATCTGTTGAGACTTTTTTATACTGATTTTTTTTTTCTTAATTTAGCTGTCAGAAAATTGCTCATTTACTTATACTTAATAGTTTGACTTAATACAGATAAAGGTTACTGTCGCTACCTCCAAAGCCCAAGTAAAAGAAATGACGGCGCAATAAACTATACTGTTTGTCTTTAAATTGCAAAAAAAAACTATAATTCATTAATTATAAGCATTCCTTTTTATTAAGATTATTTTACAAAGATACATAATATTTTCAAGAAAATGATAATCATAATCATTATAAAATCTTCCTTAAGATAAGCCATTAAATCTGTCAAGTTATAATGAATACTAATCCTTAAAACAATAATGAAATTTTAACAATCCTGGATATCCTTTATTTTAATATTCAACACTTAATTAAGGGCCTTTAAAATATCCTTAAAGAGATCGGACTAAAGGGTTTCCCCTTAATACTATGTAAATTTCCACCTTCCCAATAGGATAAATGAGGGTAGATTCCGTAGAGCTCTTCGTATTTTGTTCCCATTTTAATGATGGTCTAAAGTCGATTTCTTAGGCCGATAGGAAAGCGGATAGTGAACCTATTTGCATGACTTTACCATTTCCTTCTATCCAAAATCAGATTGGAAAACAATTGAATAATATATTCAACTAATACTGTTTTTCAAAAATATTTAATTTTCTAGCCAACAATATATGAATTTTGTTGGAATTATAATGAATGAATGATTTTCTATTTCAAGTAACAATGAGTCATGTTGTATGACTCGGGAACATATTTTTTGCACAACAGGTGCCGCCGATTTTATTTAATTTATGTTACTTACCAAAAAATGATTAAAAAATACCAAAGCCATTCTATGTTTTAATGTCTCAACAAATCGCTATGAATAGGTTTACAGTAGGTAGTATCAGTAGTATTAAATTTAAATGACTTTTTTCATTAAATCATTATTATAGTATGAATATAAAGTACATTGTCATGTACAGGTACAAGAGTCGTAAGACTCGAAGGCCACGTTTAGCTGTAAATAGCTAGTTTAGTAGTATTAGTGGAATTGAGATTCTGAAATAGTGACAGGTTACTAGCCTATAAGAATCCCCAGTTCATATCCCTATCCCTTAATTGACTTTTAAAATCTACACTAAAATAAGAGAAGCAGCTGGAACATTCTATCTTTTTTCTTTGCATCGAGCACGAAATCCTAACTAATATTATTAATGCGAAAGAGAGTTTGTTTGTTTATTTGTTTGTTACCTCTTCACGCTTCATCTACTGAACCAATCTTCCTGAAATTTCATATTCACATAGTTAGAAGTACTGAGAAGGACATAGGCTACTTTTCATCCCGGGAAAAGCACTGTTCCCGTGGGAAATTCACGCGGGCGAAGTCGCGGGCAAAAGCTAGTATAAACATAATTCGAAAATACAATGAGCGATTTTTCTGACAGCTAATTAAGAAAAAAAAATCAGTACAAAAAAGTCTCAACAGAGAGCGTTTTATGAAAGCCGAGTCGTAATAATGGCTGAACCTTTTCTTGTCAACCAGAGGCAGAAAAAAAAATCACATAACAGTTTGACAGTTGCACAAATCACAATATAGATACTTTTTAGTTGTTTTTTTTTACTAAATTTTATTTTTTTTAAATGCCAATTCCGTGAATTTTTTGCTTTTTGTATGGAATTTTTCTCTCGGCTTTTACTAAGCGCCATCTATGAAGTCATTTGGAACTATTTCTTTTTTTAATTTGTGTCACGGAAAATCCCTCATTGTTCTCGAGGGTAAGACAAAACATGAGTATGTATAATATAGAGAGCAAGTGGGAGTACTCAAAAAGGCTATAGAATAAAAGTAGGCTTATGACGCTCTCAGGCCCCATTATAAACGTAACGCGCATAAATTAAAACATAAATCCATGTCGGACGATCCCAAAATAAAATCGTTACAAAATGAAACAAATGCGACGTACTATGCGATTTAAATTCTATCGGTTTTTGTTATTTTTGTTAAGTTGTCAGCTTGTCATTCAAAACCATTCGAAACTAACTTCACTACATGTAAATGTATGTACATTTGTCAGAGACCAGAGTGAGTTGTTACAGCCCAACCCAAGTTTAGATTCGGATCAGAAATGTAGTCATTCGTTGTAGTTGAAAGTAGTGGTTAAACTTTTTGAGATAATAAAACAAATAAAAAGGTAGGTTACTCTTCTTTGTATTTGAGAGCTCTTGTCGATGGAGTATCCACCTCGCCTATACAAGGTGTAACGGAATACCTATATGCATATCGATTGTGCTAACTGTGATAATGGTTTTAAACTAGTTCCAGACAGTTTTAGTCTTGTATGTTCATGTTTTAATTTTTAATTTTAAGAAAACCATACAAGCACACATTTTTCCAATTTGAATTGGCACAACACTATTCACCACTATGACAGTAAACAGCTGTTGAATTCAAGGTCAATCATCTACAACTATCAAAATTAAATCACACCTCCTTGACTCGGCGCCTGATATAGTAATAAATTAGAATTTGCGAAAGAGGTTCCGCACTCATTTTTTGCAAATGTCTGTATGTCTGAAGATTTGACATTCTGACAAGATAAAAAAAGGTTTTAACAAAATTTTCAAATGAACTCTGAAAAAGGCGTCGCTTCTACCTTGTTAGGCTAATTAATGTGATCCTGGTATGGTCAAAAATTAAAAAATATTACGCGTGTTCATATCATCTTCATAGAACATGACAATAAAATTAAAGGTAAATATTGGTTTAATACAAGGGATCCATGGAACAATGGAAGGTTCATTCGGAAAAATATCCTATTTATCAGCAACACCGACTTCGTGGAGGTCCGTGTTGCTCTATGTAAGATATTAATTTATTTTGTACTAGGACAGCAGAATCAAATAGGTGGTGTGAGTTTGGCTAATAAAAGACGGGACTGGACTTTTTCCGAAAATGTACCTGGCAGGACAGCACCAATATTAAAAAGTAACTGTCACTATTAGCCTGAGTTGTTGACTTGTCAAAGTGAAAAATATTTATGCGAGTTATTTGATTTCTAATTAAAAACATGATAAAAATACTGAAAAGCGACTCTTTCCACTTTGTATAGTAATAGCCTTTCCGTTACACCTTGTATATTATATAGGTAGGTAACTTTCAGAAGTGGCAAGTGATGGCATTTGCCGAAATAGCTGATCTGGGAAATTCATAATCAGATCTTTATTTCACTCATAAATAAGTCTTTCAAAAAACCTAACAGCATTGAATCATCCCAAATGCTGTTGTGCAGTGTAAAAGTAGTTATTTTAGAGATAGGTTCAGCGAGAATAGCACATGGTTCCGGCACAAATGCGGTAGACGTTTACACCGTGTGGTTTTAGTGGATTCGAGTCCCACATACCTCTCCAGCCTCCCGTGGCTGGATTGACGAGACGAAAGTCTTTCCACACGTAAAAAAAGGATTAGGATAGTTAATCTATTTATTCCCTCAGGAGCGAACCCCCGAGTCGCAGCTAGTATATTTGCGAGACAATTCTGCGTGAAAATTAGCAAGATAAAAGATGCAAAGAGTGTCGTAAACATTTTATTATTTAACGCGAGCCACAAAGGGTTAAACGAGGCGAAAGTTGAGGTGCTATATAATTAATGAACCGTTATCTTCGTACCAGCGATGAAATGATTTTAGATACATGTCGCAGTCGGATTGTAAAATTCGCCGTATTACATTACGGCTAGCCGTTTTACAAAACAACGTTTTGTAATGCGGCGGTTCAACGATTAACCGGATTGAATGCAGCTGAATGAAAATCCGCCGAAATGTATTCGTTCTTTAACACGGCTAGCCGTAATGTAATATAGCGAGTCATTAGCCGCCACTTTGACAGTTTTTAGTTCCGATTTTTAACACTCGTGGCGCTGCCTGACATAACAACAACGATGGCGTATAACTATGATAATAATTCTTGATTGCTAAAGAATATCGTAAAAAGAAAATCTGTCAGCATTATCTTTTTAAAATAGATTTTCATATATGTATACATACTTTTATTTTGTCAAAGTCAAAGTCAAAATTTTTTATTGAAACTTGGCCTTCAAAGAAGGCTCTTTTTCACGTCGATAACTAATTATTTAATCATAATATTTTATGTCTCAAAGCTACAAACTACTAGCTACTACGTAAGTATGGTCACCCTATATTCTAAATACTTAGTAGTACGATACGGCTTAACATGAGCCGCCATATTGAAGAACGTATCGCAGTGCAATTCGGCTAATCGTTGAATCGCCGCATTACAAAACGGCCCTGGAGCCCTATTTTTGAAAGTGTGACAAACCGCCGAAAACGAATAGACTATTATGTTGCACTCGTCCTAATACGTCACAAAAAACATAAATGCCGTATTTTTGAAATCACTCGTCTAGCAATGTTGCCAGTGATATGAAAATAATGCGAGAAACAATTTCTGCTTCATTCTACGCAACGAAAACCGAATCGGTAACGAATCGTAAAAAAAATGTTCGTAAATTTTCAATCAAAGAGAACGTAAGCGTTAAACGGAACGCAAAAATGAAAATTCTAATAGACTCCATCTATATCCGTATCCGGTAGTCTATATCATTCAAGATTTTGACGTAAAAAACGTTCGACTACCATATCATATGAAAACGACTAGACCATCGTTGCGAATTATTCGATATAGACAATTCAAAAATACGGAATAATTGATATCGAAGGAAAAATCATTCGGCTCACGCTTTTTTGGTGAGTCACGCTTTCAAAAATAGGGTTCCCTGTTTTGTATAACGGCTAGCCGTAATGTAATACGGCGGATTATACAATCCGACTGCGACATTCATATATCTACAATATCACGCCTTTACCACTAACGGGGTAGACCTTGAGTTTAATAACTGTTTTTTTTTTTAGATTTCTTTATCTGAATTCACAGCGTTACAGAGTTAACTTATATACTAAAAATTACATTTAAGTAAGGCCAATAACGAATTCACTAGTAAATCAGTACGTAGCGATTAAAAAAACGAGACAAGTGGTACGTATACCACTCAAAAGGATGTTCCATGACGCGTAGACATCTAAGTGCTGCATTATACTTATGGATTTATGAATTTTACAATAATATAGCAACCTTATATACAAGGTGTAACGGAAAGGGTATTACTATACAAAGTGGAAAGATTCGTTACCGTGGGTAGATCCTTTATGTGAAGTTTCAGATTATTTTCAGCACTTTTAAAAAGGAGTGTTAAAAAATAAATGATAAAACGAAATCTTTGCCATGTAAACAAACACTGCACATCACTATTCAGGATATTTCAATGTCAAGGTTGCCTTTGCACTGCTCACACACATATTACAACACAAATTATTTCACCTTCTCGGTTACTATGAGAACCTGGTACTTTGAGCAGGTATCCGCTTTCGTCACCTTTTGACAGTTTATACCAATATTTTCACAAAGAAACCGCCTACACGTGTAGAGCGGCGCAGCACAGCCACGGGAATTCTTCAATTAATTACCTTACTTTAAATTGATTAATCATTGTAAAAAGAACTATTCGCAAGTCGCTTTTCAGTGTTTTCATCATGTTTTTAATTAGAAATCAAATAACTCGCATAAATATTTTTCACTTTGACAAGTCAACAACTCAGGCTAATACTGACAGTTACTTTTTAATATTGGTGCTGTCCTGCCAGGTACATTTTCGGAAAAAGTCCAGTCTCGTCTTTAATTAGCCAAACTCACACCACCTTTTTGATTCTGCCGTCCTAGTACAAAATAAATAAATATCCTACTTAGAGCAACACCGACCTCCACGACGACCTCCACGAAGTCGGTGTTGCTGATAAATAGGATATTTTTCCGAATGAACCTCCCATTGTTCCATGGATCCCTTGTATTAAACCAATATTTACCTGTAATTTTATTGTCATGAATATTTTTTAAATTTAATTTTTGACCATACCAGGATCACATATCAGCCTAACAAGGTAGAAGCGACGCCTTATCCAGAGTTCATTTGAAAATTTTGTCAAACCCTTTTTTTATTTTGTTCGAATGTCAAATCTTCAGACATACAGACATTTGCAAAAAAAAGAGTGCGGAACCTCTTTCGCAAATTCTGATTTATTACAATACCAGGCGCCGAATCAAGGAGGTGTGATTTAATTTTGATAGTTGTAGATGATTGACCTTGAATTCAACAGCTGTTTATTGTCATAGTGGTGAATAGTGTTGTGCCAATTCAAATTGGAAAAATGTGTGCCTGTATGGTTTTCTTAAAATTAAAAAATAAATCATAAACATACAAGACTAAAAATGTCTGGAATTAGTTTAAAACCATTATCACAGTTAGCACAATCGATATGGATATAGGTATTCCGTTACACCTTGTATATATATTTGAAAATACCTTTGTGAAGTACAGAAAAATTATTATAAGACAAAAACCATGTGATAGAACATTACAGATCAGTTCACAACCCATTCTCTTACCCCTATCAACTGATGACAGTATACCTACCTGACAGACCTCACTTGCCAGTGGCGCCAACTAGTGAACGGACAATAAGACTCATCTATACATATAACAATAAGACTCATCTATACATATAATAAAACAGTAAAAATATTTTATCTGTACATTTAGTATTTTTGACTGAAATGGATAGAGGGACACTTAAAAGAATAATAGAAAGCAAAAAAATTTTTTTGGAATTTCTTGTCTGTCTGTCTGTTTGTCTGTCTGTCAGTATGTATTGGAACCGATTTGAATGAAACTTTTTTGTTGTGTAGCTATTAAGACTAGGCAACATTTAGGCTATAATTGATTTTAAAAACTGGAACACCTGATGAAGAACCAAAACAGAATAGTTTAAACTATAAAAAATATGGAAATGGCGCCTTAACAAAAGTCGTTCAACCTGATGAGCATTTTCTGCTGACGTATAAAAATTGAAGATCTGGAACATCTGATGAAGAACTGCAAGAGACCAGCTACACTATAACATATATGAAAATTGCGCCTTAGCAAAACTTGATTAATCTGATGAACATTTTCAGTAAACGTATAAAAATCGAAAATCCGAAACATCTAAAACAGTTTGGAACACAAAAAGATTTTTCATCTAAGCGAAACTCACGCGGGCGAAGCCGCGGGCGACGGCTAGTCCGAACCAACCAAGCTGGAAGCGAGGCCGAAGGCCGAGCTTCCAGCTGGTTGGTTCCCCTATATATATATAGCTGCATTACCACTCACTGACTCACTCACTCATTGACATAATTAGTTTGTTCTACGGAACTCACAACTGGGAAAAATAATGATGGGGAAGTGTGGAGTGGGGTGAGGAGGCACCGGGAAAAATACGAAAGTGGAACTTGGAGCAGTTCCAGACTGATAGGGGATACTGCCCGCGGAAACTATAATAGATAGGTAGGGGGTGCTCGACCAAATGTCATAAAGGACCCTGGGCAACGACCACAGCCGGCGGCAGTCTATGGTTATTTTGACTTTTTTTTTTTTCATACAAAATTTTATTTTTCCATACAAATTTGACTGGGGATTTTGGGGGAGAAAACGGACTCGTAGACTTTTACCGTCATAGACAAATTTTTATGTTGAGGCCGTGGGACCCCCAAACTGACAGGTTTTTTTTTTTTTCGAAATTTTTTTCGAAGAGTTTTGTATGGGCCAGCCAAGTCACCAGCCGGGGAGCCGAGGCCGTAGGCCGAGGCTCCGCGGCAAGCGAGGCCGGAGGCCGAGCTGCGTTTAAATCGAGGGGCTGGGGGGCAGGAGCGAGGCCGAAGGCCGAGCTCCCCCCAGCCGCGCAAGTGAGGCCGGAGGCCGAAGCTTGCGCCCGCGAGGCCGCAGGCCGAGCTGCGTCCAGGCGAGGCCGAAGGTCGAGCTCCGTCTCGTGCGAAAAGAATTGGGCGAGGCCGAAGGCCGAGCCATTCATGGATGACGTGATGATGACAACTCATACCTCAAGTCACCAGCCGGGGAGCCGAGGCCGAAGGCCGAGCTGCGTTTAAATCGAGGGCTGGGGGCAGGAGCGAGGCCGAAGGCCGAGCTCCCCCCCAGCCGCGCAAGTGAGGCCGGAGGCCGAAGGCCGAGCTCCGTCTCGCGCGAAAAGAATTGGGCGAGGCCGAAGGCCGAGCCATTTATGGATGACGTGATGATGACAACTCATACCTCAAGTCACCAGCCGGGGAGCCGAGGCCGAAGGCCGAGGCTCCGCGGCAAGCGAGGCCGGAGGCCGAGCTGCGTTTAAATCGAGGGCTGGGGGGGCAGGAGCGAGGCCGAAGGCCGAGCTTCCCCCCCTCCAAGCCGCGCAAGCGAGGCCGCAGGCCGAGCTGCGTCCAGGCGAGGCCGAAGGCCGAGCTCCGTCTCGTGCGAAAAGAATTGGGCGAGGCCGCAGGCCGAGCCATCCGTCTTTATGGATTTCTTCATCCGGAATTTCGACATTTTCGTTATTTTCGACATTCATCCGGAACCCCCAGTAGCCAGCCGGGGAGCCAAGGCCGAAGGCCGAGGGCTCCGCGGCAAACGAGGCCGGAGGCCGAGCTGCGTTTATATCGAGGGCTGGGGGGCAAGAGCGAGGCCGAAGGCCGAGCTCTGTCTCGTGCGAAAAGAATTGGGCGAGGCCGAAGGCCGAGCCATTCATGGATGACGTGATGATGACAACTCATACCTCAAGTCACCAGCCGGGAAGCCGAGGCCGAAGGCCGAGGCTCCCGCGGCAGCGAGGCCGCAGGCCGAGCTGCGTATATGAATCCGAGAGGCGAGGCGAGGCCGGAGGCCGAGCCCTCCTCCAGCCGGGGCAAGCGAGGCCGTAGGCCGAGCTGCGTTTTAACAGCAGAGAGCAAAAGCCAGAGCAGCCTTTCGGCTCTTCACCTAATCCCAACCGACAACATTTCTTTGTAGATGACTTTTTCATTATTTCCCAAACTTTTTTTCATGCAATCGGAACTGCTTTTTTAAAATTGCCCTGCACAGCACGCGAGGTGCTTGCACCTCGCGCAGCCACGCAAAACTAGTTCGAACCAACCAAGCTGGGAGCGAGGCCGAAGGCCGAGCTTCCAGCTGGTTGGTTCCCCTATATTCCCCTATATATATATAGCTGCATTACCACTCACTGACTGATTGACATAATTAGTTTGTTCTACGGAACTCGGATCTTGGAAAAAGTAATGATGGGAAAGTGTGCAGTGAAGTAATGAGGCACCGGGAAAAATACGAAAGTGGAACTTGGAGCAGTTCCGGACTGATAGGGGGTACTGCCCGCGGAAACCATAATAGATAGGTGGGGGGTGCTCGACCAAATGTCATAGAGGACCCTGGGCAACGACCACAGCCGGCGGTAGTCTATGGTTTTTTTGACTTTTTTTTTTTTTTCCATACTAAATTTTATTTTTCCATACAAACTTGACAGGGGTTTTTAGGGGGGAAAACGGACTCGTAGACTTTTACCGTCATAGACAATTTTTTATGTTGAGACCGTGGGACACCCAAACTGACAGGTTTTTTTTTTTTTTCGAAATTTTTTTCGAAGAGTTTTGTATGGGCCAGCCAAGTCACCAGCCGGGGAGCCGAGGCCGGAGGCCGAGGCGTTTAAATCGAGGGCTGGGGGGCAGGAGCGAGGCCGAAGGCCGAGCTCCCCCAAGCCGCACAAGCGAGGCCGGAGGCCGAGCTGCGTCCAGGCGAGGCCGAAGGCCGAGCTCCGTCTCGTGCGAAAAAGAGTTGGGCGAGGCCGCAGGCCGAGCCCCTCCCCCTTCCCATTTTTTTATAAAAAATTTGGATGTGAGGCCGAAGGCCGAACTAAATAGCGAGACCGTAGGCCGAGCTCCATCCTCCCCTTCCTTTTTTTAAAAATAAAATAAGGGATGTGAGGCCGTAGGCCGAGCTGAGTGGCGAGGCCGCAGGCCGAGCCTTTACCTATTCCCATTTTTTTTATAAAAATGAGGATGTGAGGCCGTAGGCCGAGCTGAGTGGCGAGCCCGCAGGCCGAGCCCTTCCCCTTCCCATTTTTTTATAAAAAATTTGGATGTGAGGCCGAAGGCCGAACTAAATAGCGAGGCCGTAGGCCGAGCTCCTTCCCTCCCCTTCCCTTTTTAAAAATAAAATAAGGGATGTGAGGCCGTAGGCCGAGCTGAGTGGCGAGGCCGCAGGCCGAGCCTTTTACCTATTCCCATTTTTTATAAAAATGAGGATGTGAGGCCGTAGGCCGAGCTGAGTGGCGAGGCCGCAGGCCGAGCCCTTCCCCCCTTCTCATTTTTTATAAAAAATTTGGATGTGAGGCCGAAGGCCGAACTAAATAGCGAGGCCGTAGGCCGAGCCAACTTCCCTCCCTTCCTTTTTAAAAATAAAATAAGGGATGTGAGGCCGTAGGCCGAGCTGAGTGGCGAGGCCGCAGGCCGAGCTCCGTCTCGTGCGAAAAGAATTGGGCGAGGCCGAAGGCCGAGCCATACATGGATGACGTGATGATGACAACTCATACCTCAAGTCACCAGCCGGGGAGCCGAGGCCGAAGGCCGAGGCTTCGCGGCAAGCGAGGCCGCAGGCCGAGCTGCGTATATGAATCCGAGAGGCGAGGCGAGGCCGGAGGCCGAGCCCCTCCTCCAGCCGGGGCAAGCGAGGCCGAAGGCCGAGCTTGCGCCGCCAGCGAGGCCGTAGGCCGAGCTGCGTTTTAAACAGCAAAGAGCAAAAGCCAGAGCAGCCTTTAAGCTCTTCACCTAATCCCAACCGACAACATTTCTTTGTAGATGACTTTTTCGTTATTTCCCAACAAATTTCGAACAATTCGCAACTGCCCTTAAATAATTGCCCTGCACAGCACGCGAGGTGCTTGCACCTCGCGCAGCCACCAAAAACTAGTTTCAATATAAAGTTGTTGGAAAGTAATCATAAACAAATTTAAATTTGGACGGCGACTCAAAATCAAAATTGTTGATTGGATGTTTAACTAATTAAATTGTGAAAACAGTTTATAACGATTCAAGAAAACCAGTGTAATTTAATGACGCTTATCTAAACTTCAAATTATTTGTTGCAACTAATTGATTGCTTTATGATTATATTGATAGTCAGTAGAAAATGCTCATTAGGTTGAACAACTTTTGCTAAGGCGCCATTTCCATATATGTAATAGTGTAGCTGGTCTCTTGGAGTTCTTCATCAGATGATCCTGATATTCGATTTTTATACGTCAACAGAAAATGATCGTCAGATTGATAAACTTTTGCTAAGTGTACCATTTCCATATCTCTTATAGTTTAGCTGTTCTGTTATAGTTCTTCCTGAGGTGTTCCAGTTTTCAAAATCAATTATAGCCTATATGTTGCCCAGGCTTAATAGCTATACAACAAAAAAGGTTTCATTCAAATCCGTCCAGTAATTTTTGCGTGAAACGCGTACATACATACAGACAGACAGACAGATAGACAGACAGACAGACAGACAAGAAATTCCTAAAAAATATTTTTGCTTTCTATTATTGTTTTAGGTGTCCGTCTATCCATTTTAGTCAAAAATACTAAATGTACTGTTTGTAATAAAAGTGTTGATGCTTATAAAATCTATGCACTGTCGCATGGTAGCTGCGCCGTGTATAGCGGGCTTTAGTATAGCCATTGCGTTTGCCTCCTGGCAACATTGCGCCGGCGGCTTCCGCCCCGAGCGACCATTTTGAATTAGTATTGTTTGGACAGCGCGCGGGGAGGCCGCGCCGCATGAAATAACTCGTGCTAGGCACGCCATATTGTCCAGTGCTATATCGGTTTGGTTTAATACGCGGAGAGGTCCCGCGTCCTTTTTGTCTAAAACCACGTTGATTGTTGGTTAGTTTGAGTTATATTTGTGAGCTTCCTTTTGTTAAATAACTATTGAACGTTTGTGTTTGTGAAAAAACCTGTTATTGTGACTGTTTCTTGTGAGATGCGAAACGTGGCTGCCTGGGGACGCCGAATCCCGTCGCCGAGTGGAACTGCTGGAAGAAACCTACGTATTTATTCTGGGGAAGAGATCTCGGGGTAGGTTGGGTGTTTAGGGACCGCATCCCCTTCCGAAGACACTCGAAGTTGGATCCGAAGATTAAGAAGATTCAGTTTGGTAAGTGGTTTGCAATTGTAGTTATTAAGTTAGGTTATTATATAGGGCCCTATAGCTCCCTTTATAAGCTATAGTGGTAGCAGGCTGCGTATAGGTTAGGTTTTAGGATCTAGTCGGACAGACGTAGTGCCGTGTCAGGTTCTTACCGTTATTTCGATTTACCGCCATTTTAAGATCCGGTCTGTTTTTAAGACCCGGTCTTTTCCGGTACAGAATCTTCCCGCCACTTCGTTTGTCCCGGATTCTCTGCGCACATTTTCTGGTAGCAGAGCGTAGTTTATCTACCCTCTATTTGTTCGTTTGTAAAAATTAATTAATTGTTTGTAAAAATTATTAGATTTTTCTTAGTTTGTTTGTATAAGAATATTTGTAACCTTTTTTGTATTTGTTTGCGGTTTGTACCGTGCGTTCCGGGTTTGTGCCATTCTCATACCTACCGCGGTTCTTCGTGTAGTTGTTTGATTTTGTTGTTTTTTATTTACCTTTTGTTATTTTTTTGTTTGTGACTTGACGCGATGGCGAAGGTCTCCAATGCTAGGGCGACACTCGCCAACGAATTGAGATGGTTTGTGACGGCCGGAGGACTCCTGTCCCGGAAGGACAGGGAGGGCGCCATACTGCTAAGAGCGGATCACCTCCACTCACGATTGATTAGCGCGGAAGCGGCCATGGTGGTGCTTACCGAAGCCGAACTTGCCCCGGAGGTCTACGCAGGTCACATGGCGGACATGGACCAGATCCTGAGTCTGCACGATGATATCGCGGAGGCGGCGACCGCAATAAGGGCGAGACAGGCTGGCGGACCAGCCCCTCGCACACCTGTTAGACAGGAAGGACCAGCGGTTACTGGTCGGCTCCCCACCCTTCAGCTGTCCCACTTTAGGGGTAGGATGGAGGAGTGGGTAGCATATAAAAATATGTTTGAGTCCCTGGTCGTAGCACGACAGGATTTGTCGAAGGCCCAGAAGATGGCCTACCTCCTCTCCACTCTTGAGGATGAAGCGCGGTCGCTCATCCAGCACCTCCGGGTGGAGGACGACCAGTACGATACGGCTTGGGAGTTATTGAACTCCCGCTACCAAAACTTACGTTTGTTAGCGGATGCGCACGCCGCACAGTTGATGGCCCTGCCCAAGGTGGCCAACAGGGCACAGTTGCGCCTGCAGTTGCTCACGCCCGTTACAGTGGCCTGTAACGCGCTCCGCACACTGGGGCTGCCGGTGGACCAATGGTATTTTTTGTTGGTGCACATTGTATTGGGCAAATTGCCCAATGACATCCGCTCGCGGTTTGAGCGCGAAAATGCGGAGCGGGATAGCACCACCCTACCAACATTCACTGACTTGGTGAAGTTTTTGGAGTTTGAGGCACGGGCTGCTGAGAATACCATGACGGACTCAGCGCCATCCAGAGCGCCTGAACGTAGGCCCTTGGAACCCTCATGGCGAGGGAAGCCCCAACAGGGACGGCAACCGCCACCGCGTGGAGCTGGTGTGCGGGTTGCACACACGGCAGCAGTCGCGAGGGACGCGGACTGCCTGCAATGTGGCCGGATGGGCCACAGCCTGCTACAATGCAGGGACTGGCAGAGACTGCCAGTACAAGATAGGCGCCGCATGGCAAAGCGGCATGAACTTTGCTTTTATTGTTTGGGCGGTCACTATGCACGTGACTGTCCCAGTGCCATACCATGCAGTGCATGCCGTGGGCTGCACCACGCGATGCTCTGCATGAACCGGAACGGGGATGGCCCCCGGATGTTGAGGCAGGGGTCCCCTATGGGCGGGGGCGCTCCTGCGCGAAGCCCTCCACCACCGGACGGAGGACGCGGCTTCGCTCGTCGCACCCCCCTCGGGAGGGGGTCGCGTACCTGCGCGGGTCTTGGCGGACCGGGACCACGCGCCTTAAGGTCATGGCCAGTATGTGGCTGGCCAGGCCCCGGATAGGGCCCCCATGGGCGGGGGCCCTAGATCGGACGTGAGAGTGGGGACACCCCCCTCCACGCGGGTTACCAATACCCAACACATGCAGCCGCAGCGGTTTTCCCCGCCGCTGCACGAGTACCCACGGCTGGAGTACCACCCGCCGTACCATATGTATGGCCGGGCCGCGGGTTATGCCCCCCCGCAGAAGGGGATGTGCACTCGCCCGCCATACTATCCGGGTCAGTGGCGCCCCCTGGTTTGGAGAGAGTGGGGAGCCCGTAACTAGCTTGCTCCCTTGCTGGGACAGAGCCGCGGACGGTTCTGCTCCCTACCGCGGTGGTCCGCGTATGGGGTCGTGGGGGAAGCCATGAATTTGAGAGCTCTGCTGGACTCAGGGCTCAAAGCAGTTTGGTTACCACTCGAGTGGCACACCAGTTAGGTTTAGTCGTGGAAGACTCGCCTGTGCCACTTCTTGGAGTTGGTGGCATACAAGTGAAGTGTCTGACGGGCCAGACACTTGTCACCTTTTCTTCGCTGAAGTCCTCCAGGATCACGACTTCGGCTATGGTAATGGATACCATTGCGGGTTGGCACCCCTCGACAGACATACCGCCGGGTGTGTTGTCTTTGGTTTCGGGTCTGGATTTGGCCGACCCCTTTGTTTTTCATCCCGGCCCAGTGGACCTGCTCCTGGGCTCGGACGTATTGGGTTGGATTTTGTTGGGTACCCAGAAAGCTCTGGGTTCGTCTTCACTGATGGCAGTGTCTACTATCTTTGGTTTCGCCCTGATGGGCCCTGTGTTTGATAATAGCACCGTGGAGGAGCCACCGGTCGTCGCATCTGCGTCCTTGGCCAAGACCATGCAAAGGTTTTGGGAGGTGGAGGAGCCACCTATGAGTTCCAGGATGGATCCGGAACACGCTGAGTGCGAAACCCTTTTTCGATCGACCACGGAGAGGTTGCCCTCCGGTCGGTTTGTAACTAGGTTACCTTTTGTTGCCTCTCGTCCTAGCCTAGGGCAAAGTAGGGCGCTTGCGGAGAAACGACTGCTGTCCATGGAGCGACGCATGCAGCGTGACCACGTACTTCGCGATAAATATATTGAATTTATGCGCGAGTACGAGGATTTGGGTCACATGTCTCCGGCTCGCGTTGATTGGAGCTCAACTGAGCATTATTTTTTGCCCCACCACGCGGTGGTGAAGG
The DNA here is from genome assembly GCA_018467065.1 of Ephestia elutella. Lineage (NCBI taxonomy): Eukaryota > Metazoa > Arthropoda > Insecta > Lepidoptera > Pyralidae > Ephestia > Ephestia elutella. The sequence goes on from CM031589.1 coordinate 3,348,847, forward strand.
CCTCAACGGGCAAGTTGCGGACTGTCTTTGATGGGTCCGCACCCACTTCGAACGGAGTTTTCTGTTGAATCTGTGTTTGGCATTCGGGTCCCAAATTGCATAGGGACATAATTGACATCATCTTGAACTTTAGAAGCACATCAAGTGGTTTTTGGTGCGGACATCCGGATGATGTTCCGCCAGACAGTCATACATCCTGAGGACAGGCGATTCCAGTTGATACTCTGGCGTGAGCGCCCTGAGGATCCTGTGACGGTGTATGAACTCAACACAAACACGTATGGTTTGAAATCTAGTCCCTATATCATGCCACCGTCAGATCATTGCTTGAATTGGCAGAGCGTGGAACGGATCGCGCTTTCCCCGTGGGGCTTCCGTGCTGTCACGTGACTTGTATGTCGATGACGTGTGCACCGGAGCCCAAAGTATTGAGGAGGCCCTCCTACTGCGGGATGAATTGATTGAAATATTGAAGACAGGTGGCTACGAGCTACGTAAGTGGTTGTCTAATGAGCCTAAAGTTCTAGAAAGGGATCCCGGAGGATCACCAACAGAACCCTCACCTGTTTGAGGATGTGGATGATCCCAACAGGATAGCGGTGCTGGGCATGCAGTACCAGCCGCTAACCGATATTTTTACATTCCAAGTGGACTTGGAAATACCAAAGGTCTTGACTAAGAGAACGGTGTTGTCCGTAATAGCCCGTATGTTTGATCCAAGCGGTTGGATCAGTCCAGTGATATTCTCTGCAAAGTGTCTTCTTCAGAGACTTTGGACTTCCCACGCCAGGCGTCTCGTGGGACGAGCCGCTGTTTGGCTCTCCATTGGATGATTGGCTCGAGTTGTTTTCATCGATTAAGGAAGTCAATCGGATTGCCTTGCCTCGTCGAATAGTGCCACCCGGGAAATATCGAGCCAGCCTGCATGGCTTTTGTGACGCGTCGGAGCGAGGCTACGCCGCGTCAGTCTATATGCGGACAGTTGACGCCGATGGCCGGGTCAATGTCTCGCTTTTGTTAGGGAAGAGCAAGGTCGCCCCCATCAGGACTAGGCTGACTATTCCCAAGCTTGAGTTGAGTGGGGCTCACCTTCTCTCTAAATTGTTGCATCACGTTGCATGTGAGCTGGCGGCCACGGTCGAGATACGAGACATCTTCGCCTGGTCGGATAGCCAGGTCGCGCTTGCATGGTTGCGCGCGGCCCCACATACCTTGGAGGTTTTTGTGGGAAATCGGGTTTCCCAAATCCAGAATATCGGAATTGATATAACATGGAGACATGTGCCGTGGAGAGCTTAACCCAGCGGACTGTGCTTCCCGAGGTTGTACGGCACCAGAATTGGTGTCACACCCGCTCTGGTGGGGTCCAGAGTGGCTGATGGGATCAGAAACTTCTTGGCCTGTCTGTCAGACAGATGTTACTTCTTTGAGTTTGACTGGGCTCCGTGTACATGCTGTAGTCGCTGAGACGACGTCGGAGCCGGATTGGCTACTTGCTCGGTATAGCAGTTTGGATAAGCTTCTGGGTGTTATCATGTTGGATTAAGCCGCTTTCATACATAATTGGCACCAGAAACCCACAGGCAAAGCGGTTGGAGCCGATTGCAGGTGCAGAAGAGCGCCGGAGCGCATTGTTGCATTGGGTCCGTGTCGTGCAGAGACCGGACGGTTTGAGTCAGAGCTTCTGGTATTTTGCGCGACGCATTGTGCGCTAAGTTGAAGGGCGCGGTCGCCTGTTTGAACCCGTACATCGACTCGGATGGGCTTCTTCGGGTTGGAGGTATAGGCTCCGGAAGGCGGATCTTCCGCATATGAGACTCGCCATCCTCTGTTGTTGCCCAAGGGCGGACCCTTGGTGCAGCTTTTGGTGTCTGATCGACACATTCGTAACGCCCATGCTGGGTGCAATGCTTTCCTGGCTATTTTGCAACGCGAATTTTGGATTTTGTCTGCCCGAAGAGCAATCCGTAGTGTTCTGTTTCGATGTATTGCATGTTATAGGTTGAAGGCATCCACGATGCAACCACAGATGGGTGATTTGCCCGCTGATCGAATCCGACCTTCGAGACCGTTTGACGGCGTTGGAACCGATTTTGCCGGTCCCTTTTCGATCAAGGCTTCTCCCTTTCGTAATGCCCGTATTGTAAAGGGCTATTTGTGTGTATTTGTTTGTTTGGCCACCAAGGCTGTCCATTTGGAGGTGGTATCGGCTCTGACTACGGAGGCCTTCGTCTGCCGCGTTGGATCGCTTTGTTTCGCGTCGAGGTCTACCTTCCCTTATTAGGTCTGATAATGGCACAAACTATAAGGGAACTGTAAATTATCTTAAGGATGTTTCTGTGTTTATTGATAAAAATTGTACTAGTTTAAGTCAAATTGCTGCTCAAAGGGGAATAACCTGGAAGTTTAGTCCCCCAAGTTGCCCCCATTGGGGAGGGATTTTTGAAGCGGCTGTGAAATCCGCAAAGACCCACCTCCGCCGCATTATCGGAGAAACGGCTCTAACGTTTGAAGAGCTGGCCACAGTGTTTTGTAAAGTTGAGGCGGTCCTCAACTCTCGTCCTCTCTGTTCGCTATCTCCAGATCCAAATGACTTGGAAGCTCTCACCCCTGGTCATTTTTTGGTGGGAGGGGCCGTTGAATGCCCTGCCCGGAATACACCGTGGAAGGACGAACGCGTATATCGGTTGTCGCGTTTTCAAATGTTGCAGCAAATGAGCCAGGACTTTTGGCGTCGCTGGTCGCTTGAATATTTGCATTTGCTGCAGCAAAGAGTGAAGTGGACAGACAGGACTTAGCCTCCCAGGGAGGGTGATTTAGTATTGTTAAAAGAGGCAAATCTGCCCTCATTGCTTTGGCGACGAGCTCGCATATTACGTTTGATTCTTGGCGGAGATGGCACTCCGCGTGTGGCTGAGGTGTTGGTCGACGGTTCGACTTTAAGGAGAGCTGTCGACCTCTCTCGCCCGCCTTCCCGTAGAGTAAGCTTAGCGGTCTGCTTCTCAGACCGCAGGACGGGGGATGTTTTGTAATAAAAGTGTTGATGCTTATAAAATCTATGCACTGTCGCATGGTAGCTGCGCCGTGTATAGCGGGCTTTAGTATAGCCATTGCGTTTGCCTCCTGGCAACATTGCGCCGGCGGCTTCCGCCCGGAGCGGGACCATTCCGTTGAATTGGCAGTATTGTTTGGACAGCGCGCGGGGAGGCCGCGCCGTGCATGAAATAACCTCGCAAAGCTAGGCACGCCATATTGTCCAGTGCTATATCGGTTTGGCTTTGAATACGCGGAGAGGTCCCGCGTCCTTTTTGTCTAAAAACCACGTTGATTGTTGGTTAGTTTGAGTTATATTTGTGAGCTTCCTTTTGTTAAATAACTATTGAACGTTTGTGTTTGTGAGAAAACCTGTTATTGTGACTGTTTCTTGTGAGATGCGTAAACGTGGCTGCCTCGTAGGAGCGCCGAATCCCGTCGCCGAGTGGAACTGCTGGAAGAAACCTACGTATTTATATTCTGGGGAAGAGATCTCGGGGTAGTTTGGGTGTTTAGGGACCGTACTCCCCTTCCGAAGA